>OX465098.1:52984869-53305910 GCA_949987625.1 Chalcis sispes | reverse complement strand
ATAGTTCGGGCGTATGGGTGATCGACAGGTAGACACAGAGAAATTCTACCGCGAAAGAAAATTAAATTTCCCGTTAGAACGATCTGACGTGGATATAAATCAATATATATTTCTTTTTTTTTTTTTATAAAATGATATTTTTGCATTGGGAAAAGACTAAAATAATATTTACTTAATTTTAAATACCTACCGATTTATGAAAATAATCGTAGATTAAATTTTTTTTTTAAATTTTGTAGAACATTTATGAAATTTTTTTAAATTTTCTGGGTCTATTAAATTTAATAATAATAAAACTATTTTCTCTTTTTAAAAACCATTTTGAATAAATAAAATGGTATAATTTATGCAAGAAAACTACAATAAAATAGCAAAAAAAAAACCATTTTCATTTTCATTCATAAAAAAAAAAAAAAAACAATTTAAATTTTACTTTTCGTAAACAATTGTATTTTCTAAAGCTTTTGAATACCTTTTACCTTCTTCGAGGTATTATTGAAAAATGTTAAATTTAAAAGCGCGATATATAGCAAAAAGAGTTAAATTTACAATTTTAGTCATTGTACTTTCATCTGAGAAAGGAGAAACGGCTAGTGGACTAAAACTCAATAAAAAGTTTCTTTTTCCATTATCTAAAAGATAATGCAACGTTGACAAAAATCGGCTTTGTGGTTTTTTTCATCCGCCTAGGTCTTTTTTATAGTAATGACGTAAGAAACTTTCATACCACTATTTGATTTCTAATGAATACTTTGAAAAATTGGTGAAAAGCCATACTATTTTTATTTACATACAGTTAAAATAAAAAAAAAAGAGAAATAAAATAATATAGTATATGTATCTTCAAAAACAAAAAAAAAATAACATCTAATTAAATTTATTTAAAAACTTTGTGCAGTTTTTAAAAAAGAGTTCGACTTTTTTTATCAAATTAATAGATTTCATGAATCTGCATTATTTATTTCGTCAAAATAAGAAATAAAAAATTTATCATTTTGATATTCATATTACAAATATGATTACAGAGGCAACAAATAATTGGTATAGACTTTTGAAAATACCTATATATTTTTATTCATTTTGATTCGTATTAGAATTTATGTAGACTTTAGTATTTATATTGATCAATAATTTATACCATTATTTACTTGTCTACTATATACAAAACTGTCTAGCAATTCAGAGTACAATACAGTGTATATACTCGCTATTTATGCTGTTATACAATGCGTACACGATTTGTACGATAGATGATGATTTAAAAATTGGAAAAAAGTTAACTTAATTATTCAATAAATAATTTATAATACACATGTGTATTTTCAAACACGTTGGATATCGGCATTTTTAATTTTATTTTTTAAGAATTTTAATTTATAAACAAATTTTTCATAACTTTACAAAATTAATAAATAACTCGATAAATATTATTTTACTAACTGCTCATAAAATTGAATTATATACAAGTACTTTATTTATTAAATGTATAATAAATTATTAATTATTAAATACAAAACGTAAATAAATTCGTGTATTTAAAATTGTTTTCAATATTATTATTATTGTAATTTATTAACTATAAAGTGCACAAATTTAAAACATCTCTATGCATTGCTTGTAAAATAAATATTATTAAAGAAATATTCAAAAATATTTTTCAAATTTGTTTTGAAATTTATTCGTTTTTTTAATGAAATGAATATATAGGAAAATAAAGGCAATTTATTATAAGTTATTCTTCTATTTTCAATGCTTTTGACAATTTTTATTGTTGATGATACGTACTTGGCGCTCAAAAATATAAAACATTCAGTAACTATTTCAATGTGTGAAATTAATAATCCACTCAATGTACCAGAGGTGCTACATTCTACCTTATATAGCTATGTATACTCGGAAGCAACGTTGTTGAGTTTTGGTAATGACTCCTTTGCCAAGTGGCAATTTAATCTATCAGAAAGTAGAACCTCGTTTTTGCGACCACGAGAAAGAGAGAGAAAGAGAGAGGCAGAAAGGAAAAAAGAATGGCAAAGGTAGAGAGTAAGAGAGAAAGATAAAAAAATCGAAGCTTTAAGCGCTTTCTTCTTTAGCAAAAGAGAAGCGATAAAAATGACAGAGTCCAGCGACAAGAGAAAATTCGCGCGTTAAAAGGTAAAAACATTCGCCATTCTTCGCGGTTTTGTCGACGCGTGTGACGTTAATTAACGAAGATTATCATAGATAATATCGATCACTTTTCAAAATTATTTTTTAAAAACAGTACGATGAATTTCAAAACTCGCAGCAGCAGCAAGACACGCAAAAGAAAAACGAGGCGTTTAATCGTGAGAAACACAAATATATATTTATGAATATGTATGCACGCTATCGTATATGAGTATGCATGTGCGTGTACGTGACGACGATATCATGCAACGCAGGCACGGACGAGTAAGTCGTGGCGAATTTACCTCATAAAGCAAAAAGTTTGGTGGCGAAGCGCTGAAAATTTTTAACGCTGATTATAATACCACAAATGCGAAAATAGAACTCTTCTTTTTTTTTGTCTTTCTTTAATAAGTTTTATTTCCATTCTAATAATTAACATTTCAAAATAAGTTTTAAAAGGACTAAAATTTAATTTGGAGTAAACTGTATATAATTTATGCTGTATTTCAAATATTTGATTAAAAAATATATTTTTTTAATAATTTAATATCGTTTTCATTTTAATGAAAATTCAACTTTATTATTAATTTTCATGTAAAAATATAAATTTGTTTTTATTGCGAGATCATAAAATATTTTTTAAAATAATGTAGAAAGTTTTCTGAGATCTTACACAATTTTTTTTTTTTTGTTTCATATTAGTTTTCGAAAGCATTAAATTTTTGCTTGCAAAAAAATTTAAATCATTTAATTGGTAAAAAAATATTAACAACTATATTTTAATTACTTTTACCAGTTTTTGAATTTATTAGAAATTAAAATAAAACTTTTTGTATCTAATATAACTTTTCGTATTTTCTTTTTATATTTTTATGGTAAAAGTTTTTCGTTTTATAAAGTAATTTTTTGAACTTAAATATGTTGTTCTTATAATCATAATTTTTGAGATTTATATTTGACTTAAAATATAAATCGTCGCAATAAAATATTATATTTGTCACAAATGACTCATGTATTTTAAATGCAGATTGAATTGTTATACAGAAATGTGCAGATCTTTATATACTCTATCTGTTTGAGATTCAAATATCACTTGAATACATAACTAAAGATACTTCGGTTCAAGTTGCTTAATATAGCTGTCACTTGCAGATTGTTATTTATTATTCAAACATTTAATTGCCGATATATTCTTCATCATTGAAAAGTTTGAATAAACTCAGTGACTGAGTTAATTTATATAAAATCATTGAAATAATTTAAATACAGTCATGAAAGTTTTATGTAGATTTATAAATACTTCAGAAAAGTTCAAACTTTATCAAGTAACTTTCTTTAATAAATTATATCATATTTAAGAACTTGTATAACAATATACAATTTAGAGTAGTTTTCTTATAAAGGAATAAAACAAGATTTACTTAAAATAATGTCATATCTTATTATCTCTTAAATTAAAGATTTATCTTTGTAAGTTACGTCTTATGTAATGGGTGTATTATAAAAAATTGTTTTATAATTTATCAAAATTGATTTATAATACTGAAGCATAACTATATGAAAATTGATCAAGCTTTTATTATCGGCATCTTTTTTCGATACTTGACGTTTTTATAAACTTAAAATTTTCATTGATAACTTGAATATAGCATAACTAGACATGAAAAATTATGATCATTACACATTACTAATCTTTTAAATAAGAGATTAAACTTTACTAGTTTCCTATTTTAAAACGTTATTTTATTTTTTATTTGAATTATTAAACTATTATCATAATAAAATAACAATGATTCAAGAGCACTTCTATGCAAAGAAAATTTTTTATGAAAAATTTCCATACAATTTTTAAAGAATAGAATATAATTTAGAATTTTACGAAAAAAATTAATATATTTTATAAAACTTTTTCTCGTGCAGAAGAGTAAAAATGTCGATAAATGTATAAATTTTTATACTAGAAAAAATATTAATTTTTCTATAATTCCATATTCGTCAAACCGTCTTCTCTTTATTAGTATTGAATAACAAATTTTCCCAACAAATTTTGCGTATCTGCCTATTTAATATTCAATCTATCAGTTCCTTGATGTTCGCATACAACAAAAAAAGATAAAAAAATTTCTATTCACCGTTAAAAATATTTCGTAAAAAACTTTTATAGCCATTTATTGAAGCGCATGATCCACTTGTATTGGCTAATATGCCAAATGTAAATTTATACTGTAACCAGAAATTTTTCTTTATGAACTTTTAATTCGAATTGACTTATCCACCGCATCATATAAATATATCATCGTGAGACGAATATTTTCACATGGGAGCTGGTTCCCACAGTAATAAAAGTTTATTATACAGCGAAAAGAGAAAAAGATAAAAATGAGAAGAAAAATTCTCAAGTTCGTAAAACTTTCAGATTCAGTCGTAAAATGGTTATTGCTTTAAAAAAAAAAAAAAAATCATCTCCAGTGAGCAGCTTCTGTTAAATAAAATTACTCATCAAACATGAGAACACCTCTACCAACAGAATTTCAAAGTAATATCACAAGTGGGAAAAGAACAGAGCTCGATGAGTAAACGCATGGAGACCCGGAGGTAGCAAACTCAAAGTGGACCTGTAGAAGAAGGTTCGGAAAAAGTAAAAGGCGAAAGAGCAAGTAGTTACAAGTTGGCCACAAGAGGTAGGAGTTCCGGCGCTCTTTCTCTCTGGCTGTTGGAAGTTTGTTTTCTGTTGATGGCAACTAACTCGCTCTTTCATTGACTTTGTTACGTGTGTGCATTCTTTTGCTTTGCTGCGCGGATAGTACGTTCTCGACAAAAAATATTGCGTAGCTGGATATTAATTATTCATTCATTAAGCGTATATTTATAAACATAATAGATTACATGAATAATGTATACGCGCTACGCATCACTTGTACTATAGAATAGTGATAATTAAATTTTAACACTGATTGGGTTTTCATTTTTGGGAAAAGATTTATATACCCCTTTTGTTGGTTCAAGTTACAAATGAACTATTATTACATGAATTTAATAAAAGAAAATTTACTCCCAATTAAAATTTAATGAATAACTTTTGTATACTCAAATTCAATGAATAATTTCGTAACGTTACTCTCCTATTCGACGGATACTTTAGGGATCTGGATTATTGGAATGGAAAAAAATTTAGTCAGCTTGGTTTTATGCATAAAAAAACTCTGAATTTATTTTCTTTCTATCCTAACTTACAAATAATTTCTTCGTGTAAAAAAGAAACTTATTATTTACTTTTACTTTAACTAATTTGATAAAATATATAACAAAATAAATAATTTATTTTAGTGCAGAAAAATGAAAAAAAAAACTTTTATCTGCTAAAAACGAAAAAACAATAAAAAAAATAAAATTCGGTAATAAAAAAACAGAATAGCGGTCGAGAATGGTCCTAGTCACTTTTCTTCTTTAATTAAAAATAAAAATAAAAAATAGATGTTAAAAATTTTTTATTCAAAATGATAATTAAAATATAATAATTAATGTAGTTAAAGCACTTTTTATATAATAATATTTTATTGGTATATTAATAAATAAATCTACGACATTCAAATTTGATATATTCATTTTTTATTACTACAATTAAGTGTAGATATGCATAAAAAATAAAAATATAAGACAATTCATTAACTTTTACAATCGTCAAATAAAGCATTTGTGTGATACAGTCATTTTATTGTTGAAATTTCAAAAAATTTCAACAATATTAGATTAAGTTTGAACAATTAACGTTTTTAAAAGCTACTAAAAATAGACTCACATAGTTGTTAATTGTTTTTTATTTAAAAACAAAATCTAATAAAAAAAATTAATCCCAGGAAAACAATTTCCACAAACTGTAATTTTTTAAAATTAATTTTTAAAATTTTAAAATTTCGTTACTTGTCAACGCTTTTACGCATTTTCGAGAGCAAATCATCTTATTGCATCCGGCTCTTTGTATTCTATCTATTAATATTTGTATATACTCCCCCCTTCTTCTTTATTCATTAGTTATTCTTTTACTAAGCAGACACTTTGATTACTTTTGAGCAGTGCAATAATGTTCTAAATTTCAGTCTTTCTAGTTAAATATTAATTTATTTTTTGGTACTAAATCATATTATCTCTACAATGCTTTACAATGTGTAAAAAGTAACAAATAAAACGAACTATAAAAATGTCGATAAGTAAACTTGTAATCAAGTATTATTAAATTCTTCTGAAATGCATAATTCTTGGCTTTTATTTGCATCAAATTATTTTTGAAATATCATTTAACTAAGACAACATCATTAAAAAATTTAATTTTGTTATTATTTGTTGAACTTCGCGAGATTCAAAATACTTTTGTCATTATTTAAAGACTACAATAACACGAGAATTTCTCAAAATCAGATAAATTTCTAGTTCATGAGTAAATTATTTCAAATTGAAATTCTATTAAATAAAAAATTATCTTATTTATACAAAGCTAAATGAACGGTTCCTGCTTCGGATGTTACAAAATTTTATGATTAATTCTTAAAATTATAAATAAAAGAAGTATTAAAATTATAAAAAGAAATTACTTACTTACAGAAGTATTTACATAAGAAACATTATTCTAGGTAATGTTTCTTAAAAGTAAGTAGTAGTAATGATATTATAAAAATTTTGCTTTACAAGAAAATAAAAACTATAACAATAAAAATTATTATGCAACTAGAATTTCAATTTATTTAAGTAAAAATAAGAATATACAAAAAACGGTTCGATTTTAATCTTCGTTATAGAAATAATGATCGTTTCTGTTTTTTCGTGGCAAGGTTTTTCCAGAACTGCTTTTGCCAGTTCTCACTTTACGGGTGAAGTTTCACAGCACAGCACACGGATGCTCAACGTACAAGTTAGATAAAGGTAATCAAGAAAAGTCACACCGCTTACCGTACGAGAAAGTGGTTTCAGCCCAATAATTCTCGCACGTATCGCTATATCACGACGAAGCAAGGGCGAGGTTGGATTTGAAATCGGAGATGTGCGTAGTTTGATAAATGATGATCGAAGATATTGTCGAATAGAGTTGCATCTTTCTCCCTACCTTTGACTTTAAATTATATTAGATGATATCAGACTGTATAAAGGTGCGAGCAAAGTGTATGATTTTGTCTTTTTACGTGTACTGCATCAAAAAGAGATACGAAAGTCAGGATTTCTTGAGGAAATTTTCAATCGCAGTTTAGTCATATAGAACCTGATACCTAAAAACTTTATAAAGGAGGATTCCAAAGCACCTAAGTAAGGCAGTGTTGCGTGAACACTTGTTTACTTAATTTAATAAACGGAAATGTTCGCTCGGTTTTGTCAGAGCAACGATTCGAACCAGCGATCTTTGGATTACGAGTCTAACGCCCTGCGATGGAGCTACCGCACGCTCTTAATTGTACGATAGTATAAATTATGCCGACTACGAATTATGTTATAGTTGTAAGGATTTCAGTTCTATAATTAAACGTGTACAGTTTCTGTAAATGCTACTTGCTTATCTCTATGTGCGAAAATCCACGGTAAGACTATGTGATTGATTAATTATAGCGAAAGCTTTAGAATGCAAATTTGCCATGCTACTTCATACGTCTAGTTTCTTGTTTAATATTCGCTTAGTTTTTTAATGGAAAATAATAAATGCATGCAAATGTTGTCATGGTTTCAAATATTTATTTAAATATAATACTTAAATATTGATATTGAGCTATTTAATGTCCCATTAGATTGTTATAACGTTGGTGTTGATAAGACAAGTGAGATAAAGGATTGGCCGGGTTGTTAAATAAATAGAAAAAATTAAAATAATAAATTATCAATTTTATTTAAGAAAATTAAAACTAAACGCGATACAAATCGGCCGATATTTGTAAATTTAGCGCTGTTCAAATTAGACTGCGACGCGAATGCGAGAAAACGATTTGTGTAGGTGAAGAGCTACGAGAAGTCTGGTCTGTCTAGCTGTCAAAGGTCATCTCATCAGTTCGGTTTGTCTGAGGAAGGGGTAGTATGGGTGGTGACAATATACGCGATTCGTCGGTCCAAGATACAAAAAAAACTTTTAAGTCGGGCGGGTTTTTCGTCCATCTGTGCTTTTGAAAATTTAGAAAGCCGTTGAAAAAATGAAGGCGTACGTAGTGTGGTATTTATATGTTTGCGTCATTTTCGTCACGTTCTAGTCGGAAAAATAAATATCGGCCTACGGTTAGAAAGTAGGAAAGAAAGAGCCTCTATTGTCCGGCTATCTTTTATGGCCGGTTAAAATAAAAACTTCGTCGTTGCACGCACACGTGTGCGCTAAGGCGGACGGACTGGAATATACCTTAGTTGCATACCCTTAAGAGCTCACGCAGCTTGGCTCAAAAAATAAATGTTTGCCTTCGCGGCCATAGGAGACATAGCCTCCCACGCACGCTTGCCTCCGGAACCACTCTTCTTCGAGCACGTCCACTTTGAGACAAAGTCTGGCCGGAAAAATCCGGCGGGACAACAGGCTTCCAGGCCATGGGCGAACCCATGCACAGGTCGAGTTCGGATACGTGAGCCCCGCCGCCACCTCTTTACTTATTACTCTATACTTGTTTACAAATTCCCGAACTCGAAACGCACTAGCTTTAAAACGGGCTCTTTCTTTTCTTTCTTTCTGTACATGATTTATGTGCGTAAATACGCACATATGCTTAAATCTACGCTACATGATCACGCTCCTGCATTCACCCAGGCCTTAGCCTGTGGAATAGGGAAAAAACCGCAGATAAAACCCAGTGGGAAAAAGTTTCGCGGAGAAAACCTATTCCAGGAACGGACCTCACAATAAGTCATAACTTACAATCTACGTGCTTACTCGCAACATTTCGCTGAGTTCTTGTTTTGGCTCTTTCAAAATATTCTAAAAACTTATTTTATTTTCTTTCGACGTAATATTCTATATTGTATTATATTTCACGTATTATTATATTTTCAACAGTTGGAGTTGTACGCACTTTGAAATTACAAATTACCGTAAAAGAAAAAAAATTGGCCTATAACATGTTAATTCAGCTAATGACAAATAATCTTAAAAATAGCTGAAGTTTTTTTTTACGGATTAAAGTTAAAAATGATTTTTTTAAATTAAAACTAAATCCATTAATATTTTCTAAATATATATTTATTTTCTACCAAAACACGGAATTATTTGACTGCACTGATAGCTCTTTTATTAATTTTTAATACGACAAGTTCAATTCGGTTATAGTAAAACTCAAAATTTGAATTTTATTGTATTAGCTGAAGCTCGTATGAGATTTTTATAATCCTTTTTTACAGTTATTGAAAAAAATTTCTTTGCCAGCTATAGAAAGTTTTACAGAATTCAAGATTCTTTACAGATATTAAAAGTTCACTATACATATAAATACATAAAATTGTGGATTTTCATAACTTATTTCGTCTACTTTTTTATTTAATCTTTTAAAATTCAGACTCGAAAAAAACTTAAAAATTTATGATTAATTAAAAATAAATTACTGAAACTTTTTTACATCACATAAAATGCACCTTATAAAATACCTCTTTAATTTAGAACTTTAGCGTTAATAATTAGGAATCGCTTATTATCCATTAAAAATTCTGGTGATATTTATTTTTTTGATATAAAATAATAATTTTCCAAAAAAAAAAAAACTTTAATTTTTTTAATACATAAATATATAAGGAATTAATAAAATTTAACTTTTGAGATTTTAAATCTATTTTAATATTAAAAAATGTAATAAAATAAATTTTAATCTTTCTTTAAAAAGTTTTCTAATTTTAAAATATGTAAATTTTCTTTAATAATTAATTTTTATAATAAAGTAATGTTTACAATAATTAAGTAGGCTAGTCATAAAATGTAAAGCTAAATTCATAAATTTAACTGTTTTATAGCTATAAAAAAAGACGAATAAAAAAATATACTTATTTTTCATAAACCTTTTTCTATACGCGAACAACAGTTTGCCAAATTTTTATCGTAACAAACAAACATTCATTTTTAAATAATAAATACTTCAAAAACGATTTAGTATAAAAGATACTAACGATTGATTCATAAAAACTTTTTTTAATATTTGTAGCTTTACAATACTTTGTATTGACTTTTTTAAATTAAGATATTGTTATTTATTACACTAGTTTCAAGTTATAAATGGATTGACACTGAAATAATAATAAAAAAAATAAAAAGAACGCTTTAAATTTTTCAATTTTAATAATCAATAAATTTTGTTTATTATATTTAAAAATAAATATGACGAATGTTTTTGTGTGCGTTGCAATTCATCTAATACTCTTTCTTTTCACAGTTAATAGTTCTTGCTCTTAAATAAGAGAACTTGTTTAAATAAGCATTGGTAATCTCAAACGTCTCGACGATAAGCCGTACAGCTATATAATTCACGATACGAGATATTTAATCAAGCTTTATGGGCTTTTACTGTTGCACAAAAAAGTATGATGAAACGGTAAAGGAATAAAAAAAAAAAAAAAAAAATAATGAAAAATAAAAGAGAGAAGGCCAACAACGTGGAATGAAGAATACCTTAGACTACCGAAAAAAGAAGCGCTGCGAAGATAGCACGGGGATAGCTGCCGACAAAAACGAGCCGAGGAACAGTGCGCCCCATTGCCTCGTGAATAAATAATAGACGCTTTCTCGCACTGTTCAGCGATGCGCGTATCGCGTCAACTACCTCTAAAGCACCAACCGATCGTTATTCAAAGCTACCTCGGCTTTTTCAAATATTATGCTTACCTTTACATTTTACTTTGAATTTTAATATTGTGAATTATATTTCGATATCATAAACGAATCTCTATTCGTTTTAGACTGTCCCTAGATACGTTTATTTTAAATTGTTTAACTTTTAAATAAATCGTTGACATTAGTTTTTAAATATACACTCGTAACATTCTGTCTTTTTATGTCAAAAATTTGATTTATAAAATTTATTTTTAAAGCTATTTCGATACCTGTACAATTTATTTTACGGTACAAGTCTAGTAATATATGCAAGTATATGCAATGCCTAAATGTAACAAAACTTTAGTTTCTACCTTAAAGAGTATAAAAACTTAGAGTAAAACAAAATTATATAGTTACATCCACGAATACATTAAATTATTTTTAGCTATAAAAAAAATGCAATCAATTTTTCAAATCAAATATATTTTACTTTAACTAGCATAAACATTATTTTTTAGTTTACAATAAATTCCATGCAATTAAATATTTAGAAAAAATACATTAATACTGCATTAAAATGTTATAAATATCTCGATTATTATAAATCTTATAGTCAGTTTTCATCACAGCGATTTGTTGTAAAATGAATATATGAATAGAAAAATAATAAAATAAGAGAAAAAAATGAAGTCAAAGCTAGTCACTTCACTTTTCTCGGTTCTTCAAATTATGATTGACTTAGTTTAATTTTTTAACAATACTCGATACTTCTTAACCTTTTTTAGTTCACCAATTCTAAATGTTCACTGATACAGTTTAATACCGCTAGACCATAGACTGTAAAAGGTTAATCTACTGTTTGACCTAAATACAGTTATTTTATCACCAAGGTTCGTGTGTATGTCGAAGCTACTATTGGATTTTACCTGACCTGTAGTCAAAAGTTTTTCATCCATGGTAAGCTTGTTCTAAAGCTTTATAAAGAAACAATAAATAGTTGTTAATAAAAGATATAAGTGGAAGTATAAATAAAGAAGAGCCCTGGAGTGAAAATGAGCTAAAAAATCTTTTAGCAACAGCTAGATAAAGAGATCACAGAGACAGAATACAGGAGACTTTTGTTTTAAAGTTATTTCCTTAATGACCCTTGTTCTTGAAAACGAACCTGGTTAAGCCATAGACATTTAGACGTCGATAAAAAGACTTCAACGTATCAAAAATTATTGTATCAATAAAGAGACGTACGAGTGTAGTAGCGGATAATAGGAGATACACGGGTAGCAGCGGAACAGAAGAGCATAGATAGAAATAGAGCGCCGATAGCGAGTCGGCCTTAAGAGAAGCATGTCGGACATATGTTGAGTGACAGAGGGAAATGATCCGCAGCAGTCCTTAACGGAAATACTACGAGCAAAAAGAATGGATGGATGTCTGCGCGGACAGAATACTAGAATGAGTGTTCGTTGGTATATGTGAACGAATCAGTGATCGATAGATTTTTAAATTCGAACATTAATAATATAATTTTATCAAAATTTACTTTCATTAGAACATATTTCTCATTATTATTTTATCTCTCATTTTTGATTTAAAAAAAAAAAAAAAAATTTTTAATCTCTGTTTAATTTAAAACGTACGATTTCATTGAATAATATCGAATAAATATTACAGAGTTTAAAAGTAAATTTTGATAATAAACTTTGGTTTATGTCAAACGGGATTATATATTAAAAAAAAATTTATAGGCAATGTATTATAATAAGCGTAAAAAAGACAAAGGCCCGATATGCATTGTTGAACACTGTGTCACGACTCTCATCGATTTAAAAGATAAGCTGAAAAGTTCAAGTGGCCTCTATCCTCATATATGGAACAAAGTCGTACAATAAAACTCGAGTGATTCCTCCCTTGAAAACGAAAGACTAGATACGATCGAAACCGTTGAAATACGCTTTATCGATGATTTTCAGATTCCTGGGATTTGCAATCTTTTCACGCCCTGTACTCTTGTTTCCCTTCCTTTTTTATTCTTTTTAGACACTGTTGTCTGTTTTACAGTTCTTTTTTCTTCTTGTTTTGGAATTTTGTTAAACATTTTCGTGTAAACATTTTATAATTTTTGTTTTTTATAGCAATAATTTTATATCCCTTGCATAAAATGAAAAGCTGATTTTATATAATAAGTATTTTTATTTTAAAATACGGAAAATAAATATCTTAATATTCTTAAAAATTAATTTGAAAATATCTCGGTACTATTTTTTTACATTACTATTGGAGTTAATAGGAATAAAATTATTTGATCAACATCCTTTTTTTTCTTATTCGTCTCATATTTTTATATTCGCTAATCTATATATATATATATATATATATATATATATATATATATATATTTTTTTTTTCTCTTCCTTTTCTTTATTTTTAATGAAATCCTTAATTTATTTTTTGAATGATATATACAGAGCCATTACCAAGTTTTCTCATTCTCTAACTTTTAAACACTCAATTCTATGACCTTCATATACTACGTCCTTCGCTATTCTCTTACCTACTCTTATTTTTTTATTTTTTCCCAATTCCCATGTTCTTTTTTCCTTTCTTTCCTTTACTCCTGCGCTCGTCTGCTTCTTCTTCCGCGGCTATCCTTTTCTGGCGTGCGTCAGACCAGCCGCACACATTGTGTCTCTTCTCTTTTTCCTCTCGTTCAGTGGTATGCGCTTGCGACGGAGCCGGTTTTTTTTGTTGAAATGAAATATTACGACGTCCGTGGCGGTAACTCTTCTGCTTTACGGGGCGAGGCACACTGCACGCTTCTGCACTTCCGGCCAAGGATTTTAAAGCGTCTGTCTCTTTCTCTCTCTCTCTCTTACTCACCCTTGTTCTCATTTCCGACGGCAATACCATGGTAAAGTGCGCAACGCGACTTCGCTTCTTATGTGAAGTCAGTTGAGAATAGTGAGGCCCACAAGGGACTACATTTTTTTTTTATTTTTGATCTGTTTCTTTTTCTTCAAGTTTTTGTGTGGTATGGATCGACTGAGAAGTTGTCAAACAACTCAGCTTTGATTGTGGAAATGGTTAAAGTGAAAAAATAATTTTATTTTCATAAAGTGCATGCGACAATTTTTTTCAAAAGCGTTTAAGAATTTATAAATGCAACATTTTTTAAAGAAAAAAAAAAACAAAGAGCACTTTAAAGATTTTTTGATATATTTCTGTATATATGAAGAAATAATCATTACAATTTGCAATTAGTATTACTGTGACTGCATATTTTTTTTTTTTTTTTTTTTTATTCTATACATTTATTTTAGTTTTCGTTATAATAAACTTTGTTTATTTATAAGCATAATGAAACAAAGAATTTTATTTGTTTATTTTATTGCATTGTTTCATACTTATTAATATATCACGCAAATTTATTGTACACATTTAAAGTTTTTTTTTTTATTTATACATTTAAAAGTTAAACTTCATTATTGTATGATTGAATGATATTTTCATCAATTAATGTAACTTTAGACTAACAATTTATTATTAATATAATAAAAATGAATGAGTAATATGACATTTATCATTTGAATGTTCATAAGTATTATATTGATTATGATGAATAACAAAAGAAAATTTAAGAATTAAGTTATAGTTTGTCGCTAATACCCATACTGGGGGATGCGACTTAAAATAAATAAATTAAAAAAAAAAAAAAAAAAAAAAAGTTATAGTTTCAAATAAATACTCAGAAAGTATATATGAGTACAGCAACGTATATATTAATTGATCAATACGAAAAAGATAAGTAAGTATAGTAGATTTAAATAAAAATACAAATACAAATTATGAAATTGTTGTACGTCAAATCTAAAAAATGTTTATACTTTTAACCAATAAATTATCGAATACGTTATTTTTAATAATAAGCCTACAATGCATTATGATTGATTGCATAGAGAAATTTAATAAATGATTCACGCACTCCTTAAAAAAGTAATATATTTATTAAAAATTCTAATAATAATCACAATTTTTTTATTCGGAAAAATCCAATCGTTGTATTGTATCTGAATATCATTTTATTTATAAACTAATAAATATAAATAAATTAATTGCCAAACGTAAATAGATTAGTCGGTAAATTTTATTTTGTGATAAAAAAATTAATATTTTTAAAACTAATCGTTTACAGAGATTCTCATTTTTCTTACGATTTATTTTTTTCTCTATATAAAGGCCTTACTAATCGACGGGAGAAAATCTGTAAGTAAGCGATCTTTTATGATTGACGTGTATGTGGCTTCTATAGGACAAAAACTTGTCCCTTTGTCACAAAATATTTTTTATTACCTTTTAACTGTCTACGCATCAAAATTTACTAAAAGGATTAATAATAAAACAGAAATCATATTTTTTTTAACGATAGATACAATTTCAATTTAATTTTTAAAGCACTTAAAAAAATATTATGGAATTATTGAATAATATCAATATAATTATTTCGCAAAAGAAAATAAATTATTTCATTAAAATAAAATAAAATTTTTATAAGGATAAAAAATATATTTATATGTTATTTAGATTATCATACAAATAACTTTAATATATGTATTGCAGAGAAATTTATACGTGATAAAAATTGCCTTACTAACAAATTTAAGTGCGATGAAAAAGTAGGAGACAAACTTTGATAGCGATTCTGTAGGTAGAAGTTAAAGTTAGATAGCGAACACCGACCCAAAATGCCATTGCGAAAAGGAGGTCAACGACCAAAAGATACTTTATTGAAACATAAAATAAATGAAAATTATGCATGCGTGTTTTCTACATTATACACATTTTAGCAATATAATTAATATTGTATGTATGTTAAATGTACTTTTAATACCAAGATACTTTTGAATGAATTCAAGTCTTTTTTAGTTATTTTTAAAAGCATTCGAAATTTTTTAAAAAATTTATAATTTTGTATTATAAAAACAGAATTAATGTAAAATAATTCATATAACATTTGTGATTACTTTTTATATTATAATATATAAGATTGTTTTGTTAATTTTCTGCTTATGTTTTTAAAATAACTTGTAAATTTTAAACTACTTTATTGATATTCAATTTTAAAATAATTAAGATATTTTCACTGGGTATTATAAATAAAATCAATTTTTTATTTAAAACATTCAATATCTCTCATTTAATGTATTCTCATTCTCATATTTCGATTTAACGTTTGGGCTGTTATCGTTTTGATTTATATTACACAATGCAGCAAAATAATAGTAATTCACGAATTCTATTGTTTAAATTTTAAGCATAAAATCATTTCAAAACAAAATTTTTTTTTTTCCAATGTATATATGACATATTGAAAACAATAATGTATTTTACAGACGCAAGCTTTTATTAAAAAATACTTATATTTCACTCACAAGTTACGTGTAGCAGAATACAGAATCAAATATATGTATAGATTTTAATAAACTATTATAATAGTCCTACAAAAAAGTAGCCTAAAGTCAACAAGAAAACCGTTTAATTATGTATTTCTACTTGCTGTATTTAAATTTGAGATCAAAATAGAAGATTTCTTTTAAATAGCATTTAATCAATAAAAAATCTCGAAAAATATAGAAAAACATTTAGTTGATTGTTAGAGTGCGTTTTCCTCTATTAAATATCACAGTTAATTACACTGCAAATATGTGTACACGTAAAACTTTCATTATTTAAAATATCTTAAGCAACATCAACGGAGACAAGCTATGTTGTAAGCCTTTCGTTGACAAGTATTCCAAATAATCTACAAATAATCCAATAGCACAAAATCAATACATTGTATCTTCGACCAAACCAAAGCTAATATAAGCGTCATTAATCATAATCAAGAAAAAGAGACTTTAATTTTACCTATAAAAAAAGACACTGACCAAAACATAGAAACGCAAAACCTAACGCAACTTCAATAATTCATCACCGCCCTCACTTGACAAACGAAACTGTAAATAAATAAGCGTCGACAACGAATTTCATCGTTTCCATGAAAAAAGTTCTAGGTTATTATTCAACGATCAAGTACAATCTTTAAGAGGAAATATATATGTATACATACTCAGAATTCAGCAAATACATCTTTCACGTCCGTTTGAGCCTTGGTAATCAACAATTAATAATTTAATAATCTTCATTAACAATTTTCTTCGAGAAACTGTCAACGTTTATAAAAGCCATGGCAATCCGCATCCAGTAACTCAACAATTTTTAAAATTATTTCATAATTATCAAATAAATTATATCAAACTCAAAATTTTTAATTCCTTTAATCTTTAAAATTAATAAAGTTTATATGAATTTTTAACAATCTGTCTTTTTCTATCTTCCTATCTCTGTATAGTTCAAATATTTTCTGGGCTTAATTTCATGGACCTCGATTACAACCTTTCCAAGCATTTTCTATAGATTCAGTGTCGTAAATAGCGAACGCTTAATCATCCAACCGTAATCTGCTCCATAACTTCAGTATAGCTAAATAAAAGCAACTTAAATCCGGCATTCCTTTCTCTTATCACACTTTACATGAAAAGAAAAATTATCCGGCATGAACAAAATTTTTCGAGCCAGTAGGCGAGAGTTTACGCCTAAAAATCAAATACAATAAAGGCCTCATCGTTCTGTAAAGGTTGATGTCATGTATTTGAAAGAACAAAAGTATTATTAATTATTCCTAAAAAAATGCTTTCAACAATTTTAAAAGAAATTCGTTCAATAAAATAAATATATAGATATTTTGTAAATAATACTTATATTTTTTTTCAAAATAATCTATCAGACAGATCAAAAGATATGAATTTTTATCCTAATTATAAAAAAAATCTTTTTTCCAACAACTTTAGAAAATTAAATATAAAAAAATTGGAAGTGCAAAGTTAATAATTTAAAAATTTTTCTTTTAAAATACGAAAAATAATTTATTTCATTTAATACATATATTTATAAATTTTAAATATGCAGAGCTTGGCGCTCGAAATTCATTCACAGTCAGATGAATATCAGTGTTTTAATAAGCAAATGAATCGATAATTTTAAAATTACGTCTACTTCATTTAATATTCAAATAATTGAAAAAAAATTGCTCAACTAATTAAAATGTTTAAACATACTAAATTATATGAAATTTCATATGTCGTAAAAGCATATTACATTTAATTTTTAAAAGTTTTGAAATTTGTTTTTTTATAAATTTTACTATTATTTTATACTGTGATATTAATTTTTTTTTTTTTTTTTAAATAAAAATAAATCGTACACTATGGTATAAAGTTTTTTTTTCTGGAAAATAATCAAAAGCATAACAACAGTCTAATAGAATGAATTTCTTATTTCCGATGGTAAAAATCATAATCAACTTGTCACCAAGCGCGCAGGACGGGACATTAATTGCATTTTACTGGTCGGTCAACCAATTACCATAGCATCTACAAATCTCTGAAGCAATTACGCGCGGCAAGCAGCCTATTTGATTCTAGCGCTGCCTCTTCAATTTGTAAATGCGATAGCTGCATTAATTTATCCAAGAAATGAGGTATTTCAAGCACGTAGTCGGCTGTCCAATATCTGATCGTGAAAAATATTACACAGGATTGAAAGTTCATTTAAATATAGGGCACGGACATCGAATGATAATGTTAATTGATTACAAATTGTTACATCTATTAATGTGATAATATTATTTACGCAATTCGTTCAAGCAATTTTATATAATAATAATACTCGCGTGAAAAAATTAATAAAGTGTACACAAGACAACATGAGTAAATAATTGCTTTCCTATATATAGAAAATCAACCACGTACATGATTCATAAAATGGTTTGTATAATAATTCGAAAATTCATTTTAGAATGAACATTTATGATAATTATGATTTCTCAATGATTGTTAACTGAGTAATAAATTATCTTTTAGCTTTGTCTGATTATTTTCTGACTATACTACTTATAGCACTGAACTACTTAAGTTAAGATTAATATATTCTTCCATTAAAATAAATAATATTTATTTTTTTCCTTCTAAAGATTGTGCTAATTACTTATTAAATAAATAATAATAAAAAATATTTATAGCAGAATATTTCAATTAATAACAACATTAAATATTTAAATAATCATGCATAAGAAAGAAAATAATCATATATTTTTTTTAAACTAAACTATTAGTTATGTTGAATTTTCTTAGATGTTTAGTTTTTAAAACATCAAACTCAAAGTATTATAATATTTAATAATTTTTAAATTTTTTTTAAATTATTTTATTATAAAATATTCATCTCTTACTTTTACTGTTTTACTCTTTAGTACCCATTTTTTATTCTCGAATGCATTGTATAAACTGTTCTGTACATATATGCTCATTAAAGTTTTTATCAAATCTTAATCGGTACGTCGTTTAAATAATAAAAAGCATTAAGGTAGCATTTAATAAGGTACCGTCATTTCCACCCAACGACATACGATCTTTTTATCCTTGTCCCTTTTAAACATTTTCTCATAACTAGTCTCATCAGTAAGCATGGGCCTTCATTTGCTACTCGTACTTTTAGTTGTTGTCTTTGAGTAGTCTGACACATTTTTCACTGCTTGTGTGCCTAGCAAAAAATTATACAATAACTTTTAACTTTTGTAAGCTAGACATCTTAAAAACTAGGCTTTTTAATAAATTACTGTAAATAAATATTTTTTATTGACGGTATCATTATTTTTCATTTTGAAAGGTAAATAATTTTAATACAGACAAATTTATAAATGTCGTTATCAAAAAGATTGAAACTGTAGTTATATTGTTAAAAAATTATGTAATCTGCTCATGAGATAAATGTTATATTTTTATTCGTGCACAGTAAATAAATATCTAAATTATTTTTTTTAAATAAGAAAACGTTATAAAAATTATAATTGTATAGTTTTTACTCTATTTAAGGAAATATTTTCTACAATTTTAAAGCAATTTTGAATGAGTTTTGTTAAATATTTAAATTGTATTACATTTCTATTTTTATAAAACTTCCGTTTTACTTTTTTAATTAGTATATTTGTAACAACATTTTTTTTTTTCAAAACAATTTCATTGATACTTTTTGCTTTAATACAATACGATTTTTATCTAAACGTAAAAAATTTTAACAAATAATAAATAACGTTTAATAAATAAATTTTAATAAATGCTTATACTTTCGTATATTATTGTTTATTTTGTACATTTTATTTGCTTTAACGTAATTAAAATAAGATAAATATATGCTTAAAAAAAAGATGCTTATAAATCAGTAATCTAAACTTTCAACATTAAAATATTATTAATTTTTACTTAAAAATTTTGTAAAATTAAAAAATTCTAAGATTTTAAGATTTAAAAAAATATATAACAGTTTCATTTCATTGTTTGATCTCTCTTCCTCACATCTTTTTATAGTTCTAGTTGTACAAATAAATGTGAATTCGTATTTCCTTCAAGTCTTCAAAGATCTTTATGGATAGCGGCAGTATGAAAAGCTACTTAATACGGCGTTAGAGAAATTATTCAAATAGTATAACATTTTAAACGTAACTGAAGTACAATAAATAAAGATGATCATTGAGACATGAAAGTAAACCAAGAAACTTGAGCACGCATATAATTAATTACAATCAAGAGGTGAATGGAAATTAAATATATAAATCAAATATAAAATTAAAGGAAAAACATAAGAAGAATAGCTAACACAATTTAGGGAGAACAGAAATATACTTGACATTACGAGTAGAATGTGAGTAGAATTGAATGTTACAGTGAATATAAAAAACGAATATTTTTATTTTGCTTTGGTTCATTACATTTATTTCATAGTATAATAAATTAATAGAATTTTATCATAAAAATAGTATTTATTCAAAGAAGATAAATTTTCAAAATAAAATAATAAAGTAAATATTTTTTAAAGATTGATAGTTTTATGGACTTTAATCAGATTTTCTTTGACTTATTTTAAAAGAAATTTTTAGACATTCATTAAATCTTCAACTCTCGAACCAACTTTATTGTAAAAATTAAGAAACTTTAATACTTTTATCAAAACTTTTTGAAGAATATGTACATTATAGTAAAAGGTCTTCTCTCACTAATAATACGTGACAGCATTCTGCGGTCATTGACATCAAGATCTTCTTACTGCATAAAATAGCTTCATCGACATAGTATAATTTATAAGACGCGATCGATTATTAAATAGTTCAATTATAATTTTTATTACAGTTTAGTTACTTTGAATACTATAATACATTTTTAAATGTATCATATATCATCGATTTTTTCTTGTTTAATATAATTTTCAAGCTAAAAGAATGTAAAACATCACACGAAGACATTACAAATATTTCAGATTTTATAAATTCATTACAAATTTTAATGTAATCTGTAGGAATTGTAAGATTATTTAAAGTTTATTTTTATTTTTATGTATTGTTTTTAATTAATGGATTGGACATTAATATGATTTAAACTATTTATTATAAAATATTTTGTTCATAATAAAGAATTAAAATAAAAACTTTTATTTATTCAAAAGCATTGTAAAAAATATTTTATTGTTTAAAAAAAAAAGTCGTTATCATCTTTTAAAAACTTTTAGGCCATATACTTTTTACTTATAACTCAATTTTTTTCTTCACAAATTCGTCAGAACTTTGTCGTGCGCCTATCGATTCAAAACCTCAATTTTGTAGTTATTCGTGCAGCAGTCAAAGTGCAACGGCGGTGCCTGCTTCGTTTCAAACTTGAACTGTACACTCTATGCCCGGTGACCGAACCCATTAAAGGAGACGTAAGTGATTTTCGAGAGTTCGAAACACAGGTAATTTGAAAGCGATACCTCGAGGCGAGGAGGAAGACCTGACACACAGCAGCCCTGATATTCAATTATGACAAGTCTTGTAAAAATTTACATCGCTTAACATATTAAGTACATTACATTGAAATTTTGCTGTACAAAAATTTTTTATACCGTAATTATCATCAGTCTAATGATTAGTGGCGCGTATGGAAATATTAATTAAAAATCACGCTCAATACTACATTGTAATAAACATATAAGATAATTGTGTTTAAATAAACATTTTATTCTGGTCTTTACTTTACGATGGTAAGATATAATATCGAAATTTTAAACGAGCACTATTATTCAAAGTCACAATGATTTGAGTTGAAAAATTTGTGCAATGAATAAACTTAAAGATAAATGAATAAAGAGAAAACACAATTGAAATTTATGCCAAGTGTGAATTCTAAAACAATTGCAGAGAAAGCAAGAAGTAGCTTAAAAAAAATTTTAGTACACATATTATTTCACAAATTAAAATAGTATAATTTATATTTATTTATTTATAATTTATTTAACGATTTTAATAATATACAATGTAATATAAAAATAAAATATAGTATAAAAGTAGCATTATATCAAGATAAAATCTTAACATGGACCATTCAAAAGCGATTATAATCGAAATTATAAATTCATGCAACAATACTAATACATGCACATAAACAAGAGAAACTGAGTTGCATTGCTAACGATGGTAACACGGCGACTACTCCTTTCACGTAATTACCGCGATTCTGCGAATGTGCAATTTAATCAGGCGATCGTTGAATACTCGAATGTTAATTAATGCCGAAGCGTTAAGTGCTCAACGCCACGGTGAATTTAGAAATCATCGACGCGCCGTTAAGCAAAACAAGATCACAAATCTAATGCTCGATGATTTAAATTGATTTTCCGACGGAGCTTATGGTAATGCTCGACTCGTTTAGTAATCGTTTTAACATCGCTTATGATTTATATAAAACAATGAGCACATCGCTCGATAAGTGCACAACGTTAATTAATGCCAAATCTGTGTTATATCGTTGAAATGCTAATGCACGACGATTAATTACTACAATAAGGCTCGGCTATGAAAATAACGAAGATTAATTTATTTATAATCATTAAAGCAGAATTTATAGATGTCTTGTTTACAAAAGTTTTAATATTCTTGTACGTAGTTCATTTTATTTATGTAAAAATTGAACGCTAAATGTCTTTAATATTTTATTTTAAATATTATTAATATTTAAAATTTAATTTTTTTTTTTTTTGAAAATAATAATCAAGGGTAAGAAATACTTATTTTGATACTTTTTTTTTTTTAATTACTGACCTGATTTCAAAATGTTGAGCTTTGAACTTTCTTGAAGAGGATATTCCTAGATACGACAAAATTTGCGTAAACATAACCCCGATGTTAGACTAGGGTGAAAAGGTTAGTGATGTGTGGTTTAAGATATTAAGTAGAAGACAAACTCGCTTTAACCTTTGCTATTAAACACACTTTGGTCTTGGAAGCGGTTTAAAAGCTGCTTTTTCTGTCGTGAGTTTTGTGATACGTTTTTTTAATAGGCACATTATAGTTTTCTGATGAAAAGTAACAGAAATATATATATATATATATATATAATTATTGTTTCTCGCAACTATTATAACTAATAGTAACAGTGGTGCTTTTTTTTATAAAAATTTAACGATTCGAATCATCGTTTGCAAAATTATTTGATAAAGGCATAAAATACAGCAAGACAAGGTATCTAAATTTAACTCTTTCTTGTATGGATTGACATACATGTCGCGCTTTTTTATCTTTCTTAAAACGTTTTTATGTTTTAAGTTGCAACCAAAGCTTTTTTATCATGTAATAAATAATCGTTTATCCTAAAGATGTTCCTCATTTTTCTAATAATATTTATTTAATTTATTATAATAATTTTAAATAATTATAACAAATTTTTATTGCAAACATATTACTTCATTAAGAAAAAATATTATTATTATTCTTGAAAAATTTGTTTCTGAAAAAATTTGATTGTCAACATATACCAATAAATTGCGTATGTCTGTTACTTTAACTTCTAATGACGAATCCACTACAAAATGTGAAATATTCAATGACTCATTCAATACGATGAATCTAGAATTGCAAAATTCTCTCTATTTTTATAATAACTTGGTTTTTGGAGGATTTCCGAGGGTTGAATAATGAATCTGATAACCTATGCGCAATCCGCAATCCTAGAAGATCTCAGATATTGATTTTTATCTTGGATTTGATTACTTTTTATAATAAACATAATCAGCAACTGTGAAAAACTTACATATATAAATTACTACGTGATTAAAGATCGTTAATATGAGATTAGAAAATCGCAATGGATTTGCAATGGGTATACCAAAAGATCTACAAGTATCGATTATTATAAAGATTTAAATATTTTTTAAAAATCTAATTTATATCAGATTAACATTTTTTTAAATTAATAAATTTACCTTAAAAATTTATACAACAGAAAATTAAAATTTATTATTTTTATTAAATTACGATTCATTATGGATAAACATGGTTTAGACCGTGGTTATAACATGGTTTGTTAAATATTTTTAAATTTTATGAATTTAATATAAATTTAAGGCAATTAATTTAAATTATATGTCGTACTCTTGAAATATGTCAAAGAGTTAATGATATCAAATACACATAAAATAAATATTTCAGTAATCGAATGATTCATTAAAATTTCATTTTGCAAATGAATAACCAATGATTGATGTTGTATGTATAATCGTTAAAATTTTATGATATTTGTACTTAAGTACGTAAATTAATTTATTTTTGTAAGCTTGCAATTAAAATTTTACAATTTCTGGCACTGAATTATTAAGTTTTTAATGAATTTTGCATACAGTACATAATACTTATAAGTTTATAATATTTTCACGATGAACCAAACTTAATTGTATTGAGATCTGGTTTTAATTGGTCAACAATAGCCAAAAAGAACGATCTTATAAGACTTATTCTTATTTCTAAGAGTAATCTTGTAAAGTGAAAATAAAATATTTAAAAAAATATATTTATTTTTTCAACGACTTTGAGATTGTGAAAAAAGTTATATTTTTTGTAACCTGTCAATACAATATGTCATAAATACCAGGAACCTTTTATAATCTACAAATCATACTTTTTTTTTGCTTTTTTTCACAAAAACTATGTTTTTTTCTGAGTTACATTGGGATAAATCTTTGAATACAGTTTCCAGAAGATTTACCATTTAGTTCAACACTGTAAAAATTTGTGTGAGAAATATTCCGAGCTCTGAAAAAATTGGTATTTTATGAAACCCTTCATCAAATTTTATTTTTTAATTTTATTGTTTATATAGTAGAATAAACATTAGTCGAAACATTGGTACAAAAATTTTCTTGTTACGCTTACGTAATAATGAACAATGATTTCGCTATACAATTAATTATGTATAATGTATATTATATAATATATGCGCACGTACGTGTGTATTATTAAAAAGCTTTCTCGATATATACTTTTTTTTTAATCAATTAAAATTATATATCGAAAAAAATATCTTTTTTTTAAAATATAAATACAATATCGAAATAATAAAGTTATAGCATTCAAAGGGCAACAGTACAATACTAGTAATTTTTATAAATGAAATTTTGGAAAAATCGAAAAAATAAGAGTTTTAATTGCGTTTCGAGTTCTGCGCGCGAAGATTATCGTATTGTTTCGTCGGTAAGTGCAACCAAACGTGCAGTTGAAGTATTAAGCAGACCGAATACGTGAAGCGATTCAGCGTGTTGACTCCTTTTGTTTCTGGCCTAAGCTTCCATCTAATACTTTTGGACTGCGGAAGTCCGAGAACGAGAGAACGAAGTTCTTGGAATGAATCTTGAATTTTTAACTTTAATATTAAATTTAATATGCATAGTTGTAGTGTGATATTTTTAATGCTCGATCTCGCTTGTGGCAGTATTAAAGGTATAAGATAGTTAGAGAGAAATAGAAAAAAAAATGAGGGAATTTAAAAAAAGGAAAAAGAAAGAGAAAGAACGAGAGAGATTTAGCTTTGGATTTAGATTAATTTATTAACTATCCGTTTATCATCTGGCGCCAAAAGATTACATGTAATTAATATACAAAATAAAACAAAAACTATAACGACAACAAATTTAAAATACAATAAAAAAGAGAGAGAAAGTGAGGGGTATTTAATTTCTGCTGGGTGTCAGAAATTATAAAAGCATCGAATATTTCTGCATGTATCAATGATTATAATGTGCAAATGTCTCTCAGTTATTAATGGATGTGCATTATTGAGCTTATTGATGGTCAACGCTTTGCAGTATAAATGTTTTTAATCATGATTTTTGATTGATGCGGCATAAAAAACGAAATACATTTAAAAAATGCTTACGTTACACGTTGACTTTAATTTTTTATGAACAAATAAAATAATTTTTTTGCAATATAAAAATGTTAATAAAATTATTATTTGAATTAACTTTAATCTATACATATATAAATGTAATTGATAATTATTTATAAATAACAAAAAAAATTCAAGTTCACATAAACTAATTAAATAATAAAATTTCATTCTGTAACATTTACTTCAGACAATAAATTTGAAAATTTTTAAATATTTACATCAAATGTTTGTTGTATGCACAGTGGAGAAATGCAATGACGTATGTGCACAACGAGCTGCACTGTATTATAAGCAGTACATTTATCATACTCCAAAAAGACTGTTTCATAAATAAACTTAATTATTTTCATATGTAGTTTTCATTTAAAATTTCTTATTGTACATATTTTGCAAAAAAGTGTGATATAACAAATTAAATAAATAAAATACTAAAAAATTTTAACAATTATATTTATATTTTGTGAGTAGTGAACTTGTAACTGTAATAACTTATAGTTTAATTGAAATACTTAATACTCTTGTACTTTATATATTAATAAATAATAACTATTAAAATTTTTAAATACTGTGAAATTATTAATAATATAAACTTCAAATAAATATAGACTGTCTAAAAATTATCGGATCAACCAATTATTATTAAGGGATGAAAAAAAAAAATCGATTTTGAGACTAAAATTGTAGAGAGAAAATAATTCAATATCTATCTTTTATAAGGATCATAAGAATACATTAATAACTCAGGTTTCTTTGTTTATATTCCCTCTTCTTCTCTTTTTTCAAAGTCACTATCAAAAACTTGCGAAGGCTTATTAATATTATATGAATGAGAATACCACTATTAGTTAAGCGAAGTCAGAAGTAAAGAATGTCTCCAAACTTGGCAAAAGTACAAAACCGAGTCACACACGACGACAGATTTACGGGTTGAATCACAATGCCACGCATTTCTGTGTATGCGCTACTAACTCCGACGAATTTATCAACCGTCTCCTGGTAATAAAATTCGCTTAATAGAAGAACAAACGTACGTATGTGGCTTAGCTTTAAATTGATTGGTTAAACTTTTTTTTTTTTTTTTTTATTAATTTAAGTAAATGAGAATTTTATAAAATTTTGAACAATTAAAAGATTTTTAAATCATACTAAATTGATAAAAATTTCATCAACATAAAAAGAAGTTGTAAAATAATTGAAATAATAAGAATTATAAAATATTTATAACTTTAATGCAGTAGAATAATTTTTAATATCTAATGTGACTCTTTATTACGATTCTATGTTACACTTTTGCAAAAAATTTCAAGGACGGATTTCTTAGATCAAAACAAGAAAAAAGTTATGAACATGGATTCATAAATGTTTCGTTTCGAAGAAACAAAATCATAATTTTTATATAATTTTTCGTTTACAATTAAAATTTTAATATTTTTTATGAAACAAATGAAAAAATAAAATTATAAAAGTTTAAAATGTCCAGCTCCAACTGCAATACGCGCTTTAACCATGCATTGATTATCGGACACATTAAAAATGCCTGGGATGTGACGAATAGTTTCGCACAATGTGGTAATTTGAGTTTTTAATTTCTAGACTTTTTCGATGGAAGTTGTATAAACCAGATGTTTACACTAATCTATGGAGTGTGTTTATACCGACGTATGGAAAAAAAATCTATAAAGTTCAAGTTAGGGAATCGTTGAGGCCAGATTTGTATGCCTCTTCGACTTATTCGACGATATTGGTATACTGCATCCATCGACAAAAAGCCAATCTTTAAGGAAAATTGCCTAGTAAAAGTTTTTGTACAAACTCCTTTAGTTGGTTAATATTTCAATTTATCTCTATCTTTTTCGTACTTGTAGCAAAACATTTCTCAATTTCGTAGAGCAGTTATTCCAGTTAAAGAGTTAAAACTGTACGGGGTCGTTTGTTTCCAGCGGTAAGTTTTTTAAAACTTACAGTTTCAGTGAGACGATGATGTAGGCGAACAAACATAGTACGATGCGTAATCACTTCATGATTCTGGTATCTTACTCCGTAAATACGTCTAGCTTGTAAATAAATTACTGTTGGCAAGACCATAAACAAAATACATATAGTACACGTCACTATGATTCATATGATTCACTGTTTGAATTATAGAGATATAAAATTTAAAACACGAAACTAGAGAGCAACAAAAAGAAAAAATATTTATTTATCTAAAAGTAAGTTTAAAAAATATTTATAAAAGGATAATGTATTTTTGAAAGGATGATGTTTTTATCACGAAGTAAGAAAAATCTTTGTTTTTAGTTCCTTAATATATCAAGTTTAGAGCTAAATAGCATTTTTTTTTATGTACATTGAGATTTTTAGAAAAGCGTGATAAACGAATGAAATAAAGACTTTTCTCTAAAACGGAGCGTTTCAAGACCCATGTCTTTATGAATTTTTTTTGTTTTCATTTGAAATATCGTCATTAAAAAATTCATCAGTAAACATAAAAAGCATATTTCTAATTAAACAAATATTGTGCATTTTATTCTATTCTGTATAAAATAAGAAATTTTTATTGCATTCTTTAAACGTATGTTTTGTGAATTCAAATAACAGTACGTTAAATTTTTAATGCTAGAAATGTTTTCATTTTTTAGGTGAATGATGTAATTTTCATATTTCGGATCAAAATTGTAGATAATTAGAAAAAAAAATAAACATATTTATTTTATTTTTATAATTAAACAAACTCATCTGAAGTAAAGTACAATCATAACTATACGAACAGAAAATTTTAATTACACATCACTGTTGAGCAGAATTTACAGCACTCTTAACGCTTATAATAACGCAGTATCAGTAATTATTAAATCAAAATCTTCTATACATCAAACCAATTAAATCATTTAATTCAATCAAAAAATATCGATCAAATTATTCGAATCATACTTGGGATAATTTAACAGCATTTTTTAAGAGAAATTTACGCAGTCAGTTTTGTTTTTACACGCTAAATTTTCAACCTCTTTCTGTCATTCTCAAATTTATAAATTGTCTGTGAAAATGAATGAAAATAAATGAATCTGTACGTGAATTTTTCATTCTTAAAATTTTTTGTTTTTTATTATCTCATATTTCCAAGTCATAAATTTGAATTTTATACTGTAATAATGACGAAAATACATATTAAAATTATTGGTAATATTGAGGTTTAAGTATTTGATCATCGAATTGTTTATGAAATATATTATAATCTTTCTGCTATTAAATAGTCTTTCATTTAAAACAGTTTTCATTAAATAAAAAAAAACTTATCTTTAATACAATTCATTGAATGAATAACTTTATGAATATTTATTTTATGAATTTTCAAACGAAACTAATTCAAGTGCCGAATACTAATCTTTGGAAAATGCATAATCTTCTTCAAGCGCCCCAAATTTCTCCACCGAAATTTCACCCTAAGTTCTCCTACATTAAAACAGAGAAGTGAAAAAGTACGCGCAAGATGGTATAAAAACAAATATAGCAGCGGAAAACAGTATTAATCTACCGCCAACTCGTACACACAAAGTATTTCATCGGAGCGTATTTTCATTTGCTCAATTTCCCCCATTGTGAGACGCCGCGCGCGTAACGAATTCGCCCTCGCGTATAAATGCTCGTTCTCGTTTTCGTTCATGCACGAAACACGATAAACACACACCGTAAACACCTCATTAAACCCGAAGATATTAAAGGTGCGCTCGTCGTACGCGCGAGAATGCGTCTATAGAACGACGGCACAGAAAGTCGCGACAGCCTGGCAGAACTTAAAGAAAAGGGTAATTGCTGTACATAAAGCCAAAAAAGGGACTGCAAGAGAAGCTCTGTAATTAGTACAAGGGGTCTCTCTATATATAACGTGAATTCTTAGATAACTACCACGCTAAAGAAATAAGAGAGTAAGGAAACAATTTGTTGTCGCCGGCTGCAATGTTCTAATAGAACTTCTATGAAAACAAAATTTAATAATCTGTTCCCAGTGTAATTATAATAGAGGTAGAATCATAATAAGACTAGAATAAAAGCTTTGATGTAAAGGGTGATTAATTTAATTATAAGTGATAATTAGAATTGTATTTTTTAAATTATAACATTTTTAATATTGGAATTATTTTAATAAATAAAAAGCTTGCATATAATTGATGAAAATGACTTATTTCAATGAAAATATTCGGAATAATGAAATTTAATCAATAATAATATAAAAAATCTGTACTGTAATTATTCTCAGTAGTTTGAAGATGACAGGATATTAGACTTCGACGCTAAAATTATACAATATTGAAAAAATTTATTATTAATATTTTTATATATATGTGTATATGAAATAAGAAATTATTTTTAATAAATAAATCGAATAAAAATATTAAAAATATTGCTGATACACAAGTCACATAGCAATTTTGTTTGAATTTAAGTATTTTTTTAAAGAAATTATCATTATTTTTTTACAAAGAATTTATCGCACAGAAGTATTGGAATGAAAAAAAAATTAACAATTACAACAAATTATAATCTTGCAACAATTTTAGTTTATTTAAGACAAATTGTTAAGTAAATAAATAAACTTTTTCGTTTCCTGTTATTTTTAATATCTACGTTTTACGAAAATCGACGATGCTTTATAGTAAATCAATATAAGCTCGTTTGACGATTATAACTATATTCCAAGTTTACAAGATTGAACGTGTATTATTGTTTTTTTATTCGCTGAGAGATCTTCGGGACAGTTGCTTCAAATGTACATTAAACGGCTTATCGTCCATTCAACATGGACGTATATTACAAAATTTTCTCACTTGTAATTTTACTTTGCATTACGAAGACAGCCTGCACAATATATCTACACATTAATCGTTTAACCCTTTAATGATTATTTTTTTGTTTAATCACGCAAATCTTTTTTTTTTTTTTTTTTTTTTTTTTATTTATACACGTCTCCTCATCCGTTGCTCCATTAAGAGAAATAACCAATTAAATTCGTTGAAATATTTACGCCAACATTATTCTTTGTATTCGTAAAATTGTTTATATTCTCAATTTATTTAATATCGATCGAATAGCAGACAGTATCGACGAATGATCATTACAGCGTATATACATACCTCGAATTTCTGAATAATTAAAAATTTCGTTTGAGCATTAATTTTCTTTCGTTAATAATTATTGCATCTAATTGCACAATTTCGAAGGTTTTCTATAGCTCGCAGCTTTTTTTCATCTTTTTATTAAGCTCGAATAATTAATTTTATTGGTATAATTACGTATGATGTTTTTAAATTTTTCCTTTCGTATTTCCATTAATTTTTAATGTTTGTTAATTAATTAAAAATATACGAAATGCGAGAGTCTCTCAATGATGGAATAATTTTTGACGATACGTAAATTATATTTAAAAAGTAGATTTCATTACATGCGTTAAGAAAATTTTCGCTTTAAATTTTTCTCGCTTTGAAATTTATTAATGCAATAGCTTTACTTTTTTATCTTATGAAGTGCGGAACGTTGAGGAATCGATAATTATATTAAATAATCATCTCTATCATCTATGTAAATTTTTTAATAAAATTGATTTACAATATTAATTTTTGCAAGTGGAAAAACAATTAAAATATTAACAATTGAATATTTTATATAATTTAATATTTAGTATATGAATGAATTATACATATATTTAGTATATGAGCTATGAAAGGCACAATTTTATAAATTTAAAATATAGATTCTTGCATGTAGAAAAACAATGAAAATTTTAAATTATTAGTATGCTGAGTACAAAGGCCACAAAGCAACCGGTCAAAAACAAACAAATAAACTTATGTACACGTCGTATAAAGATATAACTGCGCGCAACTCTGTGCTCATTTCCGGTTCCCAAGACTGAGCAATTTATCTGTTAATTGATTAACGCGTGCGCCTAATTACGTGAGTCGTGTCGTCCAGAATAACGCGTTATAACGTGCCGGTACAGTTTTGCCGTGTCCCAGGAGAATACCATATGCCCGACAGACGTTTAATAGGCGAGTTTGTCGGCGTACTTTTCATTTTTAATCGGAGAGCGGCTTCATTTTGCTGATTAGACGGTTGAATAAGAAAAATGAAATATTTAATTTTCCATGACTTTTGAAAAGTAATATTAATAAAGCCACGTTTGAGATTAAATTTGTTGCTTCCTTTGGGACGTTTAATGAAATGAAATATCAAAAGCTAGAACTAAACATGAATATCGTAATTGCTTTTCAAATTTTTCTTACCTTATACATATACATATAATTAGAAAAATTACCGGAGTAAAATTTTGTTTATTCGTTTTGATAAAAACTAATTATTTTTAATACTCATAAAAAAAAAATATATATATATATATATTACTTAAAATTTTTTTTAAAGTATTTTTTGATGAAAATGTAGTACTTTAACATCTTCATTTGGTATTATTAATTATTGTTATGATAAATAAAACACACATTATTTTGAATGCTACGTTTTATATAAAAATGATAAAATATATATTTATGCTGCATCGTGAAAAGCGATAAATTTATTAAATATCATTAGTGTGATAGATTCAATCGTGCACTTTTTATATCTAAAAAGGTATTCAAGTTTTAATTAATAATTCTTCGTTTAATTAATCTAATTGTTTTAATTTAAAATTGTTTCAGGAAATTTTATAAATAAGAATTTCTTATTAACCCTTTTTGAACTAAAAATAGCATTAATTTTATCAGTTTATTTTACTTATAATTATTTTGTAGACATTTTTTTAAAAAATAAGCATTGAAAAAATGACAAAACGTTTTTGTTTTAAGGGTGGTTTTCACTAAGATAGAATCGTCAAATAAAGTACAACTCGTGTATTTAATAGAATACACATTTATAGGAAAATCTTGTGAAGTAAAAATACAAATTTGAAAATAGAAATCTCGTAGTTACACATAGCATTTTTACGAAAATTGCATTTAAAGAATTAGTAATTGTTAACTGATCAATCTAATACTCGTTCAATGTAACATAACTTTAAATATTAAAATGCTGATTCGATAATAAAGAAGTTGAATAAATAAATTTTAATTTTAATATAAAAAATATAGTCATTTTCTATATCTAATTTTACCAAAATAAGCATGATGGTTTGTATTTACGTTATTCAATTTTTTAAAGTTTTTTAAACATAGTTTCAAACATATTTTTTAAACATAGTTTGTAAAGAAAAATACTTTGAAATTTTAAGATTAGACAATTCATTTTCTAAATTTATATAAAAAATTTATGAATAAAGCGCTTCTAGCCATCGAAAAATAAACTACAAATCTATATTATAACGGATTATACGTGCTGGGTCTTATCCGGCAATATTGGTTCTTGGTAAAACGAGCTTCAAAATAAAAAAATTTTTAATTTTTAGAAAAGTAGATTAGGAAAGTAGGCTCACTACATTACATGGCACTATTATTACAAAATATTTACAATATTTTGATATAAAATATTCGCAAATGAATATATAGCCATAATTGTACCATTTTCGCCTAAAACAAGTTGAATAAAAGAATTTAATAATCGAATACTCAAGATTCAGTATTAAATATTTATTTTTGCGCATGATTGCTTTAATTTGCCTATTATTTATTAAACTTGTTTTACACACTGTGCCCCATGGAAAACGGAACTTTTTCAAAATAAAGACAAAAACTCAATATTCCGGCAAATCTCATTTATTTTATTCAAAATAGTCTCCTCTCGCATCAATACAACGTTTTGCACGATCAATTAACATATCGAATGAGTTTTTGAGATCATTTTTATTCATCGACTTTAGTATGTCGGTCGTCGCTCTTTGGATGGCCTCTACGTCGGCATAACGTTTTCCTTTCATAGGCAAGTGCAATTTGGAGAACAAGTAGAAGTCGCAAATCCGGCGAGTACGGTGAATGGTTGATGGTTAAAATGGAATTTTTGATAAAAAAATCCGTGATCAAGTTCGATCGATGAGACGGGGCATTATCATGCAACAAACGCCAGCTCCCTTTTTCACGGTATTGTGGCCGCACACGACGAATACGGCTGAGCAAACGCTTCATAACACCAAGATAAAACACAGCAGTAATCGTTTGACCAGGTGGAACGAATTCACGATGAATAATACCCTCCGTCCGAATCGTAGAAACAAATCAACATTGTCTTCACTTTTGACTTTTCAAGACGACTTTTTTTCGGATTGGGCTCGGTTGGGTGCTTCCATTCAGCACTTTGACGCTTGGTTTCGGGATCATATTGAAAACACCGTGTCTCGTCACCAGTCACAATTGAATATTTCAAGTTTGGGTCCTTTTTTGACTCTTTGATCTAATCCTTACAATGTTGAATTCGGAGCAATTTTTCGTAGTCGGTCAATTTGTGTGGAACAAAGCGTGCACACACCTTCCGTAGATTCAAATGATCGGTCAAAATGCGATGAATTGAATTTTTGGACATATTCAATTCCATTTCCATGTATCGCAATGAAGATTTTGGCTCATTTTTTATAAATTCACGCACTTTTTCAATGTTACTTTGAGTAACCACGGTATTCGAAGGACCTGGATGTTCGTCGTCCTGAATGTCTTCACGACCTTCCTGGAACCGCTTATACCACTCATACACTCACACTAGTACGGGATAGACAATTATCGCCATAAACTTGTTTTAGCAAATTATGCGTCTCAGTAAAGGATTTACCGAGTTTAAAACAGAACTTAATATTTGCTCTTTGTTCGAAGTTCATTTTTCGACCGATGCCACAAACACACTGTCACTTTGAGCGTGATATTTTGGTTTCCATTGAACCAAATGTCATACAATTTTGACAGGATGTCAGTTAAGAATGGACCTTTCCATTGCTAACATCCACCAATAAGTGGCGCCAATATAAATCGATGTTTTGAAAAAGTTCCGTTTTCCATGGGACATACTGTGTATATGCGAGATTTGATACTTTTTAAATATTTTTCCCGATTAAAAATTGCATTTCTCTTAAACGAAGCAAAATTTATCAATCGCATAATTTGAATATTACAACAATCACTTTGAATTTTTATTTTAACGTTTAAATTTAACGCTAGCAACATTAATAGCAGGAACGCCTATCGGCCATAAATTATAACGGAGATTATGTCAAGATTATCAATGAGTATTTCTATAAATAGACATAAAGACGTTTTAAAGGAACCAATGCAAATTTTAAATAAAAATGAGACGGTATAAAACAGTTTCTGAAACAACTTACTACTGATAGGTGAGCTCACGGTCGAGAGCTTGCAATTCTGTCCTCGAAAAACTGCGAACCCGTTTCGCTGCCAGGAATTCACTGGGAATCGGGTCAACGCGCTGTCACGAGGCGCTCGCGCACGCGATTTAGGTATTCGCGGGAGCCACAAGCGATACGACGCGTGTTTATTACTGGCGGCGCGTGCACAAAAGCTCCGACTTTCGCGTATTCTCTCTCTCTCTCTCTCTATCTCTCTCTCTCTTTACGCAAACCCAGCCGAGATCATTCGGCGATGATTTTGTTATTCTCGCTACCTCGAATTTGTAAGAAATTATAATGGTAACAGTGATACTTTATTCGTTCCATAACGTATTCGATGTCGCCAAGCGATGTAGGTTAAATTTTATTCTATTTATTTTAGGAAATAAACTTGATTGGCTTATCGTATGGTTGAATGAAATGTATTTAAATACGATACATTTAAAGAATTTCATTTCTGATGTTGTCATTTTAATGTTACAGTTAAAATATTGATCGAAATAATGGTTTTGACAAATGATCTTAATTAGCGTGGCGAAAATCGAAAATATTTTTTCATGGATACTGCTTTAATTAAAGCGTAAGCTTTCACAAAAAATTTATTCACTTTTAAAAATCTTGAAAGAATTTAAATAAGATATTAAAAAGTAATGTAATATATTTAGATTTTATATGAAGTAAATGTATAATATTTTTAAACAAAAGTATTTTATAAGCCCTCTAATATACTTCAAATATAATAATTTAGCTTATAACTACTTAAAAATAGTTTTGTTCGGAAAAAGAAAATATTTTAATTAAATATGTTTTCAAGCAAAGAAGTTATAATACCGTTACGTTCGCGAATTTCAATAAAACTACATTAAGCTTTATTTTAAAATATTCGATTTATTAATCAAACACAAAAATATTAATTAGGTTTATTGTCTTTAACTTGTATAAACAAACTGAACTGCTTTCAAAAAGGCGCCGCGCGTTGTCAGGTGCTAGTGATTCGCATTCATTTACATGTCATATATATATATATATATATATATATATATATATATATATATTGAGCATAACCAAACCGATACATAAAAGTTTTCGTCGGGTGTAATGTTTTTATTAATATCTTGTAGTGACGCCATATCCTCTTTGTATCGCATAACATCGAATCTCGCCCTTCTGTACCAAGTGTCTGTACTATGTGCCAAGTTAGTCGGCTTCAGAGAATTTTTTGAGATACAAATATTTAAGTCCTGTTGACAAATTTTAAAAATTTTAATGTTGCTTTCTTTTATTCTGATACGTTTCTGAATATTAGATAACAATGTATGACAATAAGTTTTTTCGTTAAAATTTTGAATCTTTTTAATTAAGGTGATAAATTTAGTTGGCAAATAAAAAAAATGGTTTAATACACATATGGCACCACAATTTGTCTCTACTCTGACATATTAACCCTTTGATTAATGGGAAAAATCACAGCTCAAAGCAATCGTGAATAAAATAGCCAATATTAATCAGTCTATGTAAACTTTTATTTTTATATTTGTTTGATCTTTATATGCAGAAATCATTAATTGTTTTTTATGATTGTAAAAGTTCCTTCTCAATTACTTCATAGCTTTGGTGATTTACCTTTCCTTCGTTGAAAACTAAACTTTCTTACCTTCATTAAAAGTAACTTTACTAAATAACTTTTAGTTCTGTTTTATATTATCTCCATATGTTTTTATGCACAATTGTGAATCTCTTCTATTTTTTTGTACAGTTTTTACAGATATATTTATGGACTGATCTAATTTGAATTCTTTTTGGTTGACAATCTCGAAGAAATTTCAGTAAAAAAGGCAGATCAACAACAGTCGCAACGTTTCAGCAAATATTAGAGCGGACGACAAATGTTTAAGAAATATTGTGAGATCTAATTACACAAATCTTATTAATTTTGAGTAACGTATTTGGGTAAGTAGTGTCACATTTTTTGATGTTCTCTTTGTACCTGACTGTTCGTTTGTCGAGTTAGAGGTGTTGTTCTTGTTTTATAAATACTTAATATTTTAGACAATGGAAAAATTAATAAGACAATGGAAAACAATAAAACGTCACTTAAAATTAAATCAAACGTATATGATAACAATTTATTTTTAACTCTCAACAGAAATGATCAAATTATAATTACTAGAATGCGAATAGGCCAAACCATCATCTCTCACCAATATCTACTCGTACTCGACAAAAACAACGCACCAGTCCATGTGAATAGTGTAAAAAAATATTAAACATTCAACATCTATTATTGAAGTGTACAAAATATACAAGTGAACGCACGCAGTTTAGATTAAAAAATAATTTAAACGAGATTTTAAACGATAAATTACGATGTATAAAAACTTTAGAATTTCTACGCTTGATCAAACTCCGTCATCTCACATAAATTTATATCAAATATTGATCTAAATGATCATCGCACTATCATTAAATGAACCTTTATCTGTAATATACCAATCTTCATGTATATCACTGTGTATATATAAATGCATTATGCTTATAAAAGTCGTCATTACTCGAAAGAGCGATGCGACTTGAAATAAATAAAGTTGTTTGCGAAAATATATTCACAAAAATGTTGTTTAAATAAAACATTTTAGAAATTTAGATCATTAATTATTTTATTTATATTGACATGTTTTTAAAAAATCATTAACATTTATTTAATAAGTATGCTATGTTAGTATAATTATATTGAGTGTAGTGTATCTTTTATAAAATTTTAAATAATTAATGAAATCAAAGTTATATTGTAACGATAAAATATCTAATCTAAAATAGTTTCTTACGACAACGTAAGTCAAAATAAGTCTTTTATTAAATATTGTTTTTTTTTTTTTTTTTTTAATTTTAAGATTCAAAATTACAATTATTTTAAAAATAGTACAGAAAAAATCAATTTTACATATTAAAATAATAAATATTTTATATAAAACAATTTGTACGGTGCATTTTAAAATTACTGGAATATTATAATTAACTGTAAATTACAATATAATAGATGATTATTGTACATTAATAAAATACTGATTAAATATCAAATTAATATTCAATTTGACGTTTACTCGTTAGTTTTTAAGTTTTCCATAATTATTATTAATTATATTGCAAATTATATCTAAAATATGTCTATAAATGAAAATTCTTCAAGTATTAATAAACATAATCAATAGCTTACACTCAATAATCTTTAATTTTTCAAAAGTCATATTTTCTAAAAAAATGTTATAAAACATTTTGCTCTCTGGCAAGATAAACTGCTTGGAGGTAGGTAAACGCTACTTTCGTGTATTAATAAAAGGAAAAAATATCTTCTCTAGTTAAATTGACAAAATTTTATTTCGAGTATGTAGAATTCATAAATTATAGTTGACACAAACAATATTTTTGCCTTTGAGAATATAAATTTAATTAAAAAGAATAAATAAACATAATTAAACAATTGTTTAAAAAGCATGCCTGGATACAGCCACCGATGTCTTTTTCAGGTTACGAAATTTCTTGAATACAATAATTATATTACGTGTGCATAATAATTATAATTGTTTTTTAAATATGCTTTAAAAATTAAATCTATTATTTCTTTATCTTTTTTTAACGATATATTAAAACCGTAAGTAATGATGAATTTTAATTACTTATATTTTAATCAGCTCTGATGATGAATAATCAAAATATTAATCATTATTTGAGATACATATAATAAATCTTATTTTGACTCGTATTGTTCATTTTTTATTAATCGTGTATCGTACATAAACAATTTTAATATATCATAAAATTCTTCTTTTAATTATATTGTTTAAATATTAGTGTAAACATTTGTTTATACTTACACAAACTTAAATTAAGAAATAATCCGAAATAAAATGCATTCAAATATCGCTCAAGAAGATTAACTGCTTTATTAAAATGCTTATTTTTTTAAAATAAAATTTTTAAAAACATTTAAATTATGTTTATAATATTACGTTGATACAATGAATTTTATACTTGAAATGTATTTCCATTAAATTATTCATCAAAGAAGATTGAATATAACATAAATTAATAAGCTTATATACTTAATTTAAATGAAAATAATTTTCATAGAAAGAAAATCGTATATTTCAATGAAACATATTTTAATTACTTATTTCAACGTAATCCTACAAAACTAAATATACGATTAATCTAATGAAAAGCTATGTACACAGACTCGTAAGAAATTAAATCCTTAAAATAACAAAATTATTCTAAAAATCTTTTGATTACTGTACATTTTTTTTTTTTTTTTTTGCAGAAGTTATGAAGGCTGTACCATTTTGCTTCCTACTATATTGAAAGTTTTCGGGTTTATCATAAATTTTATAAGTCTCGAATAATGTTATTTAATTAAAAAATTTATTGATGAAAATTGAATTTGTAGTTTCCAATTAACTTTTGTTAATTTTATAACTAGACTTGCAATTTATAAAGCTAGAGTTTAAGCCACCTGAGCAGTGTTGCTTGAGATACATACTACATAAATTTTATTTGCTAAACGAAGGTGTCGCCTTATTAATGCTGGGATTTAGACTAAAGTCTCTGCCATGACGAACTATCGTCCTACTAAATTAAACCATCAAACATTGAATTTCGATCGTTCAAAATATAAGATAAGTTTAAATTTAATATAAATTTAATCTTAAAGTTTTAGTCTTTGAATATTTAGTATTAAAATTTAAATTTTAACTCAAATTTTTGTTATTATTTGATGTCAATAACTACATTGCTATCGATGTAAAATTTAACTACTAACAAAAACCTATAAATTTACGAAGTTTTAACAAATAGGTTTTAAAAAAAAGACGTTAAACTTTGAAAAAGTTTTATTAAAAACGTTTTATGCTCTAAGTAAAACTTTCGAAAGTATTACAATTTTTTTAATAATAATTTACTATGTGTTAAAACAATCGAGCTACTATCGAAATTTATGTAAGAAAAGTAAATAACATTTAAGTATTTCTGATAAAAAATGCTTCACATTATTTTTCATTATTATTTTTCCACTTTTTTACTACACTATACGTCTTCGAAAGTTTTCTCTTCTCTATGCATATTAGTCTGCTAATTAAGGCCAGACTACACAAGTTGCACTTTTATTAATTTTCTTATATAACTCTTTTAATTTTATGTAATGGTCTGCAATTTTTTAACATTTGTTAAAAAATTTTCTTTTAATAATAATTATAAAGAAAATTTTAAACAGTTATTTTTCAAATAAAGACAACAAAATTTATACCCATTTAACTTAATTTTACTGAGTTAATGAAATAATTTTTATCGACCAATTTCCTCAATAGCTTATAATAAAAGAATTTTATTGTCTAGTAACACTGCTCAAATGAACTATAAAAGTCGCATTAATATTTTATGTTTTGCATTCTTGCCAATATATGTGTCATCATTTTTTAATTGAAAATGGGTAATTATGGGTAATTATGTGAAATAATGTTTCAATGAAAAAAAAACGTTCTTGCCTTTTACTGAGTATCCGATCGCGACGTTTATGCCTCAATAGCAAAATGATGGAACTTTTTATTTTCATCAATTATAATATCTCTAATTCATGAGTTTCGAAATTATATATACATACATTGAAGTACACCGATCCGTTCAATGAGAAAAGTGAAGCTAGTGAACAGAGACTCGACGCGGGATGAGACAAAATCTCTTCTACGCGTTTTCTCTTACTATGTTATAATTCTTTCACACGGCGAGGCGTTTGGTCTATTCAGTGATATGTTTATGGAAACAGAAGTGTAAAAGTTACTAGATTACTCATTTTGTGACTATCCTGCGCTGTTGGTACTAAACGTTAGAACCAAATGTAATAATAGTAGATCCAATTCATTTTCCTCCTCTCTATATAAAGTTCTAGTTCAAAAGTTAGTAGATAAATTATAACGATACGACATTAAATTTGATAACGATCAAAGAATTATTTTTTAATTTATACTTTTTAAAACATATGTTGAAGAATGTAAAAAGATAATAGATTCGTTTAGAAAAAAATAAACATTGTGAACTCTAGTGAAATTTATAAACGACATTCTTATTTAGCACTCTTAAGGGATATAACCCCTCGGATTTCTGTGAGGGGGGTTATTCTTGTCGGGATTTCTTATTGACACTCAATATTTTTTTTTTTTTTAAATAACTCACGTTTTCGATCTATTTACGATACATACAAAACGTATTCAATTTCTTCGGTTACTGCAAATATACAATACTCTATTCTGAGAAACAAAAAGGAAATGAGTAAAGTATAATTTTTTCATCTTATTTCACAATATTTCGAGACATGCGCTAAACTGTGTATACAAAAGTATTGATATATTTTCAAAGTACTGTGAATAGTAGATGATAGAAATAAACGATACTTTGATATATTCCTGTTACTGTTTGTTACATACCGGCTCTATTGATGTGTAAATAACTATTCAAATGGAAACAGTAAACAGTGATTTGTAAATTTATAGCAAGATCTAAATAAATATATATTCGTTTATATACTATTTTAATTAATAGCATATTTTATAATATTATCGTCATCTTATTGCAACTAACAACTTAACTAAGTTGTTTATAAAAACAGAAAAATAAATGCAATCTATAAAACTCATTTAGAAATATAAAACCCATGTTGCAGTATATTATAAATAAATAAAAAAGAAAGTAGCAGAACATAAACTTTAAAAATTTGTTTGTATTTTTATCGATTTAATGTATTAAAAGTAATCGGATTCGAGTATGTTAAGGTAATAGCTCTAGTACACAGTCAATAAAAAATGTAGTAAATGTATTAATACAAATAATATGCGTGTTAGTGTATTTTATACGAAGAAAAGAAAAACATTTATGTACATTATATTTCCCTTCTTTTAAAGCTTATTTATTCTAACTCTCATGCGCTCATTTGCGTGTTCAAAAAACTAAAAAATAGTAACAATACAACGTACGTTTGTGATTATAAATTATTGCTTCAACACGGTACCGTCTTCATTTTTTATTTAAAAGTTTGATTTTAAACGAAAGAAAAATAATCTTATTGTCAAAATAAAGAATAATACTTTCGCACATTTGAAACGAATAGTTATACGTTCGACGATAAAATTTTGCTAATAAATGTTTATTTTTACAATTTTACAAATTAACGAATCATATTAGTGAATGATAATACTATTAAAAATAAAATAAAATAAATTTGTTGAAAAATTAATTTTTTACAACTAAAATCATCTAAAAGTTCGTGACACATAAAATAAATTACAACATTTTTACGACTGCACATACTATATACTGCCGTCATATGGAGAAAAGCCGTAATTAGATACGGTTTTCGGTATAAATTACGGCTTTTCTCCGTATGTATGTACAGGACTTTTATCATTTTAGATATATTAACACATCGCGTTAATGTCATATACATTTTCGGGTTTACTCGGCTTATTATATACAATATGGGAATATTATTCTTTCATACGTTTTATGCACTGGTACTTATTACAGAAATTTATGTATAATTTAATTATTTATTATGTTATTATTTGTATTAATATATTAAAAATATTAAATATTGTACGAAAATTCTTGAAAAACCTTACGGTTATTTATAAAGCTTAAGTGAATATAGAAGAATAAAACAGTATGGATAAAAGTAAATATACAATTGTATATTCACACATTCTAATCAGGGAATATTTAGATTTTCTTGTAGAAGACCGTATTAGTAAATGCAATAAGTTTTCTTTAGAAATAATTATCAGCAAAAATTTTATTTGTAGATTAAATCGACAATATAGAATTCAGGGATATTGGTTAAATAATATTACAAATATCACTAAGAGAAATAAATTATGAGAGATTAGAATATACAAAACATCAAAAGTGATAAAAGCTTGTGGACTAAACTATCAAATTTTATTAGTTTTACTGGAATTAAAAAATAACAACATAGCAAGTAGCTTTAACAGTTAAAAAATATTTAAAAAGAATTTGAAAAGTGTTAGTGTTGAGTTACTTATAACAAATAAAAAACCTTGCAGGCAATCAATTAACGGATCAAAAATCAAATACTGATCAAGAACAATTTCGATCTTTCTAGTCTTAAAAAGATGTTTAACAAAAAGTACTTTTAAAAACTATTGCACATATATTCGATTTAAATACCTCATTAAAGTAGAACGATGGGAAATAAAATCACAATCCTTTGCAATATTGAATAATAAATCTTAATAAATAAATGTTAAAATTTATTTGCAGTCAATACTCAATAACGAATGAAAATTAAATTAAATTTATTTATCTTATAATGATAAATCGTCTCAATAAAATAAGTTGTTCGATAAATTTCTTTTTGTTAATTCTAGGAAGTGAATTATTCATTATCCAGTTAGAAATTTATCGTTATGTATTACTGTAGACTTGTGCTTTAAATTGATTCCGTACAATATTTTAAATCTTTTTATTTCTAAAAAAAATCGTTTATAAAAATATACATTACTTATGTGAACGAAGTAATATTGCTTCAATACAATTGTTACGTTTCCCTTTGCCCTATTCCTAGAATATTAAATGTCAAAAGATATTAACATTATATTGAATTTTATAAGCTTACTCAAACATTATTTCAATATATATTTTGCATTTGAAATTACGCAATTAGATTATCGGAATATTCCAATAGTTCTGCAGTGTCAAGTATTGAATACACTATATTGTATAACATAGCTATGTTATACACAATATTTGTGTAACATAGCTTCTAGATTATGTTACAGTTCGATTGAGAATTATTAAAATACTCGATTCCTACATGGATTAAATTGTAATATTGTTGAATATTATTTATTTTTCTTACATATTCATATGCGGCTTTGTTAAATTTATTATTAAAAATACTATTATTACGAATTAAATTATTATTAATATTATTGATAAATTGTATAACAATCTTCAAATCTTGTAAGAACGTATGTGTATACTAATTTTTCAATTTTGCATACCCGAAATATGATACTCGTATAACAAAGTGACATCTCAAATATTCAATACAATTTTTAATAAGTATGAACTATAAAATGAATGCATATTTCTGTACTGAATAAGAAAAGTGGTTGCCACGAATAAAAAATAAATTACAAGCTCTAAGATGTAAGGAAACCATAGAAAATCTTAAAGGCTTGCTTCCTATTCCAATCGAATTAACGAGCGCAAAGGCTTGTAAAATATTAATCCAGTCGCTAGCGATTCATAATATATAAATATAATAAGAACTTTAAGAGAACTAGCAGGAGTAGAAAAAATGAGCAGAGATGAAAAAAAAAAATAGAGAAATAAACGTTAACGAGAACAATTATACTCACCGATCGTGAATAATTGATGCAGTAGCAGTAGCAGAAGCGCCGGGAAAACTTGTTGCGGTTGCCTGGCCAGCAGCAGCATCGTCCTCGGCCCTTACTCAGGCGCATTTATGAATTACCGCCGGTAATCCGTACTCGCGGCGTCCCACTGTTGTACGAACGACGTTAGCTAAGCGTACACGTAGTGACTCGCCGCTGCAGCCGTGTATGCTGAGCGACTCGAAGTTCTTTGTAGCTCATCGGCGCCCGGCGCCGATTTTTAGGACGCGAGTTAACACTTTTGCGACAGACTTTAACATTTAACGGCTTACGAGGATGCACTTTATTCGTTTACACTGATGCATGCACGAACCTTCTTATTTTTCAATCTTTTCACTACCACTACGACGATATTTCAAATTCGCCGTGCAAGTTACTTCTTTGAAGATGTTCCTTTTTTTTTTTAACTTTATTTGTAAAAAATATTTAATTCTGTTAATATCGGAGACAAGAGAAATCTTTTAGTTAAAAAAAAAAAAAAAAAAAAATGTATTTAATTCAGAAAAAATTTGAAATTCTTTCATATAACATTTTTAAATAAATTAATAAAATTGGGAAATTATACATTGAATATAAAAGAAATAAAAAAAATGAACTAAAACTAAGCGTACATTTTTGGAATTACAGAATGAATTTAAAATTTATTCTTTCAATTGGAAATAGTTTAAATGCTAAAATTAATTTTAAGAATTTTTGCAATATGTACTACAATTATTATTTGAAACCAAATAATCAGAAAAAAATATTTATTTTAAAAACTATTTTTGTCTTATCTCGAATATTCTATCGCAAATAGGGATTGTTATATTGTTTTCTTACCTCACAAATGTATTATTTATTTCAATTTTCGAAGCGTATTTATCTGTATGGACACTTACTTTTTAATACTGTCACTAGCGCTGGTTATTATTATACAATCGCATTTCGTATGCACAAATTTCTGCTGTGTTCTGCGGAGTTTAAAATGAGAAAGAGATCAGTGAACTTGGAAAATGTATTTTTAAAATTAGGACAAGCGGAAATGACATTTTTTTTTCTTTTGATAACAGTTAACATAGAAAAGTAAATATACAATTAAGGTCAAGGTACGTTTTTCAAATGCCCCACTATTGTAAATGAACGTAAATGCGTTAAACTTGTTGAAAAATTACTTGAAAACATGTAAAATAAAATAAATCTAAATACATTACAATTTTCATTGTTTAGTATTCGTTTTAAATATTTTTTCATTTTCTTTTTCATCGAAATAAATGACGAAAAAAAACTACGAATTATAGTATAAAATTTTTTATCCATTACTTATAATATTTTATCTTAAAATAATTTTGTTGAAATTAACAAATTAAGTCGAACAAAACTTTTGAATGAAAAACTATTCATATTTTATTGCTTTTATTTAAGCAAATTCTTTTACCAGAGTTTATCCTAGTTTAATCTATTAAAGACCACATTTATGAAATAATAATATTTTAAGAAAAAAAAATTTTTTAATTTCGCATCTTTTCAGTTCAAATTATAAAAAATAATTTGATTCTTTAAGTTTTATACCGGAACTACTGTTTCTCAAAATATAAATAACGCAATAATTTAAGAATATTTAAATAATTTTGAAAAATTATTCAATTGCGTTGCAATATTTAGGAGAACTTGAATATTTTTTTAGCAAATTTATTTTCCTAGTTATATATTATCAAATTGGTATATATTTAACTTTAAATAACATATTGTAATTAAATTTTAGAGATTTATTGAGCGTTTTTAATATTATTAAATAATACTATATTTTTGAATAATAAAATTCCTAAATGCTTTTTACTTTTTTATTGGTATTATTAAAATCAGTAATCTAATTTCAGTTTTGATATACATTTTAGAGGATAGGAATGATTATGAAGAAAGTAACGAAATTTTTTTTAAAATGGAATTTTTTTCAAACTACGTTTTATTGATTACCATAATTTATGTTTTGTAGGTAACACTTTTTGCAATACATATAAAATCTTTTTTTAATGAAAAGTGTAAGAAATTTATTTAATGTAGTGTACTTTAATCTTAATATTTTAAAACATCTTTTGAAGGGCTAATTATTTTTTTTCCTGTTTAAAGTGCACATTTTATTTAAAAAAAAAAAAAAAAAAAGATAAAAATAAAATTTTACGAAATTTATCCTATAAGGTTAATAAAAACAAGCTAATACATATTCCGTTTAAAAATTAAAAAATCCATACATTGTAAAGTGTACGGCGAAGGCATAATGAAATTTTTCAATGCATTAAACTTTGTTACGGACTGCTGAATAAACCTCGAAGCGACCCTATTAATATGTTGTCGAACGATTTCTGAATATTGATTTTTCACTGCCTACTAGTTAAATATAAGGTAGAGTAAAAAAAAAATAAATGATTGACGTTCAATCTTTGTTCTGCAATATTAATGTTTTATTTTTTTATCGGCGACTTTTATTTTATTTCGAAATAGCTAATTTTTTTTTTTTTTATTCAGTTAGCAAAATCAACTATATTTACTTATTTATAAATGTATTTATTATTAAACAAATTATACATATAAGTAAAATTATCATCGTTAAACTTGCTTAATTTTAGTGAATAAATGAATATCATTATTTATGTAATTTACGATATTGATTTTTTCTAAATTAGAACTTCTATGGAGAATTTTTTTTCTCTAAAATTGATTCAAAATACGTAAATATTCTGAAATTTTATCTGCATTTAATGAAAAATTTAATATTCGTTAATTATCTTTCATATATATTGCTTTTTTATATTTAAAAAAAAAAAATTACTTTAAAATTATTTATTATTTAAAAGTTAATATATAATTGAAAAATACGTAAAGGTAAATTACTTCAAATACAAAAATGTGAAACAAATTTCTAAAAATTGTTTCCATAATATTTTTATGGATATTATTTTATAAAGTATATTTGTTATGATTTATAAGGAAGCATAAATATAGAACTATATGATTTTTAAAAAATTATTTATACAATTTTTTCTACAATCAATACGTGAATTATATATGACTTATTTAACGATTGTTTTCAATAAAGATTCAATAAATATTTTATTTAGCATTATAGGACCTCTGATCCTCACGCTTCTCTTTCTTTACGTTAGTATTTTTTGTCTTTTAGTTTTCAGCAACAATATTACAAAATGAAGTATTTGAATTTTTATCATGAATGCCGTGACGGTAACGTTAGATCACATCCTTTATTTTATTTTTCCTGTGTTTCGTGCAGTAACTCAAGAATCATAAATCTCGAAAAGTAAGAACAGCGTCACCGAAGAGCTACGCGGAGATATTTTACAGCGGCGGATAGGCAAGCGTCCATAGCAACTATGCCAGTTCATGCGAAATAGAAACGTGAACAAGAGAATGTAGGAAAATAAGTATTAAAATATAAAAACAAAAGAATATGAATAACGTGAGTGCATTGCTAGAAAATCGAGGAATTATTCCGAGAATATCGGGAAAATATTGAGAGAGAAAAAAAGAGAGAATAAGGTGAAGAAATTACTGAAAATAAGTTTACGAAGAAGAAGTATTTTTATGCATATAATGTTAATCATATTTCCATTTGAATATCTACAGTAAAATTTATCATATATAAGTTTAAAAAAATCAAATCATTGCAAATTGTTCTTCAATATAAATAAATCAAAACGTAAACATTTTATGCTTTTGAAAATAAAGTTTTTACATACAGCAATAAGCTCGATATCAATAATATTACGGTCTTTATCAATAACTGAATCCGTACTTTTAATAATAAAACCACAATTTAAAATTTCGCCTGATCTTGCTATCTTGATCAAAATAGAACAGGAATAGTTCGCTATCGATGCAACATAAGGAGAATGTGCAACTATAGGTATACGTTCCATTAGTTAATGCATATAAATAACGATTTCTGTTATATCAGTAGTGTAAGGAAAATAGTTAATGAAAGCGGTACGTTTTCGAACGACACCATCAGGATCTGATTTCTACTTTCAATATACTTAGAGAAGCCTTTGCATACCATAATTATTATTGTCTTCATTTATCATTACAGATAAATATCAGACTACTTGGTACAGTTGGTAAGAACCAATTGAATATATTAAATTCTTTTTCTATCAACTTTAAAGAGTCTAACAGATTGTTTTATGACAGTGTTTCGAGTGAGATTTTTTATTTAGCACAATGATTATTTTTTACTTTAATTCTTTAATTACTTTATCAAAAAATAAATAAATAAATAAATAAACTACAATTACTTTAACATTAGAATTTATTAATTTTCCAATTCTATTTACAAAAAAACCCGCAATTTGATAGTGTGAAAAAACTTTAGGTAATAGTTTACTTTATTTATAATCTTAAAGTGTATATTTTTGTTGAATATTACGATGAATATTCTCGACTAGCCAATGAACTTTTGTTACAAGATGAGATTCATTTGATTTATCAACAGTAAGTTGATTATGTTTATCTTTAAGGTAGTCGACGTGCAAATAGTTTCATAGTAACAATTAAAAATTTCTATCTAATCATTCAGACGATTTAAAGTTGATTGACCATTTTAAACTTGAAATAACTTTTATCGAAGTTTGAAATATTTGTATCGGGGGCAATGGAGAGTTTAAAGTCGACGTTGTAATTACACAAGTCTTTTATTTTATGAGAAAAAGCCAATTTTTAAATTTTCTAATAAAAATAGTAACAAATAAAGAGATATTTTTGGTATGTTTTTAAAAAAAATAAAAATTTTTGATTGTTCGTTTCTTCTATAATCAGTTAAGAATAAAATAGAACTTCATGGTTAAACAAACATTTCAACCTAATGCATTGCAGTTTTAAAAAATATTTTACAATATGAGTGTCTATATAAACTTTCTATATATATATATATATATATATATATATATATATATATATATATATATATATATATATATACTTATAAATGACTGTATTGATACAGGTTTAGACAAAAATACGTGACAAAACTTTAAAATCATCCCGTACCACACAATTATCTTAAGAGCAAGCATTAATGTACTATTATGATCCTAATGATTGTAAATGCTTAACTATATCACGGAATCGGAGATTAGCTGCGATGATATTTCCTTTTTCCGAAAAGTTAATTAGATCGTTTGGATCGTATATAACATCCTTTTTAATCTTAGCATCATTAATATCAGCTGAGCAGATTAAATAATATCAGACCACAACATGAAGCGACATAATATCATTTTTATTAATTTTTTTTTAATTGTTACATCGCTTGAAAAATGTTAAAATACTAAAAATATTTGCTTGCGACTATAAAAAAGCCTTTTATAACAATTTTAAGGTTGAAAACTCAAAAATTATCAAGAAATAATAATTTAAAATTTTTAAAAGTCAAAAAATTGATTTGAATTTATCTTGTAATAAAAAAGTACTTTAAAAATACTTTTTCGGTCCTAAAATATACGCAAACTAAAATTTTATTTTTTTTTCGTTTTCCATAAGATAATTGAAATTAAACGTTGAAAGTTTTTAAAAAATATTTGCTTGCGATATAAAAACTAGTGAGCTATTGTCCGTTATAAAATCAATGGGGACAGTTTTCCCGATCTTATCTGGCTTGACTTTTTGAATACGATTTCAAAATTTAAAATACTGGGATTTAAATTTTTTTTATATTTGATTCAGAATTGAAGTAGCTAGATGGATAAAAATTATTTTTAGATTGGAAATGAAACTTAATAATCTTAAATAATTAATTTTCAATTTATATTACTTAATCAAAGACCAAGTAATTGGATGTGAAGATAAAATAAATTAAAAAGAAGTAAAAAGAAAATAGTAAATAAAATAAATAAAAGAAGAGCGAAACCAAGTTTGAAATTTAGAATAAACAGCAAACAAACTTTTTAATGCGAAATCTTCAAGTAATGAAAGAGTTGCGCGCAAACAGAGCAAGAAATTTTTAAATTTACTTTAAATTGAAAATTTTCGGAGAAACAAAGAGATATTAGTAAAATTCGTTGCATTTTCAACTAAAATTATTTTTCAACTAAAAATAAACCAAAAATTAAATAAAGCTATTATAATTAACTTCAAATGAAAAAATTACCAATTTTAGATGCAATTATGCAAGTGTTAAGAAAAATTATGAGAAGTCTCTATTGAGAAATATGGGTGTAAAGATCATTGCCACTTTAAATAAACAAGCTTATTTTATTTTATATGATGTACTGCAAATGAAAAAACTTTGTCCAATCTACGCAGTTATCCCCAAGATAAAAGATTTTTTCATTGTGCAGAAAATACAATAATTTTTTTTTGTAAAAACTAAGAGATTGTTTCATAGAACAATCCAATGAATTTCTGCATTGTGGAATCAATGATAAAACTTTCATTTATTACTGTACACCGGAAAAAAAACACCAAAGTGAACCATAAAAAGTAAACTATTTTTGAAAAAGTCAAAAAATATCACTTTCTATAAAATCGATAACGCCGGTTCTTAATGAATTAAAAAGAGATATCGATCAATTTTTATTTTAAATGTTATTATTCTATGTAAATTAATAATAGTAAATAAATAAAGGTCATAAAATAGTTTTACAAAAGTACATTAAGACATACTAGATTAATGAAAAATACATTTGATATGTTTACTTCAAAATTGAACTTATATCGCAGTCAAATTATGTCAAATAGAAACTTATGTCTAGTAAAATACAATATTTGTTAAATTATAATTAATTGTAATCAAAGTATTTTTGTTAAAAGCAATCCAAAATAAAATTGATAAAATTGTCTTTCTAGCAAGTTTGATGATGTTTGTTTTAAATAAAATATTTGATTAATTTCTACTTTTACTTAAAACAGACAATTCATATATTTCTTTGACTATTCATATTAATGTAACGCTCAAAGTTAATGGAGAATTTTTATTGACTTTTTACATATTATATATTGTACAATTATATTGAACTATTTTAACCAAGTTTATTAATATTATTAATTAAGTTTATAAATAAGTTTATTAATATTCTTTTTTTAAATCCTACTGTTGATATTTTCCATTAATTATCATGACGGCCAATTTTGTTGTACATTTTCTTGCGTTTCAATAAAATTTAAGCAATTTATATTCCAAGGGATAAAAAAAAAAAAATTCTGTCACAGTACTTTGTCGTAACCTTAAATTAAAATGAATGAGTTCAAAGAAAAAAAAGCAAACTTTTTTAAAGGTTGCAATGAACAACTTGGCATCTCTAACAAAAGACCACAGAAGACTACTTCATACTCTGCAACGACAGATAAAATTCGAGACGAATGAACGGCAGTCGCGCAATAAAATTTTCTCGTACGGACACAAAGTATAAAAGCGAAAAAAAGGGCAGATAATACAAAGCCAGGGAAAAGGTAACGGACAAAAACATCAAAATGAAGCCCGTGGCGGAAGAAACAATTAAATGCGGGAGAAAATAATGGAAAACGATGGTCGATCGATGGTAAGTACGTCGACGTTATACAATGAAATAAGAAAGAGAGAGGAAGAAAAGAAACGAGAAAGGTACGGGGTGATCTAACGATGAGCAACTGAGGAAAAAAATACAGACACTTAACCGCGGTGGCTCCAACAATGTGGGAAAAAGTCTTTTGTATATATACATCACTATATTATGGTACGTAGAGTTTAGGTTCAAATTCATTCCGCATCTAAAAATGAGAAATTTTTAAATTTATAAATATTTATAAATATTAAAATAACTAAATTAAAAACTATTATTATTATGTTTTTAATATCATCGATATTCAATGTTAAATAAAAATGATTGTGCATTTTATATCACATAAAGCACAGTTTACAAGATAAAAAGCAAGAATACTTTTTCTTTAATTTTTAATTACAAAATAATCTAATAAATTTTTTTATTTTACAATACTTGAATAAGTTATTATTTGCAATATAAACATTATTTTTAATATAATTATTGTATTATCTAAATTTATTTATAACAAATTAATATATTTAAGCCGTATATTTTTCATTAGCGCCTTAAAATGTCTCATAAATTCAAAACATTACCTCCTGGTATTTCTTTAGTTGAAATTATTGCATGGAGTTTAATTGAAAACCGATAAAACCTTCTAATAGGACTTATCGTCGTGTAATACTATATTATCGTATATTTTATCCTAGTATATATAGCCTTTTACTCTATTGTTGGCTTGGACAAAGGGTTTCTTTACTCGCGTTGTATATCGCTAGTCTAGAGCTTGATGGCGGCAAATTTCGCAACAATTGTAGGATAACGCCAAGAAGAATACTTCCAACATAGAAGAGAGCTAAGTAGCGATTTTTTTCAAGGAGAACGATAGCTTTAAGTAAATTATTAGTTTTATATAAGTTTTCGGATTTATTATATTATTTTTAATTCTAATGAATTGTTATATTTTACAGCTGCAATATATGCAGTGAGATATATTAAAAACATTCTATATTTTTTTTAATTACACAAAATACCTTACTATATTACTTATTAAATTAAATTATTGTAAAATTTAATTTTGCGATAAATCTGCATTTAATAAGCGCATACAATGAATTATTTTATTTTTTGTCAATGGCGTTTTAACAAAAATTTACCTTATTAAGAAGAAAGAATTGTAATTCGAATTAATATAAATCAGATTTTGTTTTTTGCTATAGTGATTTCTTTTTTATTAGTAATATTATTAAACACACGACTAAAAGGAACCAAACTCGATACGATAGGGCAAAAAGAAACAAGGATAACCTTTGCAACATTCATTATGTTCAAAATTCAAGGCATACAATACCAAATTTTATAGTAGAAATGAAACTGATTTTGTTAATTTAAAAAAAAAAAAAATATTTGCATCAGTATATTTATCATACCAACGTCGATTCGTTTATATAAATTTCTTTTTATTTTCAAATTGTATAAGACTTTTAAAAAAAAATATATAGGATACAATTTTATTAATAAGGTACTCGATCGATTTCTTTTTTATTTATAAATAGCATTGGTATAAATTTTCATTCGAATGAAATTTATAATCAAAATCAATTTTTATTCGATTTTATTACTTTTAAGACATTATTATATAAATGTTTGTTTGATGTGATAGCATAATTTACATTTAAATGTTGCACACAAAATGATTATTATTTGTATCATGAATATATTATAAGATTATTAAAAGGACAACATTCCGATAAATTTATTAAGTTCTTTTCACTGCGTTAAAATATTCAATTTATTTTATAATTTATTGTACATTGTTTCATCGGCTTTACAGCGACTAAATTATTTTATTTGCCTATAAGCTTTTATGTATACAATTTTATTGAAAATAAATTTATGTTCAACAAAAAATAAAAATTAAAAAAATGACCGACTCATTAATAAAAGAAAGTTATATATTGTTATTCATGATTATTTAATTTTGGCAATTTAACGACTTAAGTTATTCTCGGTATTAATTAAAAAAGTTATACAAATCATTTACTAAAAAGAATAAAAATATCGTTGAAATAATACACGTTTAAAATATAATATTTTTTCTCAGTCATCTTATATTTTTATTAAATTTTTAAATAATTTCATGAAAATTTTATTTATATTGTTTTATTTATAATAATTTTATTTTTTTATTTTAATACGTATTATGAACAGAAACGATTGAATTATATATGTAGTATAAAGGTTGATACGAGGGCTCAGCAGCATTCGTGAAATATTTATTTCAAAAATAAAAACGAAATCATTACGATTATCGAAATTTTCATATTTTTAATCCACGATTCAAGCAATTTTTTCAATCATTAAAAATTGAATGGCGGTATTACTGATTAGAAGAAAAACCATAACTGTAGCTATGATTTTTAGTATAAATTACGTTTTCTCCGTATGATGAGAGAATTCTCTGTATAGTATACTTTTTATAAATCCGTGAATTCATATAAAGTATTTTCTTCGTTTCATTTATCTTATAAATTGATAATTTTTAAATCAATGCTAAAAATAAAATAAGAGTAAAGAAAAGAAATACATTATACTAGCTTCACGGATAAAATTTATTGGTTTTTACGTAACCGTAGCACATATAGTATGTAGCATAGAATCTAATTGAAAGAACACCAAGTCACCTTTCCAAGATCGAAGAAAAGTTCAAAAAAAAGTATGAGCAACTGTAACCGTGTAAAACCAGAAAAGATGAAATTGTGGCAGGTGAGAAAAACGAAAGAGAAACGCCGTTCACTAACTAAAAGAAAAAGGCAACTCAACGAGTGGCGAATTGACGCGCAAAAAAGTGGAACTACTTGGCCAAAAACAAAAAAAAAAAAAAAAAAAAACGTTCGATACAAGCACGACTTCATGCTACACATATAACAATGAAAATTGAAGTAACCTTATCCTTTTTTTCTTTATTAACTTTATATGCTTTGTTAAAAAGTACATTCAATTTAAAGTTTTCGAATTGATATAAAAGATTTTTTTTTTTCTTTATTTATCAATCATTAATAAAATTTGAAAATATTTGTATTTATTATGCAAATATGTTACTAATAAAACTATAAAAGTTTATTCCTAAATTATTTTATTTTATTCGGCTTATACTTTTATAAATAGTATTTTTCTTCAAATAAGTAAACAAATAAAATTATTATACTTTTTTTCATATGAATAACATTGCAATTTGTAAATTATGAGTTACCTACTCTACTCGAATATAATATACAGTAAATAGTTTTTTTAACGTGTGCGAAAAAAATTAATTATTTCATTAAAAGATAGAGAATTTAATTTAAAATTTCCGTCCTAAATCTTATAAAATATGAATAGAATAAATAGTTGTAATTAAATCTACATATTACGAATTATATATGAAACCTGCATTTATTCATTTTTCTGAATCCATCCGTTCACGCTCATCTAAACTGTTTGGGATATTTTAAAGAGTTCAATAATTTAATAAATTAAAAAAATTATTAATACATATTACAAGTAATTATATTTTTACGAATAATCTCATGTAAGTACATTTTAAAAATTTTTGGATTTATCATATACGTATAAATTTGTAAAATATTTATTCTACGCGGCAATTGGATATCTTAAAAATATTTTTGAAATCAAAATTTATTGCAAGAATATTTTGTATTTTCAAAAATCTTATTCAAACGCTGTAAATAATTGAGGGATATTGAAACAAAGATGACTCCGTAAAACAAATATAGCAACCTCCGAATTTTTTTGTCGCAGTTATTCCTATATTTTTATATGATTTTGGTTTAAATTTGATGTAGATTTTCATTGAATAATAGTCTTCTGAATAGTAAAACAAAACAACGAAATGACAAATGTGTATCTTTAGAGATATAGGTTTTTATATTATCTTTTGAAAAAGTAAGTAAAGTGGCGAATGCTATCTCTTTTCTATATCCCTAAATTATAATAAATTAAGATACTTATAGAAAAACAAAAATTTTTTATAAAATATATTTATTAAATAAGTATTATGAATCTGATTATAATTTTAAATAATAAATACAATAACATTCATGTATTTATTATTGTAAATGTAAATCACTTTTGTAGTATTCAAATAATTTAACAGTTATTTACTTTTTCAAATTGAAGAGAAATTCAAACAAAGTATAAACTTTATGTTATATAGCATAAATAAATAAAAATAAGAAATTGTAATTGGATATGATTAAATATCGTTTTTATTTTAAAAAATAAGAAACTGTAACGGAATATGATTAAATACCGTTTTTATTTTGAAATTTTTTTTCACGCAGTCTTCGCAATAAAAGAGTATAATATTTATTGAATCGTTTTCGTATCAAAACAAGAAAATCTTTTATTAGATTTTTTATATTTATACTCGCTCATAATAATTTATTCAATTATCATATTTTGATTCATTCAAAGAAACTCTTATTCAAAATGAAAGTTGTAAAAACTAAGCCCGATAAATTTTGTCCAAGAACCATATAAAATAATGGCGACGATAATGGAAAAATAGAGAAAGAAAAAAATGAAACAAAAAAAAAAAAGTAAAAATGAAGAGAACATTCGGTATACAAGTCGCAAAGTTTCTTGTGCTTGAAAATTCAGGCGTGTCGTCGTCCAACATATACGTATCATGCGTAAATGGTCGAGGACGGTTGGCGAAACGCCGAGATTTTTTTGGGATATTTTTGGTTACTGCTGCGTGTGCACGTGTCCCTCGTACCTACTCGACTCTCTACGAGCCTATCGCCCTCCAATCGAATTCACATCAATTGAAATGATTCACTAGTAAAAACCGACGAGTAAATAATTTTAAAACATTATTATTATTATTATTTTTTTTAACATTCGCTCTTTGAAATTATTTTTTACGCGAATTTTTTTCAGAGAATGAATTTACCGACGATTATATTTTTAGATAAGCTCCATTAATTTCAATGGATGAGAATAATTACTTTTTAATGAACTTTTTTTGTAAATGAATTTTTCTATGATAATTTATACATATAAAATTTATAAACATTATATAAATACATATTATATAAATTTCAATCAACATGTTTGTTGTTTTAAAATTTAATTTTTATTTAGAACATGAGTAAAATTTCTCCATCTAATATTCTAAAAATTTTCGTTACATTTTTTAAATTATTATTGATACAAATTGATTTAAAAAATTTTAAATATTTTTATACAAATAATTTAATTCAATTATTTCCTAAGTTTCTTTGATTATACTTGTATAAAATTTCTGACTTATTTTCGTAATAAAGAAGATATTTTTTTATTTAACCAGCTATCCAGTAGCATTTAAATTTCATAAGTAATATTCAAATTTATAATCTTTTACTATTTTGATCAATATTTTAACAAGCTTTTATAGAGATCCAATTTTATTTCATATGAATTATAATTTTATAAGAAAATTAAAAATTTATAGATATACTTAAAAAGCATTTGAGTTTAAATTTTTTTTACCAGAAAATTATTAAAGAACTCAATGTTTTTTAGAAATTATTTTTATTTATTTTTAAATACATAATTAAAAACAATTTAAATACAAGCTATTATATTTATTTGTTTTACATCGCTATTAACACGTTCTCTGCCGCGTGAAGCATATGCGCCCCACGCTGAACTTTCCGTAAAATGAAGAATTTTTAAAAAATTCATAATGCAGTCAATTATGAGCATTTTAATACTATAATGAATTTTTTTAAATTTCTTTATTTTACAATGATAAATACCAAATGGCTCGAACGGAAAGTTCAGCGTGGGGCGCATACGCCCTGCACGCGGCAGGGAACGTGTTAATTAAATATAAAATAGTGCTCGTTTTATAAATTTAACAATTTATATAAATATTTTAAATACTTTAATAACTTTAATATTGTGAAATTTGATCTACCTATAAATGTCATTTCCGATAATGTAAGTTTTTTTTAATAAAATGAAAAATATTTTTAACTTACGTTTTCATAAAAAAAAATTAATATTTAAACGAACGCGTGATTTTTTTAAATTTGAAATCTTGTTCAAACTTTCGCAATCTTATTAATCGTTAACTATAACACTATATTTTTTCCTTTTTCTTAAAACGCTATAATTAAACTAAACTTGTCATACATTTACATTCACTAATAGTTATACACAATAAAACTTCACTTTAATCATAAAATGCAATATAAATAATATTCTTTTTTGTTTTGAGAATGCTCTTTGAGAAGTGTTAAAAGCAACCGCTTAACGTGTCAGTCGCCGTTAATAAACTTAGCTATCACTTCTCATTCGCACACGTGGTATACGATGAAAATCCAACGACGCGTATAAGTGTGGCAGTCGTCCATTCGGCCGAGGAAAAGCGACTGCAGGGCGCGCACGCACACACTCACATACATCACATTAAAGCCGATGCATCGCGCACGAAGTTCGGCCGCCGACTGAAGCTTGCGACCTCAAGCACGGTACAGTTTCGTATTTCAAGTTCGTTGTTCGACGAAACGCCGCCGTGGCGCCTGAGTATGGTGCTTGCATTGAAAGCTCTCGCTGTCACCGCGCTGAATCTTAACGAGCTGTTATTAAAACAAAAACGCCACGTTTTATCAACTTAACCAATTATATGCAAATCGGAATTTTTTTTTTTTTTTTTTTTTTTTTTTTTATAAAATATTATAAATTGAATTTTATAATATTATTATTAAATTTAGTATTATCATTAAACTTCATAGTGTTTTATTTAAATATCATAAAAATTTCAGTTTGATTTGCATTTTATAAAAAATTATGTAAATATGTTCTATTGTTTACATTAAAAAAGCAATATTTTTATATATAGAGTTCAAAATATTATCAAAAGAGTTCTCCTATGATAAAAATGTGCATTTTTACTGTAAATTCTTACGAATATAATTTTACCAACAATACCAAATTTAATAAGTAAGGTAGAATTTAACTTTTGTCGCATATATTTTACATATCTCTAAATGATATTAAGTTTGGCATTGGGAATAAATGATTTTTTATTTATTTTTAATACAATGAACTCAAACATACAATTAGTTTAAAAAAGGATTTCTCTTTTAGAGTTTTAAAGATTGATGTCGGTTTAAACCAGGAAGAACCAATAAAATTTTAAGAGAAATAATTTTTTTCTTTATGATAATCTCTGTAAATGCATATCTATTAGACGTCTTATAATTTTTGAAATAGACAAATCGTTCAAGCCTTGACAGACGTTGATGCGCGCAAAGAGGCTTTGGACAAAGCATTTTTAGGCGAAGAAGATAATTTGTCTGAAGGAAGTTCTTATTCTAAAAAAAGCGAGGACAACTTCGGAAAGTCAAAAATATCAGTTTAGAGCAGCGTCTTTCCGAGGTTTGCGCGTGGGAAGAGATGGAAGCGTTCGCGAAAATTTTAAAAAATTTCAGTGTGAGGCAAGTTATAAACGAAACTTGTAAAAACATACAAATAGAAAGCGACAATTCCAATGAGACGTTCAGGTATGTAATTGCGTATGTATAAGTGTACAGTGTCTAGTTACGTGTGAGCTCTTGAGTGAGACTCCGTAGTAGAATTTGTTTATGTGAACGTATAGCTGTGGTAGACAGCGAATGCACGAAAGATGTGGAGGAAAAGAAAAAGAAAGAGAAAGAGAGAAAGAGAGGAAGGACGGTAAAGAGGAAAAGGAAGAGGCCATTGACACGAAGAAGAAATTGATGGATTACTGAAAATTTGTGCCATAGTAAAATAATGATTTTTTTCTAGACAGCCGTTTTTTACAAAAATCAGATCTACTCCGATGTTCAGATTTTCGCAAATCTATTTTAACTTTATCTTTATAGATCTAGATTAATATATGTAAAAATACTAATATGTTGAGATCTGTATCAAATTTTAAATCTACATTACTTCTGCAGGAGATCTGATTAGATTAATTATTTTTTTTTCCTGGGAAGGATAATAATAAATATATTAAAAAGAATAATTTTTTTTTTTTTTTTTTATAAAAAATATCAATTTTTATAACCAGAAAGTATAGAGAGTAGAGGCGTGAAGTAACACTTTTTTTATTAATATTACACAATGTGTTTTAGATTCACCAGATGTTAAAATTTCGTGAGTTTTGGTACATCTTATCGTTTTTAAATTCAATTTAATATTATTCAGAGTTTGTTCATTGCCGCTATTATCGTCGGCATTATCGTCGACGTCATGAGCTTTATGTGCTTCTTTGTAAAATATTGAATCTATAAGTTATCTTACGCTATCGAAATTATTTTTTGTAGAATTTAAAAAGTTTAAAATTATCCCTTTTACTTTACAACATTCATATGAGGTGTGGCAGAAAAGTAATGAGACTGATTTTATATTTATCAAAGTTTTAATTTTTTTCAAACATCAATGTTATTCCCTTCAAAGTAGTTCCCTTGGGCAGCTACACACCGATGGAGATGTTTTTTCCACTTTTGGTAGCATCGCTGGAAGTCTTCAACCGGTATAGTCTTTAGCATGTCCGTTACACTCTTTTGGATGTTTTCTAAAGTTCCGAAATGACATCCTTTGAGGACATTTTTCAGTTTAGGAAAAAGGAAAAAGTCACATTGCTGATTCTCCAAGCTTAAAACAAAATTTAATGGCACAACGTTGCTCCAAATTTCGCTGTTCCATTTTTCGTGACAACCAAAACATAACTTAACTAATAGCAGTCACAAAAATCACGTGGTTAACAGAAGGAGTTAAAACTCGCACTAAGCCATGGGAGGGTACTGATGCAACAGCGCAGCGTTGCTAGATTGAAAAAATTATTAATAAATTAACTTACAGTTTTAATTATTATAAACAATGATTATATTATTTCAGATTGTCGATTTTGTATCGAATACTTGAATATCGCATACATTTGATGAGAAATTATTGTCAATTATTTTGATACTTTATAAACATCGTTAATTATTGTAGCTTAGAAGCACTTCAATGAGTTGTTCGAATTGCTACATGGGCACTGTTAAAGTGAGCCGATATTTTGAAAATCGGGAAAATTCTTACGATTTTTTACTACTCTACTACTCTAGATGTGGATAGTCTACAAAATTATCTAAGTAATACGGATTATAAGCTAAGTAAGATGGACAATTTCGGCAATGTCAAAAAAATTACCTCATTAGAAAAAACAAAAAAGTTGCAAAAAAATTTGACGTTGTAATAAAAGTTGTTAGAAGTTGTTGAAAAATGTTGAAGCTTTAATAAAAATCTGCTAACACCGGTACGTGGCTCGGAAGTGATGTGCTTATTTTTATCATTTTATATATTAAAGAATCCTCCGAGCTAACACAACATGAAAGAGGAGGAAATGAATTTAAGTTGAAAACAGTATTTGATTGGATAAGCTTTATCCGAAAATCTGAATTAAACAGAATCTAAGACTCCACGCTTCAGCTTCAATCTACATAGTACTTCAATTCAACAACCTAATCACTAAGAACCAGGAAGCCTTGCGCACTGGACTGTCATTCAATTTGTATCAAGTCAATTTAATAGCCGGATCGCCTCGAGTCAGGAAGTCCCTTACGCCTCGGACTATTCATATTCAATTATGAAGAGAGTAAAAAGAGACCGTCGAAAAACAAAGCAAGTATCCGGGGAAAAAATAATTTTGATCTAACCAGATCTACTACATCAACAAAGATCTACAAAGATTATGTTAAAGTAGATCTGCGTAGATCTGAATATTAGTATAGGAGATCAGCACGTAACATTTTGATCTTTTATTTGAGGTGAGGGGGGGGGAGCTCACTACATACATAGCTCTCTGACAGATTTGGTTTCACCTTACACTTTCCCCTTACCGCTGGACCCCGAATACTCGAGGCCTAGCCTCGTGGTGGGTCAGACAGCGTCGGGAACTCGAAGTTACCTCGAGTTGATAGAATTGACGCCTACTACAGTCGCTCGCGAACACTCGTCTCGACAATCTTCCCCATTGCTTTTTAATTTATAAAACATTCAAAATATTTTAACTGTGAAGCATAAGATTCAAAGATCAATCTTTCATTACTTTGTAATAATAATTCGTTAAAAAATGTATAAATATTTATAATTGTTTTATTATCAATAATATGCATTTTATTTTATCGCTCGCAAAGAACGACAAATCATATTATTATACGAGTAATCGACATTTCATTTAATTGCGATTTGCTTTGTTTTTCGTTTCCTTGGGCGATTACAAATAATGATTTATAAATTAAAAATTATTTTACAATCAAATATTATTTTTAATAAACGCAGATTTAATTTTCTTACAGAGCAAACGCAATTTAATTATACGCTATTATCATATAAGGTTGCTTAATCGACTCGAAATAATATTACATTTAAAATATTATGTTTTTCATTTTATTTTTCTCTATTTTTTAATCTTTTTTACATCTGCATTTTTTGTATGCATACCAATCAATTTTAATACAGATATTTACATATAAAACTCAACGATTTAATTTTTAAATTTATTTTATTTTATTGATCTATTTTCAGAGATTATTTTAACTTATTTAAACTTGATTCTATTCTATTAGGTTGCAACTTTAGATTTATAGTAACGCAGTTTTCGCGTAATAAATTTCGAAGCAAGATAATACACATAAAATTTTTTGACACATGCTGCGCTTGTATGCAGGTCTGCGTCTTTTGTTAGACATTAAGCGCAACGCACAATTTCGGCATTAATCTGTGTAAGCGAACAGTTCGACTAATGTGCTAGATAAAAGGTTGAATATTCTTGTATGCTTTATTCAATATTAATTTAATAAGCAAACCATCACTTCGCAATGATGGCGTGGTTGCAATATTACCCTTTATGTTTTATAAAATGTAAAAATTTCTTTCAAACAAATGTATTTTTACAAAATTACAATTTCAACATGTTTCAATTTAAAAAAAAAAAAAAAAAAAAAAACGTTACGAATACTCACCAGATGAAAATTTAGTTGTTACATTCATAGTGTTTCATAACATTTTTTCTACAAGATTGAAACTCGTAAAAGCTATTCTTTGCATTTTCACAAAAGAATATGCCTATAGCCAGGCAGTTATGCTGGTTACAACTTGTAACTTATAAGTATTTCCAATTCATTGTGAAGTCTCTGTTACGCTTAGGTAGGAGCAAGAGAAACACAGTATCACGCTCTACTTTATTCGCGTGGATGCTCGCGTTATATCAAATTTATTATTTTAATGAATTACAATAATAAGTGAGTTATGATGATGAGTAATTGCAATAAAAAAAAACCTAGTATTTATACTTATGCATTATGTTTATAACTTATAAATATTACATTTCTAATAATAAACTATATTTATATTTATGAGAAATTTTAGAATGTTTCCTATGTCTAGTACAGAGAAACATGTTTTTAAATGTTAAAAAGTAAAGATGTCAATAATAGCTGTAAAATATCAATAATAAATGTAAAAAATTTATTCCCCAAAATACAAAATAATATTTTTAAATTTGAATGTAAAATTAGTTGAAAAATATTTACAATTCATGTAATTAGCCTATATCTGCTGCTTTCTCTAGTTCGCTGTATTTCACTCACTTTGATCTTTGCAAAGGCAGATGTGTTTTGCACATTACCAAAGTGGTTTTAGAGAACTCAACTTTCTTTTCGTGGTTTTTCAAAGGCCTCTTCAGAAACTTATTCTTATAAAGTATTGCACACACGTAAAAAAACGAGGTAGATATCAGCACGAACTGTTACTTTATATATGCTCGGATGCTTTTTAGTATTTTGTGTAGAAGGAAGATTAAGGGAACCGGGTTTCTAAAATTCGAAAATTTCGCTTTGATGTGATTTTTTTTTTTTTTTTGCAAGGTTGTAAAAATGCATGTGTGGAGGTGGCATTTAAAATATTAGTAATACAACAAATTCATCGCGTTTACAAATATTTGTTGAGAAAATTAATGTGTTATTTTAAAAAATGTTAAAAAACTGTTTTTATAATTAATGCTGTAAAATATTTTTGTGACACGAACTTTTAAACCATTAGCAATAATTTTTATATTTATACCTTTAACGATATCATAATTTATCTGTAAAATCATAAATTGTAAAAATTGAAATTAAATAGTTAATTACTTGTAACTACGCACAAATTAAAAAATTATATCAAATTTATAATCTTTATAAATAAATTATTCACCGTTATAAATTATCACGAATATCATCTTCGTGGCTTTTTATTATTCAAAATTTCCCGCGCATCACACGGATATTATTACCTACTGCTAATACAACCGAAAGCGACATGATGGGTTGCGCGTATTTAAAAACAAGACCCCGAGTTAGCGCTTGGATCTCAATAGGTGAAGAACACCGTTTATACTTTTTCCGGCCGCCAATTAAAACCTAGTGCAATTGCAGATGCCTCCATGAGCGACCAGGGAGGGAAATTTATAACTGCGCGCTCTGGAGTTTAACGACGATTAAACCTCGCCAGTCACTCTATGCCTCGCGTATAAACGGTACTTACTTTACTGCGACCCGCGATGTATTTTATTTATTTAATTTGTTTTACATTCATATTTATTAATTTTATTATTCGCGTATGAGAGTCACACTGATCCTTGCATTTATTTCGCTTTGGGTATCATAGCCGCGCCGGTGAAGAAACTATCTCTCTTACTCATAGACTGCAGACGATGCGTTGTCTCTCTTACGCTTATTGCGACGTATACTTCGTTCACGTGATGGTTTTGTTTTATAACTTTTTCTTTTTTCATCTTATTATTATTTCTTTTTTTTTCTGTTGTTATTTTAATACATTTTTTTAATTTGTTATTATTAATTAAAATTTGTTTTTGTTATTTCATTTAACTCTTTCTTATCATAACTTTTTTTTTAATCACTTTTGCCTTTTTTTCTTATTGTTCAGATTCTTTATAAATGTGGCCTTCACCGAGTTCAGTTAATAGATACGGGACGGCAAACCAAAGTCGCGCAACAGCGTCTCGTATAACATTGTTAACGATAAGTTCGGCTATAACACGAGCTTCTCGTGCTCAGATCGAACGAGAAGAGCAAAAGAAAAACGATTCGACAACGATTAGTTGCGACGCGATCTGATTTACGCGAGTAGTTTGTGATTTTGTTATTTGTTTGCATTTGCTAACGTAGCAGCTTTATATTTAGAAACTGTTATCCCGATATAAAAAATAATTTATTAATGATATTTGTTTAAATTTTCAATCATAAAATAAAATAATAAATAGAATAATATTTAAAGTATTGGAAAATAAAATAAAACTAATTATTAAATAATACTATATTATGTATTGAACTCATAAAATAAATTAATTCTAACGTGGTGTGAAGATCGTCATATAGAGAAAAAAGGCACGATAAAGCTTTCCCTTTCTAGCGGGTAACTCGTCAAGGTGCTCCACATGTAAAGAGTTCTCCCGCCATGTACTCTCACGTATACGTGTATAAAATTTCGAAGTGTTCATTTATAAGCGCGATTTTTGCGCCTCAATTTCAGTTCACTTGGAATCGAGCAACGAAGTAGAGATTGTTTTATGTTAGGACAGGACAACTTCTAACTTGATTCAGCGCCTCTCGTCTCAAGTTTACTTATACAAACGAAGAGATATAGGCCAGTCGTTGTTGTTTGTTTTTAGTTCATGATACGATTTCCATAAAAAAAAGCAAATGACATACTTATTTAAAGTGCACTCCATAGATAAAAAATTTCATATGAGAAAATATTTCTTTTTTGCCATTTTATCGTTAAATTATTTTTAAAAGTAAAAAAAGAGAGAGAGAGAGAGAGAGAGAGAGAAATTTTAGTTCAATCGCTTTTAAAATGAAAATTAATGAAGCGAGTTTTATTCTTTAATTAGAAAAGTTGTAGAAAGTTAGTAAAGCTACTAAATGATCATTGCACAGACTCCATTGGTACATTTATAACTAAGAATGCGTGCGAAAAATCGTTAAAACCAGGCTATTTATTAAATGCTTCTAACTTCGCTAGTTTTTAATATCTTGTATAATTTATGTTATTGACTAATTTTATATACTTTACATAATGACTTGTAGAACATTTTTAAATTTTTTAAGAGGATTTTCAAAGTTTACCATTAGTACTTCAAACAATAAATTTAAAAATTTCCAGATTTGTTTTTATAGCGGATGAAAAATGTGCCCGAAGATAGGCATGAACACCCGAGTGGCACAAAGTAGTTAGTACTAGCGACGAAGAAGTATTTTATTTAGCAATAAAAAAGCAAAAAAAAGTTTTCATTCGAATAACAATACAATTTGTTTTATTATAGAAATAATGTCAAAAATTTATTTTTGTTGTTTTTGTTATTATAAGGACTATCAAGATTATTCGAGCGCTGTCCATTTAATCTTTTCGGGCTTCAAGCAATCCCAGAAAGCTTACTATGAGTGCATTCCGTGTTAAGCAAATTAAATCGCTGGGCAATGAACTTGGAGGATCTAAACGAGCAATCTTATCGAAAGAATCAATATGTTATAAGCTAGTAAAAACGTTTTTATTATAGTTCAGGAGCCTAAATAAGAGTTGAGCTAAACAAAAGTTTACTCTTTCTTATACTTTTAACCTCTAATTTTACCATCTTAAATCTTGACTCTTTGAACGAGTCTTAATTGAACGTTAGCAACACGAGAATATTGTCAACGGTAATAATTAAAATAGAAATATTAAAATATCAATGATTGAGATTGATGATTGAGTTTTAATTTCATATTGATTTAAAAAATATGCGATGAATAAAATTATAACATTCTATTCTATACTCAATTGTAATGGATAATATTAAGGTATTACGATCATCCATAAAAAAAAAAAAAAAAAATAAGATACCTATATACTTACTGTCTGCACACGTTTGTGTGTACTTCATTTTTTCATATTTAATTATAAGATCTCCGAGTTTCTACAATTATTAAAGTTTTCAATAGTACTGCCGCGTCATCTAAAATGTAGCATGATACGATTTTACAACTTTTATTTTACATTTTGTCATGCAAATCATCTTGAATAAAACTTGAAGCTAAATAAGCTTAATACTATAATTATTAACATTTATATTTAATTATAAAATTTATACAGAATACAAAGTCATTTCAATTATTAATTAAACATTTCGGAAAAGTGTTTTTCTTATAAAATAATAAAATATTGTTATATCTGTCGAAACATTTATGTATTGACAATGTTTTTTGACGTTCATACGTTTTTCGTGCACCGGCAATTCGCATTAATTTAGAGATTAAATAGAACTAATTAATATTTTATGTTTAATTAATAAATCTAATATTTCAAAAGTGTTCAAAGTTACTAACATATTCAATTTCATTTTCAATAAATGTACTTGTCAAAAATTAATTTAAGGTATAATTAATAAACATGTTACTTTCAATATAAATTATAACATTTTTTGCCTCCATCGCACAGACTTACATAATTTAAAACTCGTTTTGAGCTTAATAAATAAAATTAATGTATAGTATTTTTAAACTTCTTGTGACGTCAAATAATTGTTACGCGGAATCGTTGATGTTAAAACAATGACTTTTGCATAAAATAACAACTTCAATAATCATTGTCTGTTTCCTATGTTAACGTATAAATTTTGTTTTGTCGACTCATGAAAAGAAATATGTACTAATTTAAAATTATCCACGGATGTGAAGTCGCGGACACAATTGTATTTAAGATATGCGAGTGAAACCGCGGATGCAACAGCTAGTTATTTATTCAATAGTTATTTATTTTTATTCAATTAAAATTTATTCAATAGTATCAATCTAGTTAGTTATTCAATCCAATTTAATAAAAAAAATTACTTGATTAAATGTATTATTACTGCAATAAAAAAAAAAAATTAATTTTGAATTCGCATGTATTTAAAAATATATTTTATGATGAAGCATTTGATATATATGAAGTTAAAATAATAATTATAAATTATATTTTATAGCGTATATTAGAATATTATATTTCATTTTTTACAGTATAATGGTTATTTCTCATGAATTAATTAAATTTTATCTCTCGGATAACTAAATTTTAAAAATTAAAAATTGCTTATTGTACAATAAAGTTATCGGACCAATAATCAACATAATTTTAAAATAGTGTTATTTATTATAATTTTTATAATAATAAAGAGTAAAAAAGAAATTTTTATTTTTCCATATAATAATATAAAATCATTAATCTCAATTAAATGAGAACTGTTGTATTTCCAACAAAATATTTATACACATTTAGATAATAATATGAAATTCTTTTCTTACCAATGGTACAAAATTTTAATTTCCTTGTCGTTGAGCGTACATATTAGTTTCATTGATTATATCGTTAATAGAGTTATGATTAGTGCAGTTTAAATTTAGAAAGAGAATTGTATTAAATAGACTTGTTTTACTATTATTTGCTTCTGCACATAAACCTACAGACTTATCAAATCCAATAATCTCTGTTAGTGTAGGAATAGATTCCCAGATACCATCCATAAAATCTAATTGTATATCAAAATTCATATCATCCATAATATTAGAAATCAGTAATTGATTGTTTTTGAGGTTGATTTGATTTGAATTTATTGTTTTATTGACGATCCAAAAATTCTTCTTAAGTAATACTTTGCTCAATATTCTCGTAAAAATTATTTGGTTTATAGTATATCAAAAGTATTATTATTTACTCAAATAAATATACTTTTATCTAATGTTTTACTGTACTCTTTTTATAAAATTAACATATATTTTTGTTTTAAATATTTTTTTTACAGTACTTATAATAAAAACGAAAGTAAACTTCGAGAATATAATTTTTTTTTTTTTTTTTTTCAAACTTTGTTGTAATTTATTTATAAATACTTTATCCTTTTTATGACGAAGTTGGAAGTATCGTGCGATTACACGTATTATTTGATTCAAGAACCGTGAAGTGCTTGACTAAAACCGCTTAAAATTGAATCCAAAGCAAAGTCGATTTCATTTAAAGGTCAAACTACTTCACAGTGTACGAAAAAGGGATAATCAAGAAGTAACTAGTGTTTTATCATGTTCGAGTGGCTCGCATAATAAAGTGCATAAAAGAATTAAACTAAAATTAATCGAGTCTCTGTTTTCTGAACGGTTTCTTAGCATGATACTAAGGGTTTTTTCATCTCTCTCGCTATTGTCAAGTATTTGGATAAGTAGCATCATATCGAGAGAAAATCGATTGAATTTTTTTTTAACTTATCGTTTAAGTTGATTTTAAAAAATTTTAAGTTTCACAAAATATAACAAGTTATAACTTTATTTTCACTATTATAAAATCTAGCATATAATCAAGCACTCGTTATTTTTATTTAATTACATAAAAAATAATTATACAATTTAAAAAGATATAGGTGGAATATACAAGCGAGCGTGCATATGCATAATCTATAGAAAAATTATTGCATTCTTATATTTCCACTATATTATTAAGAATCAAAAGTAGATATTAAATGACGAATGAAATTTAAAAACCTACATATAATAGAACTACAGCAGGAAACAAAATAATCCAGTGTACGTTAACATTTCATAAGTAGTTAAGGCTAAAAAATATGAAAAACTTTTAAAATAAAATTAAAAAGTATTGTTTTAATTCGATAAAAATTTTAACATAATTATACAAAATTAGTGAAATATGGCACTTATAACACAATATTGGGGCCTCGATGGTCTTATAATTTTATTTTTTGTGTTAACAGCAATTTATTTATATTTTACAAGAAATTTAGGTTACTGGAAAAAATGTGGCGTTAAAGAATTAACTCCTGTGCCATTTTTTGGAAACTTAGGACCTTGTTTGCTGGCACAAAAACCAATACTAAGTGTTTTTCAAGAAATGTACGATGCCGGTGAAAGTGAGCCGTATATAGGCTTTTACGTCTTAGATAAACCAAATCTACTGATTCGTGATCCAGAACTGATAAAACATGTGCTGATAAAGGATTTTAATTATTTCTCAAATAGAAACGGAGAGTCTGTTAAATCGGATAAGGTGGGGAAGTTGAATCTGTTCGTTGTAAAGAATCCAGAGTGGCGATATATCAGACAGAAACTTTCGCCAATTTTTACTTCTGGCAGATTGAAAAAAATGCTTGACCTGATGCTAATAATTGACAAAGATTTTGATGTTTATTTGAAATCACTTAAACTGGAAGGTAAATATTTTTTTAAATTTTTTGTTAAGTTTTGTTAAAAATTCGCAAATTAATCGTGAAATAAAATATTAAAATATAATTGCGTAATTAATCGTTAGCCGAAAAAAGTTGTAATACTCGTATATTTGCTACATATAAAATATCTTAATAATAATTTTTTAAAACACTCCCTTTAAATAATCATGTTAGGCGAAGGTCGTGAACTGGAAGTGAAAGAAATTTGCGCAAAATTTACAACGGATATGATCGGATTAACAGCCTATGGAATGAGATTTAATGCTTTAAATGATCCGGATGCTTTACTACGCAAAGTTGGAAAAGATATTTTTAGTAAAAATTACAAGCGTCATATTGAATTATTATCAGCATTGTTAATACCATCGTTTGTCGATCTTTTCCGCTTTTATGTATTTGGCAAAGGCGCAACGAATTTTCTAAAAAAACTTTTTTGGGAAGCAATGAATGAAAGAACAAAATCAAATGTCAAGAGAGCGGATTTAATTGATTTACTAATTGATCTAAAAAACGATCAAGACAATGATCCTATTAAAAATAATCTAAGTACTTAAATTTAACAATCATATTATATTGTTAAATTTTAAATTCTAAATAAATTTTTTTTTGTTTTAATTATTAAAGTATAAGAATAGCATCGATAAAACAATTTATTTAATTTCAGTGCTAGAAGGTGACGGACTGATTGCACAAGCGGCAGTCTTTTTTACGGGAGGATTTGAAACTTCATCTTCAACAATGTCATTCACATTATATGAGTTAGCAAAAAATCCGGATATTCAACAAAAATTAAGAGAAGAAATTTTAAGCGTTTTAAATCAAAATGAAGAAAAACTTACTTATGATTTGGTAAGATAATTATCATTTACATTCGTTTAACAATTTACTCTCACATAAGGGCGAATCCACGGAAAGTGAATAATCTGGAGCTAAAAGCGAAATTTCAGCTTAACATTTACAGTGTTTAATTCCCCCCAATCATGTCCTTTGGTTTTTGCAAAAAAATATAAAACAAAAATCAAAAGATTATAAATTCTTGTTCTTTCTTACGGTGTGATATTTTTTATTCAGTTAAATAAATGTAGTTTAAATTTTAGAGCAATTTTTCTTAAATTATGACGTGTTTATTTTTAATTTAACTTTTTTTAATAAAAAATACAACTTTTCAAAACATATTTTCCTAAAATTTCAAATTGAAGGAATAAATAATTTGTTGTACCAATCATAAACAAATAAAAACTACAGCGCCTAATTTTACCCGCTTGTTTGATATTAATATCAACAACATATTTTTATAAAACAAAATGGATATATATTTATTTTTGCCTTTAATTAAATCATATTATCCTTACAAATTTTTTTTTTTTTTTATTATTTCGTTTATTGTATATAATTTATAAACTTTCGAATTTTAGATAATGCATTCATTTCCATATTTAGATATGGTAGTAGCGGAAATTTTAAGAATGTATCCAATTTTACCATTTTTGGATAGAAAAGTAGAAGCAGATTACCAAGTACCTGGATCAAAATTAACGTTAAAAGCAGGAACACCAGTAATTATTCCAATGCAGGCAATTCAGATGGATGATAAATATTTTCCTAAGCCGTATATTTTTGATCCAGAAAGATTTTCAGCTGAAAATAAGAAAAATATAACGCCAAATACATATTTTCCATTTGGTGATGGACCAAGAATTTGTATAGGTAAAATAAATCAATCATCACTAAAAATTAATTATTTTAAAAATCAAAAATTTTTAAATTATTGAAATTTTATTCTATTTGAACAAATCATATTTAACGAAAACTATAGTTAGATAAAAAATGACTCTAAGCCATCTGGCGGGTCAGTGTTAGAAACACAATAGTATACTTATTAAATTTTATTTGGTAAATAGAGACGTTTTCTCTTATCAAGGTAGAAAGTACCAAAGATCTTCGGTTCACTAATAAAACGGCCTATGTATTGAACCACCTTAAATTTTTGTTTCTTTTTTTAATGATTCTTAATGATAAGATAATAAGCGTTTCTTTTCATTCACGAGGTAAATCTTTGCAATCACGAAAATAATCAAAAGTTCATGGATTTGATACTATATTTTCTTAATCCGATAAAATATTAAATAATTCAATTCTATTAATCTTTAAAAAAAAAATGCTAAATTAAAATGATAAATAAGTAATATGAACTTGTTCTTTTTAAAATTTGTTTACTTAAAATAATTGAGGAAATCTTTTACTTATCCTACTTTTTAATTACTTCATTTTTTACAAGATTTTTAATTGTTATTTATTTTATTTTTTAAACATAATAGAGTTAACGAGTTAACTTATTTTCAGGAATGAGACTTGGACTTTTACAAACTAAATTAGGATTAATTCACTTAATATCAAAATATGAGTTTTCTCCCTGCCAGCAGACTAAGATTCCTATACAGTTTGACAACTATACTGTATTAACGTCTTCTTATAATGATATTATATTAAATGTTAAAGTTGCAAGTAAAACTTAATCATCAACTATGGATATTTGTGTTAATATAAATTGAAAAGTAATATTGTCAATTTTAAAAAAATATTTTGTAAGCTCCTGATTAGTTAATATAAATTATCCGATAAATAAAATACTTTTTCAAAAATGTATTTCATTCAGATTAACAAATTTAATCTTTTTTATTTAATTAGAAATTATATAAATTTAAAACTATTGCAAAAATACTATAAATTGCTTTATCATAATATAAATATTTTATAAAAATTAATTAAAATAAAATTATGATATGTCCCTCAAATATTTTTTTAAATCTCTTTATTAATTCATAACTTGACAAATTTATTTTAATATTATTTAACCTTATCCCTACTATTAAAACATTTATAAAACGATTAATAAAATGATTAATTATTTATGATCGAAATAAGAACAATATATATTTTCATATTATGATGATAAATAAGGCATCAAAATTTTATTTATTTTATTTTTTTATGCAGTAATTTTTGAAATAAAACTTACATTAAATAACAATTGAAAAAATAAATAAATAGACAATAATTTAATAAAATAGTAGTTGATAATTAAGTAATGTTGACGTGAAATTAGTATATAATGTATTTAATATATTAATTATTGTATCGAATAATGTAGATAAATATTGTACCAAAATTTAAGAAAAGATTTAAAAAATGTTTTATTTACGTAACAAAAATAATCTATATTTACCGTTAAAAAAAAAAAGTTTATATTATAACATTCACATTTTCTGTTAAAAATATAACTTGGCTTAATATTCTAAAATTGTTTTCTTGTAAAAAAAATTTATTTCAATTTATCGTTGAATTTAACTAAATTTTTGCAAATAAAATATTCAAACGCTATCATAGCATAAATTAATTAATGTTTTTTTTTTTTATTGTCTCCTCACAATTTAAAAAAGTAATTTAAACAATATGGTTATTAAAAATACATTATTCAGTTTTTAAACATTTTTATTACTAAAAAAACATTGTTAACGAACACACACGGACAAATCATTAATCAAACTAAATTGTATGAGATTAGGTAATTTTCTACCCATATGTCTCTAGAAGGTTACAATATTTCGATTATTGTTTTTGCTTTTAGTATACAAGATATTTACGAATAATAGATGTGAAATTTTTCATTGTTTTCTTGTAGCTATCACGTTGTCTCATTTATTTTTCAACATTGAAAATTCACACACGCACACTCACATACACACATGCACACCGCGTTAAAAGTTTCACAGGTGAAGACGAAGTCGCATTATGAGAAATATTGTTTTCCTACCGTATACGTCACACTATGTATAATCATAATTTTAATTAATCGGAAAATTTAGTTTTTATTAACGTAATTATTATGTGTGATATTCCAAGTATTTATTATTGCAATGTAAAATATCAATAATGCGTAATGTCTGCATTGTTCAGTCTGTCAAAAAGCGACTACTATTAATAACTTTTATTTACAACCAAACAATGTTTAAAAGAACTTCGATTTTGATATATTCGCCTAATAATTTAAAAAAGAAAAAAAGATAAAATTATTATCTTATATAAATAAAACCTTTTTTTTTAAATTATTTTAATTCAGTATATAATCACATAGTGTGGCTTGATATACATGTGGCACGACGTTCAATGCGCCTAAAGGTAAGCTTTGGTATATTATCAAAGGACTGAAAAAAGTCTCACAAAAAAAATGACGTGAGGTTTTTGCGTTAACTTAATATCTTGCAATTTTTTTTTTTTTTTACCCCTGCTTGTAAATACTTGTAAAAGAAAAAGATTATTCTTTCGAATATCTAAAAAATACATATAAATTGATTTTAATTTTTATGAAATGTATTAATTAACACGTATTTTTTGAAACTACGCATAAATGACGTTTAACAATGATGTTTTTCTTCACAACAACGTTTTTTACAGATGATCAACTTTTTCGCAAGTGCTTAAAAATTATGTAAAATACTGAATTTTGCCTAATTTTTATTTTTATGTAAAAAGAGACAAGGATAGTTATAAGAAAATTAAAATGATTATCGATTTTATATGAAATATTTTTAATTACGTTTTAAAATTCATCAAGCAGTCTTAAATTTAAAAAATTTGAAAATTGACGTAATTTTGTAATTATTATTATTATTTAATTATTTGGTCATCACAATTATTGTAAATGAAAATAATTCTATTAACTCCATCATTTTTAAAAAATATTTTTCACAAACTTTTTAATATTTGTGCCAAAAAGATAAATATCTATTATATCGATCTTTACAATGTTAAAATCAAATTAATTATATTTCTAAATTTTTAAATTATTATTTAATAATAATGCAAATAGATTTATTAAAAATATCCAGTCAATTAAGCTTTGCATGAATAAATTACAACCTTACACAACATTATTATTAAATTCTAAATCAAGTTAAAAAAAACTCTAAAGATTTACTCTGATTTCAATAGTTGAAAATAAAACCTGAAAATTAATTAACCTATTTTCGCTAGAGATTAATATTAGTATAGGAATTTTTCAATAAAAAATTCTTCTGATTTCAAATAATTGTTTTACTAATCGATAAGTGCAACATATCCATTACAGCATTTAATTTTTTTTTTTGTTTTTTTTTTGTTTTTTTTTTTTGTTTTTTTGTTTTTTTTTGTTATCAAAATAATATTGAACATCGAAAGCGGTTTGTTGAAATACACAAATTACAAACTTTTTAATACAATTACTATCCAGTTTTAAAATCTGGCTCGTTTACTATTAAAAATACACAAAAACCATTGCCTTAATTGAGTACATCAATTCTTGTTCAATTTTTAATAACATTATGAATAAAAATTTCGTTCGTATACAAAGGTTAATAATTTTATAAAGCATTGCCAAATGTATCCACATGATTTGTTAATTTATAAAAAAAAAAAAAAAAAAAAAAAAAAACAATAACGTCAAAAAATTTTCCTAAGGACAATTTAAAATACAAATGCTAATTATCATGGTGTGAATCTATTCGTAAACAAGAGTAATCATACTTCTCTATTATTTTAAAAAGGTCAGACCATCGTGTATATTCTTGGATAAAAATAATAATTAATCAATCACCACTTCACCAAACATACATTCTTTCTCCTATAAGTTCTATCTCCCACATTTCGTTTAATCGACTGAATCCTAGTGTCACGGTTTATTAGCATCAACGCTACACTCGCATGTTTGACTTGCAAACGACTAAATATACAAACTCTAATGTGTAATTATGATTTTTATATTCGCTTTTACTTAATGTCATTTTTTCTTTTATTTTTTAGTATGTAAATGTAAAATTTGCATTCGTATATTCATATGTAAATATACAATTACACAATGAGGATAGCAATTATGACGATTAGGTAGCAACAGCAGTAATAAAAGTAAAAACAGTACGAAAATTATTATTGTTTCCCATTATTTATTGTTTTTTATTGCGCAATATCTGTTCTCGTTTCTCCTAATTTATATTTCTTCGAAATATTTTTTAGTTATGCACACGAACTCGCGCGATTTTTTTATCCTTATCTTTATTGAATACAATAATTTTTGTATCTACTTAAGAAACTTTTTGCTTTTATTGTTTCTTTATAGACAGACATGAATTATTATGTCGTCTCATAGCACAAATATTTTCATTAGTGGTGATAGTAAAATGGTCAATGCAGTAATTATTTTGACCGCAATTTTTCTTTAAAACATAGTTTACTCTATGATTATCATAAAAATATTTTAAAGTAAAAGCTATATGTTTTATAAACATTTTCTAAATCTCGATTGAGTTATTTATAAAAACGTATTGCGGCTTAAAGAAAGCAAAAAAAAAATATTTTAACAATTTTCGATTAAAAAATATTATGATTAAAAGAAAAAAATTGACTCTGCGCTTAAAACGTTAATTTTTTTTTTATAAATAAATCGTTGCATTTATTCCGAAAACTTCAATCATTATAGCCATTACCAGTGGCTGCAAGAAATTCCCGATTAATTTCTTTTCTAAAAGGTTACTTTTTCGAATCTACATATTTAAATACGTAACATATGTAAACTTTATTTTCGTTAAATACAACATTAATTTGCAATTACTATCGTTTGCGACTACTGCAGCAGAATGAAATTATCTCCTGTACATTTGCGTGTATAAATACAATAATAATACATTTTCATTTTTAATCTAATAATGCATTTTAAAAATAAAAAATTTAATATACGACACGAGATAGTAAAAACTATCTCATATTGCTGCTGCAGTAGTGTAAAACTATATTCTCTATACATTAAAAGTTTATAAATCATTGGCTGGAGAAACAGTGTCTTTTTTTTATATTGAAAAAATTGTCAAACGTAACTTTATCTGTTTCTTGAATAAAATGTGATGATTTTTTTTTTTCTTTTTTTTTTTTTTTTTTAATTTTGCAATTGTATTACCAAATTATTATCAACCGGATTTCCAATTATTTCAATTATCTTTTTAAAGCTGTACAAGATCACATTTTAATAAAACAATCCGTCATACGATATTTAATAACAACACGTTGTTGTTATCATATTGTTTTATGCTTCCGCCATATAATATCGACAAGTTATACGTACTCTTTTGGCTTTTGCATCGTGATTTTATCTTTTTCGTAAAAAGACTCTCACCATTCCAAATTCTCATGTTATATTCTACAGTGCTTACATATACATCACTTACTTTATAACTCATGCTCTTCTATGCTTTATTAATAAAGTTTTTGAATCCTTCTACTAGTTAATATATTTACATGTAAGCTTTGCATGAAACATTTATCAACCATGCTAAAAATTTTCCATTAATCGTTATCAATGTCATCGTATTGTTATAATTTTCTTTTATTTTATTCAATAAAATTTTAATTTTCATCCGAATCTGATTAAAATTCTTAGTCTAAATTTATTCTATATTATTAAAAAAAAAAAAAAAAAAAATCTTTTCAAATGCGACAGTATTTAAATGGATTTTAAATATTTATGAAAAGTTTCAAGATATTGAATTAATAAACGATTTCTCGTTGTATGCTTTCAATGTACAATTTTTATTAGATTTAATTTTTTTAATGTTTCTTAAATTTCTAGATTCGATAAAAATTATTTAAATCAAACGCATTTTAAGGGCTACAATATAGAATAGTAAAAATGCGAAAATAAAAATTTGAGTAAAAAACGTCAGTAGTAAAAGAAAGTAAAAATGTGTCTTATTACTCGACTGTAATATACTGCACAAATTTTACTACGTTTTAAAATTTTATTGTATTCAAGCCAACGCATTACAAATCATGTAAAAATTACTTTTTATAATTTTAATCCTCAATGAATTTTTGTAACCGATGCAATTGAATAAAATTTTATACGATTGCTGAATTATAAAGAAAAAGAAAGATTACTATGCTGGATTTATAAGTAGTACTAATAAAAGCGACATTATTTACGTTTAAATTTTAATTTTACCGAAATGATAACATTATTTAAAAATTCATGATTTTAAGAAGTTAGATCGAAAAGAAATTTCTTTAAAATTAAATATGGAAAGCTGATTATGATTATTTGACTTCTCTAATAATTGCCATCAAAAAAACTCGCACGTTTGTCATCTTATTTATAAATTAGACTTCGCTCGAATATTCTGCCATCAATAATATAACGTTTATTCATATGCGCGACTTGCGTCTGTCCCGTTATTAATTTTTTTTTTTTTTTATGTTTTTTTATATTTTTTATTTTTCATTACATGTTCATCATGGCAGTTTAAGAGCTAGCTTCATGGTATCCATACGACCTGGCAATGCCATCGTGGATGTCTTATCTACTTACTTACAGATCCATATCAACGACAATAAACCTTTTCCTAAACACGCATTCAAAAAGCTGTATATTTCTCTCTCTCTCACAATCGGATCCTTCTCTCACATACTTACTTACATTCTAAATAATTTTTCTTCTACGTATTCGTCGATAAACTCATTTTAATAATGGGGATTTTGTAACTTGTCATGTATATTTGCGAGGAAGCGTCGTGATACTATGTAGGTTCGTGATTATGATCGCAATGAGTTTTGTAAAAATTTTGCAAGATCAATTATTCTTGGGTAATTTTCAATAACAAAACATGTTTTTTTTTATTTATCGCCAAAGAAAAAAATAGATCTTCAAAGAGTGATCGTTGAGAAAAGATTTCTTTCTTGAGAAAAATAAATCAATTTGAGTAGGTTGATGCTTAAAATTTTAATTTAACGGCAATGAAATTTGCAAGTGTCAGCTTGAAAAATTCCAAATTTATTGGTAAAACAAAAAAAGAACAACTGTGTTACAACTAGTGCTTTCATGAATTGTTAATGTTGAAGTTTAAAAATTATTACACGTTTGCGTTATGTACAAGAAACATTACATAAGAAGTCAAAATAAATGTGTATACAAATATTGCAATGATAATTTTGGACTTTTTCAAGCTGTCAGAAGTTTATTTTTTTTTAAAGTTGCTATTAGTCATTTGTTTTCCAATAATTTGTTTTAAATTTTATTAATTTATTACATATTATATATACTTCTTTATTTGTATATATATATATATATATTTTTTTTTTATTTATATATTTATTTATTTATTTATTTTATTCGCTTATTATCTTTTAATCGCTTTCATAATTTTCTATAAAGACGGCACAAAGCTGAACGGCTAGTGGTAAATACAAGTATTTTACAAGTATGTCATGCGTTTCAGAGAGTTCGTCGTGATTTTATTCGTTTTCGTACTATCTAAGCGTATAGTCACAATTTTATATACTCTTTAAGATACAAGTTAAAACGGTTAAATGATATGCATCGTCGATGAATGAAAGATGACATTGCGAATTCTCTACAATTAGTTTTCTTATAAGTATTTCAAGTATTGTCAAGTTCGATTCTAGTTTCCTTGGTGAAGCAAGATGTTTTTTCGTCAAACGAAGTTATTTATTGATTTAAATTATATTTTTTTATAAAAGTAATAAAATCGTTATATATTATAAAATTAATAATACATTAAATGATAAAATTCACTTTAACTGCTTGTTCATCATAATAGCTTTTATTCGAATATTGCATCTTTATTAATAAATATCTTCCAATCAATAATTCAACATAATAGAAAAAAATATGTTAATCACCAAGTATGAAGTAGAATAAGTCAAAAATCGAGTCAGCGGTCGAACTTAGACCGCTTTACACATCATATACATTATATTTGTTATTATTTTTTTTTATTTTTTTTTACTTATTTATTTATTTATTTTTTTCTTTAGTTGGGAGGCGTAGAAAGTCAGTCTAAAGCAACGCATTCTCTGAAACGATTTATGTGCATAACGGATCATTGCTAATCCTAAATTCCGCGATCGATGCACGCGCGGTATATGGCGGGTTAAATTTTTGTATATGTATTCAAAATACCCGCGCACTTCTAGATGTAGATTCGTAGTTATTGAATGTTAATCTAGTGGTTCTCGGTATTGATGAACCGATATTTTAATTTTTGCGTCTACTTATGATGATAATTGTTGTAAATTAACGCATTGAAAATCACTTGCAAGAACAGCGGCTCGCAACATCGCAATGGTTTTTTTTTTTCTTCTTCTTATAAAAAATGATTGCCTTTGTGCTTTTTTACGGACATTATCTTTTGTTCTTATTGAGAGGAGGTTTGGAAACACACGCAGAATAAAGAAGATAAGGCTGTTACAAACGAGTGAAAAATTAAAATAATAATTGTTTGCAAAAAAAAAATGATCGTCGTTTATTTTATGCTCGAAGCATCGTTTTTATGGCAGTAAACATTTTCTTAGAATAATATTATATCTATGTAATTTACGCGGTTGTTGCGACTCGTTGCGGCTTGCAAAGTTCTAATCCTACAACGAAAATGGTTTTTTTTCTTTTTCTTTCTTTTTTTTTTTTTTTTTTTTGTTAATTCAATAAAATATTTCACAGAATGCACATTAAACATTTGTTTTTGTTCGTTTTATTTTTGCTTCATTGAAATAATATGCGTACGTGTGTGTGAGTTTTATTCTTTATTTTTCTTTTCATTCATCTATGATGTTTTTTTTATGATGAAAATTTTCTTACTACAATTTTATCATATCATGCACACAGTGTAACTCTCATTCTCGTTAATCTCATCTATACTTTGGTATTTCTATAATCAGCCAATCTCCCTAACGATTGCCGTCATCGCGTGGCTCTCGTCGTTTCGTAGCTTCCGTCGTAATTTCTTATATTTTTCATTCTTAATTAACTCGATACATTCGGATACTACAATATTTTCATTATTATTATTATTTATTATTAGTTTTTTTTTTTGTTTTTTTTTTTTTAATTTTTAATTATACAGTGATAAAAGACGTTTCGAAAAAATGTATAGAAGTTTTATATAAAAGTAAATATCGAAAATGTTGTCGGCACACAATGATATGAAAAAACATTTGGAAGATATGTTAGCTCGTAGTATTTCTCTTATTAATTTTTCTTTCATTTTATTTTTATTTTATTCTTTAAATTTATTTATTTATTTATTTATTTCATCCTTCTTTATTCGGTATGCAAACAAAAAAATTAGTCGTTAAAAAATATTTTGGTTCGCGTCGTTTCGTTTCTCAAGCGCTCTTACTTTCTCTTTCTTTATCGCGATCGCAACTGCGAAACTAGAACGTTTGTTCCCAAAAAAATTTCTCTCTTTCCCTTTCTCTCTCTCTCTCTCTCTTGTGCACACTCTTTCGTTAATTTTAGCCATTGTCGCACTGTTGCCGCAAGATAGAGCGCTCGCCATCCGGTTGAAAAGTAGCCGGGTAAACAAGCACATGTGCAATATTGTGCGTGCTTTTCCGCGCGCTCTCTTTCTCTCTCTCTCTCTCTCTCTCTCTCTCTCTCTCTCTCTCTCTCTCTTTTTCTCTTTCTCTCTCTCTTTTCCATTTTCATTCTACTTTGACTTCGTCTTCGTGTATATAAGCCGACGTACGCGCGAGAAACGGCAAAATTCTTCTTTTGTTTTTCTTCTTATTAATGGCTTTTTTACGAGTTTTTGCAATGTCTCTTTGTTTATTCGACGATTATGTTGTTTTTTTTGGTGACTTTTTTTTTTGTTTTTTTTTTTTTTTTTTTTATTTGTTTTCTTCCTTTTTTTCTTTTATTTATTTCGATGACGTAGCGACGATTCGAGGTCGCCCACGTTGACGAGAAACGGCGAGATTGGGAACGGTGAGGGCACCACCGCTCTTTTCACCCTGCGGACTCTGGTCCAGGCCTGCCTCTGAAAATAAAAAATAACGGGGTTAACTTTATCCATCTAAACTTTTGTTTAATGCTAACGCAAGTATTCTTTTTTTTACATTTAAGTTATTTTTGAAAAAGTAGTTCAATTAAATGAAAATAAAGTCTCTAAATGGAGAACACAAGTTTTTTAAATTTTTCTCTCTCTCTCTCTGTTTGTTTGTTTCGGCATCACACAAAAGTCAATAACAGAATTTCCATGAAACTATTAATGTTTGAAAGCTTAGTGTCAATCTTAGAAATGGATAAAGGTCTTCTTATACTATGTAATACAGAAGCAATTGAATAAAATCTCTAGAAATGAATGTCTCAGACAAGGTACCCGCTCTTCTCATTTTTGTAATTGACGTATGCAAACATCATTTGGTAAGAGTAAACGAAACTTAATTTTAAAGTAAAAAAAAAATTGAAAATAAATAATTAAAAAAAATATACAAATGTACTACTATTTTTGGGATTAAACCCGTTCAAAATAAATGTTCTTTTTTTTTCTTAGAAGCTAGATATTCTCTTGCTTTGTTATTTATTAGATTTTTTAAATTAAAAATAATTTTTTTTTAAATCGTGAAATCTTACTTAGAATATTTTTATACTATTATCGATGAAACATTTGATTCTATAAATCAAGATATAAATTTTCTAATGAAATTAACGATTTTTATTTTGTTTAATAATAGAATGTTTAATTTTCATTAATTAAAAATCTTATACAGAAATGGAAATAAGCAATAAATAGTGAACAATTGTGAGCAACTTACCTACACAAACCACTCATCTTTCTGACTAGAAGATATGTCGCTGTAACATAGTTAAATATTTGTATTGAAAAATCATCTACTTATTATTTTGAACTAAATATTTACTTATATATTAAAAAATGTATAAAAAAAAATTCTATAACATAACATTTTGCAAATTTAAATCTTCATGATATATTAATACATTTTTACAATTGAATTTCATTTAAAATTTACTAAAATTTTATAAATTGTTTAAATTTCATTTATAGTTGTTTTATATTTATACGATTTAAAGAAATTTATTTTAAATATTATTTAAGAGTTGAAAATATTTTACACAAATGTTACAAAAATCTTATCAACATTTTTTAGATTGATAACCTATTTTTAAATCAGCTGCAAATTGCCAACAATCGATAAATGCTTTTATTTGAAATAAAAATATGATAACACACAAATAAATTGTTTTGTTTTATTACTAATTTTTTTCATCCACTGACACGTAATCTTCAACAAAGTCAATCTTAAACAGATGTTATTTTAAAAAAAAAACATAATCCAATCTTGCACTTACATAAACATACGCTAAAGTAGATCTCATTGACGAATAGGGAAATTTTTTAATAAAATACAAAAAAAAAAAAAAAAAAGTAGCTGGACTCACCTGTCAGAACCGTGGCTTCTCACTTTGCCTGGCAGTAGAGGCGGACCCGGGCCGCGCTGTGCCCGTGCCTGAGGCCCGCAGGGTGCAGCCAGTTTCCCGGCCGGGGTAATGTGGTTGCCCCTTGGATGCCGCCCATCACCGGACCCATCTTTAGATTCGTCATACCCGCCGGCATACCGGCCGACGCGCCGTTCGATCCGTACATTTGTTGCACTGAAATACAATTAGGCATCGTGTCAGTTAACCTTGTAATCGATTGAAAATAGATGCGCTTAGAGTATAAGCATTGCAGCATGTTAATATATCCGACGTTCATTGTGTATGTATATATATAGTTTATACATGCATTTTTGAACATACAATTGTTGTGCAGCTTACGTTCAAGTTTATATTAATCATAATATTCATCATATATGATCGTATAAATATTAATCACAATTACTATTGCTCTAAAAAATTGACAAATTTGCAAGATATGATTCTAGATAATGATTAAAAAAGAATATAAATTTTTAGTTCCACGGAAATCTCTTTCATAAATGATATTATATTTATAACATGCAAATTTTGACATAAAAAAACTATACCGCGATTTTATCATTTTACCAAAAGCAAAATCGAAACAAATTAAAGAACAAATTTAAACTTCGTTGATCGTATCATCAGTTTAATCAGCTAACAAGAATATTTTTTCTGAATTTGTTAAGAAATAATCCTTGTAGTATTTAATAAAATGTAAAATAAAATAATGTCAGTAGAGTGTTAGATTCATAATTCAATAATCAGTCGATTTAAAAATTCCCCTTGATAATTGCAAGAGAACATTACTGCTTGTTAGATTAAGGAAGTTACTACGAATAATCTTTGCGGAAAAATTCCCGACCAATTATCGAGAAACGTTATTCACGAGTCAATGATGAAAAATCAATAAGAAAAAATAAAGAGGTAAAACAACAACCTGTAATCATATTCATTACTTATTCAACCATTTTTAAATCAAGTTAAGGATACTTAAATAACCAAATGGTTGGCATATAAAATTTATCACGATAACGTATTACACATGGTTATTACTACAAGACAAACAGAGTGAAAATTTATGTTATATCGTTTCCCCTTGATTTCCTTTATCTAATTCTTTAAAATTATCATATATGTATATAGTTTTCGAATATGAAAAACTAACTACCGAGAATGACTTTTTATTCGAATGATAAGGTAATAAAAAATATCTATATAAGAACTTTAAGCAAATTTTATATTATATTTTTCGAAAAATAATGTACATTTTTATCTCTGTATAAATTGGAAATGTTTAAGCTAATGTAAAAAAAAAAGAATGAATAATATAAAAAATTAATATGTATAAATAAATTTAATACTGAAAGTATCAATAACGAATACAAAACAAAATTATAGAACCTGTTAATTTTTTTACGTTGCCTTTTTTTTGTTAAAAATATTTAATATTAAATTGAAAAATCTTATTATTAGTAAGAAATAACTTAAATTATTTAAACGCTTGAAATCGTAAACTTGATTTAATAATACGATAACTTAAAAACTTTAAGTAATCAAAACTTATCAAAGCAAGAAAATCGTAAATCAAGGAAAGTAGCCTAACGCACCTTCAAAACGTAACTTCAAACTTACGTCTAGTCTTACAACGTTCAACATTGGCATAAAATTTCCAAACTATATCGAGGCAAGCCAAGCATTATCCCAAAGCTTGAATTTAGGGCTGCTCGTCGATGCCTCCGGCTATCAAGGCGCAGTTACTTGCGCTCGAGGTTCTTCCGACGTAAAATTGGCATTCTTGCGTATAAACGCCGGCGACGCGTTCATTCTTTTATACGTTACGCAGCGCGACGAGGATATTCTCTCGTAGTACACGTATACACCTATAAGCGCGTGTATTTACATGGGGGTATATAATGCGTGGCGCCGAAGGCGCGGTCCCCGTAACTTTAAATTACGTATACTACGATCGTGCATATAGAAAACAAGCTTTAAACAATCCTTTCAACTTTTAATGCAAGCTTCTCCTATTACGAAGCCAGTGTTTTTCGCGTGTGCGTGTAAGTGTGTGTTCGTTGATAAGCCCTTGGGGAATAGATTAGAATTTTCCGATCGATGCGCAACAGCGTTCTCTCTTCAATCCTGTTCTCTTAAAGTTTGACGTCCATGTTTATTTCTTTTTTTTTGTTTAATTTGTTTTGTGCGATACTTTCCGCTACGTTTCAGCAATGTTTTCTTTTTTCAGTCGCTTAATAAAGTGCAATAAAGTTTCTTTACACCCCGTAAATGTTTCAGAAACATTTAAGTTAAGATCTTAACTTTTATATTCTATTTTTAATTAAATAACTGACTATACATGTTTGTTTTAATATAAATGTTTTAAATTAATTTATTTAAATTTAAATGAATATTTTTTTCAAAAATAAAGTATTTTAAGGACATGCGAAAAAATGTCATTTTGCTTATTATTTCCAGGTCATATTTACATCATTAACGTTTAATTATTAAAGTTTTTAGTAAAAAAAAGTGATTATTTATTATTATCTATAATAAATATTAGAAAAATTTGCCTAATTTTACATTGATTCATGAATAATATTAATAATGCCTATAAATAATCAAAATTATTAAATTGAAATAAAAAATAATTCTTAATGATTTTTTTGTCTGTATGTATGTTATATCTTACAAATTTCAACTCTTTACGAAGGGAACACTTTGACATGCGAGTATTCGTTTTGATGGGGAGTTTTGCAAAGTTAAATGAAGATTATTAAATTGTTTTAAAATTATGATTAACTTAAATCTTTGAATGTATTTTCTTTAAAAGTTTTACTTCGTTGTAACTCTACTGATTTTCATGTGAAATACGATTATGTATCGAAATGCTGACAAAATGACAAGCATATTGATATTTTTCAGTCCAGAATTCAAATATTTTGTGCAAGCTAGCTATGAAATGACAAGCATTTAATTATTATTGAATCATTAATATAGCGCAAAGTTGACAGATTGGCTTGACATTTTTACTTTTAAATATTCAAAACGTTTAAATAAATTTCACTTTTAATTTGCTTAAAACTATGGACGATCTTTCCACTTTGTAAAACATAGATAATGTTGAAAAGTTTTTGAATAATTATAAAAAAAATGATAATTAAGAAGTTAGCAAGAAGGCAATTAATAATAAAACACAAATTTTTCAATTGATTCGTTCATTTTTTATTAACATATTTTACAACATATTATTTATCAAAAAATATTTTTATTTATCTTACGGAGAATAAATTTTTTCTAAGACAAAGTTATTAATTTTATTTAGCCTTGATAATACTTTGGTTTTCTATACATTTTCGCTATTTTCTTTATATTATTCATTTGTTTCAGTTTGAGAAATTTTTAATGTAACGTACATTTTATTACTATGTGATCGTTTCATTAAACACTGCTATAAAACTTTTATAAAAAATTGAGACAATTATTTAAACTTTAAGTACTTATTTAATTTTTAAGTTAATACTATAAGCAGTATAAGTACACTTTAGTATAGATAACTAACCACTAAATATTTGAGAAGTAGATAAAATTTTGATTCAAAATTTTTCATTCCAAATACAATAACTCGTTAGTTTACTCGAATTTTATATTTGATTGACATTTGTATTTATACTACTTATGTTTATAAATAAATAAATAATTAATTTTCTATAAATAAACAATAAAATTAAAACGATCCAGAATGGATATACTTATTCAATAAAATTATTACAAAATTTTGTATACGCTTATTTAAAAAGATGTTATGATTGATTACAAAATTTAATTGGCAAATTTGTAATTTGAAATATCTGACGTTTCGATTACTCTAAAGTTCTAAAAGTAATACTCGTACAAGATAAATATTTTTAATAAATATTTTTAAAAACCGTGCATCGATAGAAAAATTAGCTTGATTCAAGAAAAATAATTTTGATAATTTTAGAGAAAAGTATATATTTGATTCACGAATCTCAGCTCTTGATTTTACATTAATTTATATCTGTAAATATTAAAAATCAACAGTAAAAATTCTTAAATCAAGTAAATACTTTTTTCTAAAATTAATTTCTTGGTTCAAAATTATTTTTCTTGAATGAAGATAATTCTTCTGTCGATGTGGAATTTGAATATTTACAATATTTCTATGTGCTATAAGTATCAACGTTTAACATAATAAATTAATATCAATTGTATTAATAACATGAAAAAAACAAATGGTTATATACAATAATTGCATAATATTAGAACTATTTAATTTAATTTAAGACGATCTTTATGATTAGAAACAATATTTTATATTGTTTCTCACAAAAATAATTTTTTTCATCGAAATGTCCTTCCATAATTCCATTTAAAATGAACTTTCGTCATAATTAAAGCAATAAATAATACATAATTATACGTAATAAAACATTTAACCATTGAGAGCGAGCAATTTTAATGATAATTAATTATCATTATCTTTTAAATCGAAAAAATTTTATTCGAAAATTTACCTTACTTAAATTATTATTAATATAGTTTGAGAATAAATTAAAGTTGATGCTATTTTTATTTAAAAGTTAATTCAATTTAATTGCTTATTTTCGAACAATTCTTTATTGTGATTAATTTTTTCTTAATTGAAATTTATAATTACCTGTTTCAATGATTAAATTTTTAATTGTAATTAATTTTCAACTTTTTCATTACATTATAATCGCAAAAGTCACAACTTTCATAAAATGTTTTTACAATTATACGCATTTAACTCATTCAATGTTTCGACTAGCAGCGTACTAACTTTAACACAATGACAACTTAACAATTTTATCAGAAAATCATAGTAACAAAAATTCACTGTATCAACTTAACACTCAAAGAAAAATCACACGCGTGATATAGATACCGGCTCGATCGTAAAAATTCCTTCGGCAAATGGACTCTTGGCTTTCGTTTTAACCAAAAAAAATCCTTTGTAGTTCTTATTCACCGGATCACCCGCGATTACCGCTGGAAATCTCGGTGGGCACAGTCCCAACAAGTACGCTAAAAATCCGGAACACGGCCATCCCCAAAATCCAGTCTTGCTGTTAATGGATTCGGCAAAGTACAAAGCCGATCGATGATGATCACAACCGAACGGATTTCTTTTCTCCCAGCATCCTGGCTGATTGATACCTCCATTCATATAGAAGTCCACGTGTCCACTGGGCTCGACTTTGCCTTGGACGAACGCGTTTGTGTGAAATACGTCAACGAATTCGGCGTCGCTCGCATCGAGCTTCTCATCTTTATTGACGGTGATGAAAAGTGGCATAGCAGGATCTAATCCCGTTATTCTCGGTAGTTTATACGGTCTCAAATAGTTGGCTGAATAGGCGGGAACATGAGCGCCTAGAGAGAAACCGATCACGTGAATGTCCTTAGCCCCGTAATCCTTTAGTCTATCGATTAGCTGAGCGAGGCATTCTCCCACATGGGGCACATTGTGCACGGCAATGGGATAACACGGTCCAGCAGCTAATCTATGCCAGTCCACCGCGATCAAATTGTACTTTGACTTTTTCAAATACTCCCATCGAATTGTAACCAAAGAATCCAATTGCATGTCTGAATTATAACCGTGTACTATAATTTTCGTGGGATTGCGAGGCTCAAAATTTGTACCTGCCAAATTCGAGCCGTTATTGCTGACGATGATTTCTTGGCCAGTCATCAAATTTCTCCTTGTATAAAGATAAAAAGTTACTTCTTGATCCGGACAAGTTTGATTGGTGTTAACGAGGCAGGGTCCGATAAAGAAGTCCTTCGTCGTCACCAAGTACTGGTTATCCTCGATGGCGTTATCGGACGAGAGGTTTTGCGTAAGTACCTGATGCAAAAAAGTCGTCGAGAGGAAAAATAAGGCCAACGATAAGGCAAACAGCTTCCTAACTCGGGGCCCGAAATTCCAGCCCATTTTGCCGACGTCTTCTAACCTCCTGTTACGGCTCCTTAGCTTGAATCCAAGCTCGTACTCGACGTCAGCGGGAGCGCCTGTCAAAGTTGAATATCTTTTTGTCGTGGTAACGCTCTCACCTCGCCTCGACCACGGCCACAGCGGCAATGACCAGATCATTTCATAGGCAGCGGTGCTTGCTATAGGTAGGTAGGTAGGCGCCGCTGTCACCGCGATATTGTCGCGACTCGCATACGTTATTACGCGTGCGTGCTCTTGTCTTCACCGTCGGAAGTCTACTATCTCTACTGTTGTGAGAATTAACCAGTCCAGCCGTATCTAATACATAAGCGATAATCATGCTAAGCTATCACAGTGTTATCAATTTCTAAGCAAAGGAGAGATTAGAACGGTGGTGGTGGCGACTACCAGACGGTGTATGAGATCATTATTTTAAAATCCATTTTATCAAGCGTATATTATGTGCAATTATGAGTAACTGCTATGAATACCTTTGTTTTGTCGAACAAAGTTTGCAGAAATTTTTCGAACTTTTATGCAATGTTTTAAAATCACAATAAAACGTATTCTATTATTCTTTATTATGATTAACAGTCTTAAAAATACTCCAAAAATAGATCGAAATTAAAATTGAATGTTAAACAAGAATATATAAAGCAATAAAATATTTCTTTTAAATTACATTTATCGTTTCCTTAAAAAATTGCGAAAACATACTACAAAAAATAATTTATAAAAATTTTTTTTTCATATTTTTTTTTTTATAAAATTGAAATTCATTTTGAATGCATTTAGAAAGATTCATTTGAATTTGAAAAATAAAAAACGTTTGAATATTACATTCTACAAAACTGAATTTATTGATCAAATGAAATTTTTAACAATTGTTTTATCAATTTAAGAATTGTATTATCGATATGATAATAAAAATTATTTTAAAAAAAATACATATCATGAAATATTAAAAATATGTTTTGAATGCGTGAAAAAAAAACAAATTATCTTCATATCAGTTTTAATTTCTTAACTATTTTTACGTATTGTAATTAAAAGATAAAAATGATAATAAAGATAAAACTGATACAAAATTAAAGCAGATAAAAATTATCTATATATTTTTTTTTCTTATAATACATCATTTCTAAAATAATCAAAATTATTTTATTCTTTCACATACAAAATTTTTAACAATAATTTTAAAGAATTCAATATTCTAATGTATAAAATAATATAATACAGCTCAATTAAATTTTTTTAAACAAAAATTATTTAAATTATATAAATATTTGTTAAATTAAAATGAAAATAAGGTGGTAGTTACAGCGATGTAGGATTGAATTTTAATAAAAGCAGGCTTTAATAAACATTACTTGATAGCGATTTAAAATTTGCGTGACTTATTACCATTTAAATACGTAATGGATAATACATAAGTTTTAGCAATAACGGATTAGAAATGAAGATTTGATTGTTTAGTTCTACAATTTAGATGAGAACCTAAAACATCTCACTTTCTATGCTCATTAGCATTGAGTTAGTGATAAGGATAATGTGTCGAGTTTAATCGATTTTTCTAACGTCGTTAGCCCTTGCTGTATATGTAAACATGCACTATAGGGATAAGAATGGATACCAGCAAATGCACTGATAGAATGCAATAATGTCAAAATTGCAAAAAAAAATAATCGATAAAATTTCGTAAATTAAAACATTTTGTGCAAATAAATATAATATAAATAATGTTTCGATAATCATTTGTTACAATCATATAAAAAAATATTAAGGCATCATTATTCGCGCTTCTATTAAAATTTATTTATTTTAATATAATTTAATAGTTTTTTTTTTTTTTTTTTTTTACGCTTAAATATAATATTACGTATAATTCTAATCGATCATTAGTGAAATGTGTTGAATTACTAAGAATAATTAATAATCTGATTTTTTTAAATAAATTTTGCCATTTAATTTAATTAAACTTGCTTTCGTGTATTTGATATTTACAAATTGTCTCACTAGAAGACAATATTTTTATTAACAGTCGAACTGTACTACTAAAATTAATCATAAATATGTAGGTATAATTCATGTAAGTTAAAATTTATATAAAATCAAATGTTAAATAAGAATGAAAAATGTAAATAAAGTACATAATTTATTGAAATATATTGTTCTAAATATAATAAGTAATCGTAAAGACGATAAAATATTTATTTAATGTATGTATAAAGATCTGTAAGAGTAAGTACATCTAAAAATATGTTAAATTTTATTTGTATTATAAATTATAAATACTATCGCTAAATTATTAAACAATAAAAGTTTTGATTTCAGATTCATTCGAAACACAATGCATTTACTCTGCGCAAAAAGTTGCGTTTTTAATTGCATAACTCATGCTATAAAATCGAAAGTTCTCTATGCTATTACAACCTTTGATTGCTTTTAGAAATGCTCTTTCATGATACAACGATGCGACAAAAGTTGAAAATTTAAAACCGATGTCAAGCGTGCAAATAGAACATTTTGAGCAAAATAAAGCGGAAAACGCTGCATAACGTTTCCGCCTATGCGTCATTCATATGGGAACGTGAACCGAAGCATCCACATAAACACATGCACAGACGGGCGCGCGCGCTCCGAGTGAAATGTGCGTTCACGCGTTTTTTATTTTAAAACACACGTGCGCGCGCGCGTATATGTGGGACTTTCTCGGCGCGCCGTCACGGATGTATATATAATGTTCGCTCGTGCGCGCACTTTCGAAAACGGGCTCAAATTACTCTTACTCTCTAATTGCTTTAAAAGCTTCCGAATAAAGTCGCCGGAGTTATTGCGAGAGGGACTATTGTACATTTAAATGTGTATTATTGGTAGGTGAATAGCTGACCCAGTTTGCGAAAGTGAGTACTCGCTCGATGAGTGATTCCGACAAGTGGACGTGCGCGTGGACAAGTATATGTCGGCGAGTGTGCGTTAGAAAGAGAGAGAGAGAGAGAAAGAGAGAGAGAGAGACACAGAGAGACAGAGAGACAGAGAGAGTTGGGACGAGTGTTGGTGAGCAAGACTGAAAATCTTAATTAATTGAATCCAATTGCGCATTGCCAGATTCGCTCTTCTCTCATGCCGAGCTCGTAAAATGTGCCAGTAAATCCATTAAAGCATTAGTTTTTACTGCTCTTGCTTTTCATATTTCTCATCATTTTTCACGATTTTACGGTTTTCAAAATTCTATAAAGGATTACTCGTTTGTGAATGATTAAAAATATCAATTATTTCGTATAATTTTTTATGAATTAATTTTTTATCATTAAAGAAAATGAAGCATTTTAGATAAATTATTTAATATTTAATTCTATTATTTTATAAAAGAGCTTTAAAAAAAAAAGTATTTCGAAAAGTAACTTCAAAGATCTTCTTCTATCTTAATTAAAAACATTATTTATAATTTTTATTATTAATTTTTTAAAACTATGCACTTTAAAGATTCGAAAATTACTGAGTTTTTGAGTCATTTGAATTTTTATACTAATGTATTTTTTTTATTGTATTGCATAATAAAAAATACTTGTATTGTTTATATTATTTTATATTTTAATCTGTTTATAAAGGCATTAAAATTATAGTAGAGCGGTTACTTCATATAGCGTTTGAACTACTTGAATAATCTGATACATTATAGAAGAGATTATTTGTTACAGTTATATTGTAAAATAAAATTTTTTCAACAAAAAATAGAGCCGTAAAAACTGTACATTGTTAAAATATTGAAAGAATGATAAATGAATGTATAAAAAGTCAAATGTTATTTGACACCTTTTTAAGTACAACAAAAGAAAAAATAAATATTTTGACAAAAAACGACGAATATTTTTTTAAATACGTTGTATTTACATCGGCATTCAACATTAATAAGATAACGAAGCTTATACGTTGTAACTTCAGTTTCGAAAGCACAGAAGTAACTTTCCAGCTGCGTATACAAGATCCAGCTAGAGTAAAGACAAACTAGGAGAAAAGAGGGTAAGGGGAAGGGACCACGGGGGAAGCGTACAAAGACACGCGAAAGAAATAAATTTCGGCTAGCCCATTTCCATTTTCAGCGCGGCAGCGACAAAACATCTCGGCGACCGACTATACAACGCCGGCAATGTTCTTTTGGAACGGTGCCAGAGCCGCGGTGAATGCTCGCTTATATGCTGCTTGTCACGCTGTTTGTTAAAACACTCGTTTTTGAGCTGTCTATTTCCATGTGTGCACGTGTGGGTGCGAGCACGAATCTTCCTCGATACGAATGCCCGTGGATTTGGAAAAAATTTTTACTCGTTAATTTGACAAACGAACCGATGGAGTGTTCGAGATATCGCATCTCAATTATTATTAATCGGTTGATATTTATTAAAGATGAATGTTATTTTATCATCCTTAACAAAATATAGATTTAGATGCCTTCTTCATAAACGATGATTTTAAGTGATTAATATCCAATTCTGATCAAAGCTAATTATACTTAGAAATAAAGTAAAATGCAAACTTTTCATACTTTGTGGTGAAAACTATTATTAAAGTAAGAGCACTTATACATTATCGCGAAAATTGAGTTTCCCAATTTCCAAAGTCAGAAAACTAAACTTGATTACAAAAGTTTTCGTGAGCTTATGCTCATGAAAGTGACACATTAAAATGTGTATTTTAACAATGTTTAGGCAATAATGTAAAATTAAATTAATGTTATTAATAAAATATTAAATAAATTATTAAAATATTAATTTTATGTAAGATATCGCAAATTTATCTATAGTTTACAAGTCATCAATTTGTAAAAATATTTCCAATAATTTTTTTAAAATTTTCTTTCACGTTAATGCAAGTTTTTCAATTACTTAAAAACTCAAAATAAAAACTATTTTTTAACGAAAAAATTATCTAATAAAATGAAATATACGTTTCATAAAGTGAAATATCCGGTGTCTTGAGATATAACAAGACTCTACTCGGATTTTATTCGTCTCGTTATCTCGCAAAGAAAGGACAGTAAGAGTTAACTACATTGTTAAAACTTATCGAAGAATCTGATCATGCATATATGTTCACCACAATAATCGCGAATAAATGAAGCGTTGATAAAATAAAAATTTTTGTCTGCTTTAATTCTTAAACACAATAAGGTATTATTGTTAATAAAAATCAAACAGCAGTTTACGTTTCAAAAATTAAAAATTTTTCAACATATTTGAAATAAATTATTTGACTTAATCAATGTCAAGTCAACAAAAACTGGAAGTTCACGTATTTAAAAAATTTACTTTATAAAGAAGAATAAACCAATATGGGTTGGGAAGAAATAATTAAATAAATTTTATTATTTTAATAGCTTATTGAGTTTTACGACAAGATCTGCTTTCATCAATAAAAGCTCTTCCTATTGGAACGAGTTGAAGGTAACACCGAGAACATAATCTGACATTAGATTGACAAAAATCTTAGAGAAGCCTACGAATCTAGCTTTTAGAAATGATTTTATTATACATTTATTGTATACAAATTTTGGAATAGACGAGCGAGCTCATTTTGCATATTAATTAAGGGAAATTTCAACTATAGAATCAATGTACAGCACTATATATTTTTGGCGAAGAGTTAAAAGTACGTATAGTAAAAAATTAGTTTCTAATTAGCTATTAATTTCTTCAGTATGGTATAATGTCAAAGTATTCAATTTATTACTTGATGTAAATAAATTAATCCTTAAAAAAAAAAATAATATTCGATTTAAAATCATATTATATTTATAGAAATTCAATGTACTACGTGCTGTAGATTAAACTAATAATTTCTAATATTTGTAAATCAAATAATAAAAGTATATAAGATTTAACAATCAAAATCGAGATAAATGCTATAGGAAAACTGGTTGTGGCATTAACTAAATAAAGGTTCATAGGTTATTTAAATGCTTCATTGTTCAGATACGTAAGTGGTGGACGTTAAGTCTTTGTTTTACACTCAAGTCTCATTGTTCAAATTACAAATCTACATGAACGCAATTGACTTGTTATTTTAAAGACCTCAGCAGTTAGCCTTTGTTAACATTTTTAATATTCATACGTATGAATGTAGTGGTATTTGACGAACGATGATCACACATTTTAAATAATATTACGCAGTATTATTTATTATTCCTACGTCAAAAATAAATGTTTATTTAGCTACATTATTGATTTTTGTTGAATGTTAATAGTTGCACAATTTTTCAAAAATTATGATGGAATTCCAGTTTTTTAATTCAAGGTTTAATTTTTGTATTTATACATAATATATTTAATTATTAATTTTTATTGTTCTGCATTAAACTTTATTCAACGAAATTTATTTTAATTTTAAAATAGGTTGACTATACCTTTTTCTACAGCAAAAAGACTTTCCAGAATCAAACTTAGTATTCACGACGGGGCACTTTTTCTTTGTGAAAGTAAAAAATGATGTCGCATGCCAAGATCACTTTTAATTTCTAATTTTACTTTCTTACGCTTCAAATACTTTAATTTAATGACAAATATACTCATTATTTAATATACGATTAATATAAATATTTTTACTTTTCTCAAACAAAATTTAATTAAATTACATATTTACAATAATTGATATCATAATTTAGTTAATATAAATTTTAAAATATTTAAAATTTTTTCATACAGTTTTTTATATTTATTTTATTAAATATTATAAGTAAATAAAAGGATTATCAGCCAGTTGATTCTTATAATTTACATAATATTTTATCACACACAATCTACAATGCTTAATGAAATAGTAGTAAATATTGTAAAATAATATCTCAAAAATGACATAAACGTAAAATTTCAAATGCTTTTTATGATGAATTTAAAAATTTTTTTTTTCAAATAAATTAATTTAATTGCGACCGTATTACGTACAGCTGAATAAGCATCGTCATCAAAGGCCAATAAATTTCGCGATTCCTAGCCGTTATCCGGTTGACACACTCCATTTAATTCATACTATGATCTGCTCGGTAAGAACTTCAAACTCGTGACAAGAACGCGTCGAAATGAAAATCGTTTCTCATTTAAACATTTAAGCGATAACAATGTTTTTTAAATTTTACGATAAAAGAAAATTACACTACATGAAAGTTGCACTAAAAATATCGAAATGTTAAAAAGATTAACATTGATTAAATTGCTATTTTAAAATAAAGGTTAAACTATCTTTTTTTTGTGGCAAATTATATATAATATAAAAATTATGAAAACTATTAAAATTTACAAAAGGACTATTTTATTTTGAAATATATATATTTGTAAGATCTATTGTACTTGTTTATGTACAACCCGTTTTTTGCACCTAGCGATCTATTTTGTAATATAATAGTCTTTACTATTACCACCTTAAGTACTGCGATAAGATAGAGTTAAATATAAAATGAAGTCAGTACAAAATGCATTTAACTATAAAATGATACAAAACACAAATGTATCATTTAGTTATAATAAATTCATTTAAAACTAATTGTTTAATCACACATTTTAAAACTGAAACTAAATAAATATAATAAATATGAAGTATAGGAAATAAACTAAAAACTAAAGAAATACTTCAATCATAAACGTCAAGTAAATGTTAAAGGACATGTTTATTGATAATAAATTGTTGATGAAGTTCAGGAGCATTTGGTGAAGTGACAAAATCAATCGTTTTCTTTTGCCGAAAAGAAGAAATAATTTGGAATTATCATCGTGAAAAAGTTTTATCACTATTATCAATTGTTATAATTATATATGCGATATAAATTTCAAAATAAAACAAATTCAAACTTATGTTATATGTCAATTTTTTTAAAATTTAAATTTAAAGAAATTTCGTGCAATATATCAATACTCATATGCTAATGGCAGTGTAGGTTCAAAATTTTTATTTTAAAATACATCAAACTCGATTATCGCTCGAATCTAAAAAGCATTTTATCAAAAAGACTCTTAAAAACCAAATTATGTTAACTAGATAAGCTATGAATAAAATATAAGTCTACGTTTAAATTTTGATGAAACTTATGAAAAATGCAGCCTTAATTATGCACTAAAAATGTTCCTTTGATCTCATGAATACCAAGCAAGAATTTAATATGAATCTATGTACGTATACATATCGTGTACGTCTACATGTATATATTTATACGTAAAGCAACTCACATGGATAACTGACGGGTAAATGTCCTTGGGCGTTGTGGGCGTTGTGCGGATGCCTCGGCGTTGTCACGCGCTGCCTGTAGAAACACAAAATCCCAGCTGTGACAAGGCCCGCCGTAGCCAAGATTATGCACACCATCAGCATCGCGAACCAGGTGCTCTCCATCCCCAGAATCGTTGATGCTTCTGTGTCTGAAATTCATTCGGTGCCTTATCAGTTTGCGGTCCACCGCATATGTCTCTTCGTTACCCTCTTCTGTTACTATATTCTCTTAAAAATCTATTATTTTATACTTGAATATTGAAAATCTTATAAAAGAAAAAACACCTTCATGAAAGGTAAAATCTTGTGGCAAACATGAGGTTAGTTGTCCTTTTTATCTCTTTATAAATTTTATGATATTGACCTTCAATATTAATATATTTCAAAAATAAATCTTCGTAACAGTTTGACTTTACGATTGTTAACGTTGAGCAACTTTAAAATTACGAAAATACTGAAATCCAAAAAAAAAAAAAAAATTGACAAGTATTATAGTAACTCGGTATTGTATGTTTTATTAGTAATAAAAAAATTTTGCGTAGAAATTGTACATTTTACAAATGTAACCTTTTCTCTCACTGATTATAATGAGTGACACAGTAGCAGGCTACTCTTGTTATATTAGTATATCTACATATACTACAAGCGTCAGCATACGATCATTTTTATTAAATTATTCATTATCATGAATATTTTTTATTAGTAAGTGACAAGATGTTTTTAAATCGTTAATAAAAATCAATAAATTGTCTTCATTTAATCAACATTCAAATTTATTAAAAAATATCATGCACATATATAAATATACGTGGGTATTTTTTCGAAAATGAGAAGAATTTTCGAAAGTCGAAACAAAAAAAAATTTGCAGATCAAATTTTCATAAAATTATGACTGCTCAACTTAATGTCCTTTCGTAAAAAAATGAATTGCATTTAAAAGATAATAATGATTTATCATGAATAAAACGCCATCTCTTATAAATAAACGCATAATCATATTTAAATATATAATAGGTTAAAAAAGCTAATTTCCATAAATATTTAAGGTAGCGATATGAGTCGATCGTGAACCTAACGGCAAATTCGCATAGTTCTCATACTTGCCAACCGGGGCGCAATCGTGCGACGTTTGATAAGCGATAAATTTTCTAGTGCTATTTTTATATTTTGATTTTTGAGTTTTTAGGTTAAAGATTTTGACTTTTTATAATGAAAAATACCAGTATTTAATGTTGGATAAATTTTATCGGTTAGCGTTGCAAAATTACGCGACTCGTAATATTATTGTAAGTGAATCTTTTAAAAAAATTCTTTGTTATTTGTAAACAATTTTCAAAAATTTTATAAATGCAAATTGCAATTAGAAATTATAATTTGTAAATAGCATCTTACAATACGTTTAATAATTTACAGCAAAACTATGCAATGATAAAGATTTTTCTATTGTTTTATCTTTCAATAGCAAATCATTGATAAAAGAAGACATCTATTAATAGTCGGTACAAATCAATGATTCATAGTATCATTGTGTACAATAATTTTATCATTAACATGTTAAATAAATGTAAGAACGAGTTCATAATAAGTAAGGGCATGTAAATTGGCATATTAATTGCGTAAGCTCTAACAGTTTTTAGTCGACGAGATTGAATACTTCAGACACTATTAAAATTTCAAGTGGTATAGTTCAATCGTGACAGTTTATACATCAGTCTACGTATAATAGGACTGGAAACTAACTAAATAATTCGAGATTTTGAAAAAAGGTAAAGTTGTAATTATAACTTATATTAATGTAGCTTAGTTTTGTAATTTAAAAATAAATTTTCATCGTTCGGTTGTTTTATTTTTTACAGAATAAAAATACTTTAAACTATTGATAACATCGTCTTGTTATAAATTCTCCTAAGGACTCGAAATTTAACATTGCGACAAAAAAGTTTTAAATTGCATGATATGTTTTAAATCGATTTATTTTAAATATATCTGTATTATTTAACACTTGTTGAATTACTAAATATTCTTTAATATGATCTTCTGCTGCCTAGGTGATTGTACGTGTATAGTATTCAAAGCGATTATAAAATTATTGAGATGCTTTTGTAGCTGTTTACGAATATGTATATGTCATTGTTGTAAAAAGCCAAGCAATGAAAGTCAACAAAAATGAAATTTATTGTAAAAAATCGTGAAAATTTAATTTTTTTTTTTGTAAATTAAAATAATAATTGGTAAAATAATATACTCAATATTATAATAAAAATTGTTTTTCTTTTTAATTGTAAAAAATTTCGCTTTTGTAATTTAAAAAAAAATTATAAGAGAATCGAAATATTTATTTAAGATGTTCAATTTTTTTAGTAAGATCATAAACTATTAAAAATTTCAATCATAAAATTTATAAAATCAAAGTTAACACGATCGTATAAGCAAACTTTACCAAAACGTATTTATTACCATACAAAATCGAAGCAAACCGTTGCTTTATCTATACATCGCATCGATATCGATGTCTACAAGCTATTCCCTCAGGCATGAATTTTCAACGTTTATAGGTGTGTATATATATATATATATTTATACAAGAAAGCGAACGTTAAAGCAATACTCACTAACACAGACGGTGGATGTCGCCTCGTCGGAGCCATCTTCGCAATGACTAATACCATCGCAAACGAGGTCGTTGTCAATGCAGAATTCCTTCAGAGTGCACCGGAAATGTTTGCAAGCGTGCTCTGTAATAAATGACGATTTTCAATTGGCTGGTATTTACATGGATTATATAAAATAATTTCAACTATTTCAAAATTTATAAGGTTTTCTTTTGCTTTAATTTTTTTTTTTTTTTTTTTGTTTTGTTTTTTCAATTTTTTTTATATTATAAGTACTTTTAAAATAATTTGCTATAATTCATATTTTAACTATTATTGAAATATTTGTTTGGTAACATTTATGAATAGTGTGTAATATTTAATTATCTTATAAATTAAACAGTAAAAAAGAATTACAGAAAATAGGTTAAATTTAAAGATTTAAATGACATTTGCATAAAAATTTTTTTTACATTCATTCCAATTCATAAAACCAAAGCTTTTATATTCATTTATCAAGGTCTCATCATACAAATGGATAATCAATATCCAATGTTTAGTGAATGATTTTCTCTGACTTTTTAATGGATTAACCGCATAAAATTAAGTTACTTCTTTGATGTACGTGAATGCCATAGATTTCCATATTCATGCTGATATAGGAATTAAATTGTATCAAGATTCATTTTTATTTTAAATTCGTATATGTATTTTTCAGCAACGAGGAAATTCTGTAAAGATATCATTGATCAATATCTGGCCAATAAAAAATGATAAATACTTTTTTTTTACGAACAGATATTATTAGAGAACTTAATTATTTGTTATTTCCGAATCGTAATTCAAATTATATGTTTACGGTCAAAGAATTTCACAGATATTTATTCAGATAAACTGTACGTATATAAATCCATATTTATAGGGAATGACTAAGAACTTTGGCGCAGACGAAATCAATTTCTTGTTTATTAAAATTAAAATATTATTTCGTCGTTTTGATTGTTTGATAATTCTATTGTTTGGTAAATTCAATTTTTATTTTCAATCATAATTTTAATACAAACATATAATTATAAAACATATTGTCAAGAGAAAAAAAAAAAAAATTAAATATACATTTATCCAATATTCTATATGTAAAAGTAAATTTTCTATTTACTTTTTAATTAATGTATTATAACAATTCGATTTTACATTTATTTTAAAAATTATTACACGATTAAAATCTAATTATTTGGTACGATTTTTCAAAGTATTCATTTTTTGTGTACATGGGCAAAGAATATTTTACATCGAGGATATCGGTATAAACTTTATTTTATTATGATTTATAGTTAAAAGCATCACCATATCCTAAAAGTCATAAATATCGCACAACAAGAAGCCGTAAAACCGGTACTAGAGAAACCTATTATTGAACAAGTTGTCGTATATTTATTTTATCAGATAAAAAAACTACTTATAAAACCGTATTATTTCCCTTTTATTATGTTGCCTTTGAATAATGCTTTATGCGTGATTTGACGTTTTATGATTTAAGTCGCTTATTTATCGATATTATCAGTTTATGATTAAAATATAACTTTAACATTTTTATTATCAATCTGCTTTAGACATCAATTGCATAATTAACAATGTTTAATTATAAAAAAATGTAAACAATGCATTGTGACATCCTTAATTTATTAACTAAAATAACGACCTACTTACTTGAATTTTATGATATAAATTCTAACATTTTCAGACCCAAAATTTCATTAACTAAAAAAAATTCGATTGTTATTATTTTTAATTAAATTTATGACAATATTACAGAGAAAATTCAAGAGTATGTTCGCAAAAAATGCAGATCTAAAAAATAAAAAGAATATATCTTCCTAAAATTTAATATGAAGTTAAATTTAACATCATTAATAATTTTGAAATATTTTAATAACTTTTATTAATTTTAAATAATTTAAAATTGGTCAAATCAAAGAATTTTCATAACACTCAATAAATATTTTATATGATTTATAATATTTTTTAACAACTTTTATCAATACTTTAAACTAAAAAAGAAATTTATACATCAACTAGGCAATAATTTTCATTTAACTGTGTAAGCCAACAACCTCGGAAAATTTAAAATCCGTGGATCATGCTTCGCATGTCGATCTTAAAAAGCCTATTCAATTCGGCCTTGCCAATTCAAAGCGACTCACATTCGTGCTTGCACGCGCGTATTTAAACGTACATTAGAGAGCTCAGATCCCAGATTGCGCGGGCCTAGGCTTGAAACATATATACGTCGACGCATACATGCGCGCTTATGTAAATACATATATATTTACATATATGTATACGTAGAAGGAAAGAGAGGGAAGCAATGATCGCGTGTGCGTGCTTAAGCGGTCGCATGTCACCATTGCCTTTGGCCATAGCACAGACTCGCACACGTCGCTTAAAACGAGCCGATTAGCGTAATGACGCTGATGACGAGGCTAACGACGTTAATGACGACAATTGCTTCTATCGGTTGAATTCTTAAAAGGGGAGGAAAAGACGAGAGAGGACAAAGAGATTTTCGTGCGCAGATATATATGTATATATATACCAGCGAAATAGACAGCGGTGATAAGGGCCCTATAATACCAATCGTTTTATTGCAGGCGGTAAATTTCGGGGGAGAAAGAGAGCATACGAATATACATATACACACACACGCATATATATATGAGGCCATGCGCAAGTCGCTTGTTTCATCGAAACTGCGCTCGGCAGTTTTGCCACGGTCAAAACTTCATTGTTCCTTTCGCTCGCCGCTGAAATATTTCAGCGAGGCAAAGTCTCGCGCCGCGTATCCCTACGCCTCTGGATATGGATGTATAAATATATATATGCATACGCGTGCGCACGTATAAGTATGCGTGAATTAAACTTTGAGTTTATGCGCCGGTGTGGAGGGGGCCGTAGCGTCTCTTTACGCTCTATACGTGCAAAAGCGTAAATTTCGAGTATATACTCGCCCGGACAGATAAATCGCACTCGCACGGAGACTATTTTAATTGTCGTTGCGTTTGCGAACTGTAAAATGGAGCTTTCGATAAGTTAAATAATGAACTTCTCGGCTATGATGCTTCATGATTGGTTATTCCGTATATGTATGCGTGTGTATAACGAGCTTTTTACGAGACAAATTTTATCGAGTAATGATATTTTCGTTTAATTAAGCTATTTGAAATTTGATTTAATTTTTCAATGATGCGATAAAAAGTGAAAAATTGACAAAATCTGATAAATTTTAATTATTTTAACTGTTCGATTAGCGACACTTTACAAATAAATTACTCAATCTTTACATTTAAAAAAATTTAAATATAACCAAAGTTTATTATCTTTTCTACTAGATACAGTAAATAAGAGTTAAAAAAAAAAAAAAAAAAAAAAAAAAAAAAAAAAAAAAAACAATAAGTAATCATAATAACTTTAAATCAATAAAACTAAAAAATACATTATAAATTTTCTTATCAAATAAAAAAAAAAAAAAAAAAAAACTAATTATCTCGCATGTTAGTTGATTTTTATATTGCATTAAAATTATTGTGTCTTTTAAACGCGCCACCTAACAGTAAAAGCACAAATATCCTTCGTATGGATCAATATTTACAGTACAGCGGTTATCATTCTAGATAGTGGTTATATCTGACCTGACGTTGATAATTTCACATTTTTGTCAAACATAATTAATAATCATCGAGTAAAATATGTGTATTTTTACAGTTCAAGGCTTACTCTACATAAAATATAATAAAAGTTGAAAAAATAAAAATACGATTTAAAGCATTTACAAAAATGGATAATTCAACAGCGAAGAGATTTAAAATTTTTTCAAATAATGATTTACGAGACGAAATCGAAATGCGTCATTTATCTCGTATTGGTAAAAAATATATGTAATTATGGTGAAAACAATCATAAAATAAAACTTCTTTCCGAAATAAAATCAATAAATATTCTTTTAATGATATCGAAGATCAATCAAAATTACAATATTAAAATCATTTAATATTGAGTCTATCGTTTAATGAATTTAGGTGTTATGTAAAAAATAAAGGTAAAACGAGCAAATATTGTTTTATTGAAAAAAAAAAAAAAAAAAAAAAACATATTAATTAAGAACTATGCGTAACAATGGAATAGCCGAATTAATTTGCTACTCATGCGCCTCTAATCGACCCATTAACTATTCTTCTCCCCTTGGTCTATACCAACGATAAACATGCGGTGCGCGCACTTAACCACCGCGCACGATTACGAATTACTCGGTATGATTTAATCATTATCGTGGTCAATTATTTTTATAAAAGAAAATTACTATTTTTTTTTTTAAATATATTATGCAGCGATTTTGAAAAGTATTCGTGGAATCTCTTTTATTAAAAAAAAAAAGGAAATTAAAAAAAAAATCTATTTTAAGCAGTAAAGTATTTTAAAGATATCATTAGCCCAGTTAACGACATAATTTTCTTGCGCTATATATTCAAATCCAGCGCTACCGTAGAAAGAAAATCTTGCAAAGCTAACAGCAACGGCAGTAGTATCAGCAGCAACAACAACAACTGCAATCGTCAACGAACCGCGGTGTAATTAGCAGTAAATCGCAAATACTTGTACTACGTACACTAACGCAAACACACAACTACGCTTAAACGTAAACGTGTGTGCGTGGGTCTGTGTATACGTATACATGTAAAGCAAGTTGACCCGTGCACTTTCCGGTTAGTTTGCCGTTCGCGCGAGGACTCAACTCCCACGCTGCAAACTCCAACGAGCAGACAATTAGGATGTGCGCGGAGGGGCAAGAGAGAGAGAGAGAGAGAGAGAGAGAGAGAGAGAGGGAGAGAGAAGTGGGGATAGGACGTGAAAAGAGTGAGAGATACATACAGAGTGACTATTGCAGTCTATATACAAACTAGAAAGACAGACAGAGAGAGAGAGAGAGAGATAAAGAGAAAGCAAGCCGCGTGCTCATCGTATTTCCATATGGATGCTTTCGTACACACAGCTGCACACGTACACACATTCGCGGATAAATCACTGTGTGGATGGACGGTTGCGTTTTGCTACGCGCTCCCGAGCTCCACGAGCAAATAATGCGTTGATGCATTTGCATGATGCTTCCGTAACACGAACCATACACATACACATACACACGCACAAGCAAACTCACACGCTCATATATTTTAGCGTATACGCATAGATACGACCAAGAATCCAGCGAGTCTCGTGTGACGAATTGTGTGTGTATCTAATTGTGCGTGTCTGTGTGTCGTCGTTTATGCATGTGCGTGTATGTAAGCATGTGCACACGAGACATTCCACATTTAATTGCAGAACCATAAAAAATCTGAAATTCGGTGGAATAAAATTACATTTAATAAGTACGTATAAAAAAGATTAAAAGATATTTAGAATTCCTGTTTTTCTTTCTTTTTTTTATTATTATTTATAATTTTGAATTTCTATATTAAAGATTTCAGTTAAAAAAGTTTAGTGCGAGTTTTCGCGTAAAATTACTCAAACCAACTTTGATTACAATTACGAATAGGTTTATTAAAATAGTTGCAATTTCATAAAAGTTTAAAATCCGATATTTTTTAAAAATCAGGAATGTATCAGAAATGCTGAAAAATAAGATATGTAATTATAAGGTGAATCCGTTAAAAAGTAAATTCTTCGCATAAAGTGCTTTGAATATAAAAAAAATTGACTATTGACAGAGCGCTCAAGACAATAGTATAAACGTAAATTTACAAATCGAGTGGTTTCAATTTTTATTGAACAAATCACAGTTACACAGTAGTACATTTACTTTTATATAGTAGTACATTTAATCGTGTTAAAAATATAAGCAAATATTTTCTTAATTATAATAAAAATGGTTAAATTGAAACAATGATTATTTACTCGTAAAATAAACAATATTGCGCTAAAAATTTTGTAAAAGTTAATTAAACTTGAGAATCTTAAAACGAATAAAATAACTACTCAAATTTAACAATTTTTTTTTTCCTTTCACTTTAAAAAAAATCCTCAGCCCTCCGACTCAACACGAAAGGCCTCATACGTATTACAATGGCGGCTTGTGCGACCCCTGACATAGGACGGGATTTCAGTCGAGGAGAGAAAGCAAGTCGGGTATGGAAGAAAGAGGAGTAGAAAAAAACGTACAAGGGAGAACACGGTCGAGCTTCGCATTCTCTTAACTCCTCTATTCCACGCGAGCGAACGGTGGTGTGGCGAGTCATACCAAACGTTACATAGAAAGAGAAAGAGATAGAGATAGAGAGAGAAAGAGAGAGAGAGAGAGAGAGAGGGAGAGAGAGAACGAGCGAGAGAGAAAACCACGTGCCTGAGTTGGAACGCCAGGCGTTATTACACGGGTTTCAGTTGGCGGTGCCGAGCTAACCGTAGATAACTTCGAGTCTCTTCGATCGATATGAGCGAAAAATGATCGTAAAAGGACGAAGAGAGAGAGAGAGAGAGAGAGAGAAAGAGAAACGCTCGCTTCGAAGGGAAATTGCGTTCCTAGAACAAGTGGAGAAAAGAGCTGACTCGAATCGCGAGAATGCTAGGCTTTTCATTCGTTCGAGTTGTATTCCCGTTCTTATATACGGGCTTTACGAGTTCGCGCACACTTCGCGACACTTCTACGAAGGATGTTTGGAATATTAGCCGTTGACGAGTATACGGAATTAAATTTTAACATCGTTGCGAAAACGGCTTATTCGATGTTTTTGATGAAAAAAAAAAAAAAAAAAAAAGAGCAACCGATTAATTTTAAACGTTGAAGTAGTGTTGATAAGATTGATTTGAACAATTTTTAATATTTTCAACGTTTTTTCATGAATATAAAATAATTTAGATGTTTGAAAATAAAAAGAATCAACGTCCACCTTTTAAAAGTTTTATACTTTTAGGAGTCATATTTGTTGAAATAAATGTATTTCAAAAACGTAGGGTACATAAGAGTCTAAAAAAATGTTTATACTGGCGTAGAAGAAAAACCAACACATTTTTTTCTATTTAGCATCGCATGGAGAATGCAATATGTTTCAAAAAAAAAGGAAGTTTTATGTGTATATACAACTAGTCTACTACTTCAAAACTCATACGCATTTCAAACTAGTTCTCTTTCTTTCTTTTTTCCTCTTACCCGATTTTCTCATTCAACGAGTCGAAATTTTCATTTACCCTATAACAAGAATAACTCGTATGCGCATCGCAATTTTGTACATTTTTTCTTTATCCCGCTCGTTGCTATTTTTATCTTAATATTTAGCATTCTTGAATTAAACTCTTTTTTTTCGTATGTTCACCAACAGAAATCGAATTTGATATTAATGAAACATCAAGCGATAGTCTTACGCTTCCAATTCACCAAATGAAGGGGGTCTAATGGCGAACTATCACATACGGTGATAAAGAATTTCTAAATTTTTATCCGAATCGATTGGATGCAGAAATCGAATAAGAAAGAGAGAAGAGAAGTAGAGAGAGAGCAGCAGCGGCAGCAGAGATAGAAATGGCAATAGAACAATGGTAAACTGAGCAATGCTAAACGAGGTGACCACAAAATCCAACAAGGTAATCCATTTGTTTGCCATTGCTGGTCCGACCTCGTTATTTACGTTTCTATTGCAGAATATTGCCATTTCCCTCTCTCTCTCTCTCTCTCTCTCTCTCTCTCTTTCTCTCTTTGCATCCCGCCTTATCAGCCCCTCTATTTCTGCATAAGCCATACGGATATTGCATTTTGTTGTGGATAGGTTCACAGCAATGTAGCGGAATCGAAGTTTTGATTGCGCGCTTCAGCAATTATGTGCGATAATTGGCTACTTATGAAAAAAAAAAGAAAAACAAAACTAGTTCTTTAATTTGGCCATTGAATCAAATGAATATTTGTTATAATTTATTAATCAAGTATGCTTTAAAATTAGTATTTTAACATAATATTTCGTTAGTAACAAAATATTTTAGAAATAGCATAATTTACCGTATTGTACAAAAATAATTTTGTAGGTACACTTTTCAACAATTAAGCAACAGTTCAAATAAGACTTATAAATTAGGTTATAAATTTTTTACTGCGAATAATCAACATTTTTATTATAAAATTACAAAAATTATTAAACAATAGTTTATTTCGCTATGCTCATCGTGTTTTTTTTCACCACATTCGTTACCAAAAGTAAAATCAAAGTTTAGAATACATCGTAAAGTATAACTTTTCCTCTCCGGTGACCAAAATGAAGTAACTATACACCCTTTATATAACCCTTTAACGTTGCCGGTTTTCAGGTCGTTTCTCTCAATTTCCACGTACCAGTGATTTTCCTCTGTCCGCGGCTGTTTAGCGTCGCGGTATTTCTTCATCCTGCGGCGGACTACTGCGTTTCGCGACGCATTCATCCTTCGTTTACGTATGCGGTACGTGTACGAGTTGGTTTCAACGCTGTCGTTATGTTACCGTAAGCGCACATAGCGAGTAGCTTATATTGTGGAAATCAAGGTGGGAGCTTAGTAAGTTCATTTGTTTTTTTTTTTTTTTTTCTTTTTTTGGATCCACTTGTATAGAATAATGACAGCGGAGTAAATAAATTATCGTCGAAAAATATTTGTGCGCAAAAAAAGCTTTTATATCAAATGTCACATCACGAAAACTCTTTAATTAAGCATTACTAAATGATTTAATTTTTTATCTTTTATGAGTTATAAATTTATTATTGTAGAATGAAATTAAAAAAATTATCGTTTGAAATTTTAAACTTTATAAGAATACCATTTCAAAAAAAAAAACTTTTAATGCACATTAACTTAATAATACTTGAACTTTTTTATTAATAGTGAAATAAAAGTATAAATCGTGAAATAATATTCTATTATTATTATTATTATACCCTATGTAACAATATCACAGTATAGATTACGTATCAAAAATTAGTCATTTTGTAAATGCTGTCGTATTGCATAAAAATATTCATTTAAACAAAAGACACAAGCTTACTCTCGACATAAAAAGTTTAAATACAATCAACTACTACCCTACTATATTTCAACACATTTAAGTTCAGTCTCGTGCATGGATCTCGCACCATTTTATGCACTGTATGAATTGCCTCGAGCAAAATCTGACTATGAGAAAATTATAAATGCTTCGTGATTCCAAGGAAAATAAATTTGTAAAGGAAAAAGAGAAAAACGACGGAAAAGTGAAACCTTCGCGAATCGAATAAGAAATCACAAATGAGAGCAAAAAAGAGAAAAAAAAAGATAGAGAGAGAGAGAGAGCGAAAAGAAGAAACGTTAAAAAAAGAGAAATCGATCGGCATTCGTCGGTGCTCTCAACATCGATATACAGATATAGAGAAGCGTAAAATCGAGAACTGAAAACGCGGATTGAACTCAAAGAAAATGTATCATGAAAGACGAAAGGAGGGAAAGAAAGAAAGGTTTAGCGGAAAAGAAAAGAGGAAGCATATAGCACGTAAAAGAATATGGCAGAGAAAAATAGGCCAGCCGGTGCGCGAGCCGACTACAAACGCAGCCAGGGAAATGGAAAAGTATGAGACGAGGAACAACTGGGTGATGCAAAGAAGGGCAGAAGTACGTGAATCTGGAGCGAAACGGAAATCCCGAGTTGCGGTGTATGAATCAATGTTTCTAGCGCATTTTTCTCGCAGGTTAACAAAGAAACGCGCGGAAAATCACAGCCGAGTGAAATCGAATGCCACGCATTATTAAAATCAAATTGTAGATTTATTGTTATTTCATTAACTTCTTTTTTTTTTTACAAAACCTTATGTAAAAATTTATTTATTGATAGAATCGATAATTTAATTACACATTTTGATTCTCATTAAATTATGAAATTTGATAGTAATAATCTGTTTTTAAGAATAAAAGAAAAGCGCTAAAATTACAATAGATAATGTAAAATAAACTGTAATCTATTAAATTTAATTCAGAATTTGAAAAGGTATAGCATTCATTATTTTATCTTTCCATTACTCTTATAATCTTAGTCACATAGTTATACTGGTATAGTGGAATAAGTGTTTTAACACGTCGGGCGAATAAAAATCAGACTTTGCGCACGTCGTGTGAAAAACTGTGATCAATACTGCTACATGCGCGAAAAATGGATTCTCTCTCTCTCTCTCGCGCACTATTGTCACCTTCACTTCGTTCGAGCGTCAAATTCACACTCGTGCGAAAATCGTCTTTGCACTTATAGCTTAACACGTTCCCTGCCGCGTGGGGCGTATGCGTCCCACGCTGAACTTTCCGTTCAAACCATATGGTATTATTATTGTAAAATAAATATTTTTTTATAAATTCATTATAGTATTAAGATGCCCATAATTGACTGCATAATGAATTTTTTTTAAAATCCTTCATTTTACAATGAAAAATAATACCAAATAATACCAAAAATAAATAAAACCAAAAAATAATACCAAATGGCTTGAACGGAAAGTTCAACGTAGGCGCCCCGCGCGGCAGGGAACGTGTTAAATAGCTTTTAACAATGTGTGTGAAATATATAGAGAAATGAAACGCGAAAGTGCGCGTGGGATGTTGAAAATTTATTTTTAGGTACGGATTTGAATAAAATTTTTTAATAACTTATAAATAAAATAAACATAAGTTTGTGATAAATAAATTTTTTTAAAATATCGAATCTTGATATTTGCGCGTATGTTAAATAAATAAAACTGTAGAAGCAGATTCTATATAATTGAAAATTCGATGGGAATTTTGAAATTAAATTTATACATTTCAAATATAGCACGACCATTAAACAAACAAATGCAATTTCGTAATTTTTCAATTCGCCATCTCAAAAAATAAAATGTAAACAGATATCGAATTGTGATAAAAATAGCTGACGAGCAATATTGATGCATTCAACTTTATATATGGAAAACTTTGTTTGCTATGCCGAAACGTCTTGTTGGATGCTGGGGGAAAAAAAAGGAGTAGATGGAATCCTAGTTTTGACGCGACGTGACGGAAACTCTCCGTGCGCAAGCGAATAAAATCCGTTACGTTCAACCTAACCAATTTCTCACGTTGAGATGCACATCGTAAACCGTTTTCCTGCTACGCTATTCCCCGAAGTAGTATTCCCCGAGTTTCTAGCTCGCGTCGTTCTCATCCTTTTGGGACTCACCGAGGAGAGAGACGCGTATTTCGCCATACCGAAAAGGAGAATTCGCATCATTTGTGTAAGTGAGCATATCCGAGATGCTTTACTTATTTCGAGACACTTCCGTCTTATGTTACAATGTTAATGCAAACTCTTTTATTTACTCGTTTGATGCAGTCGAGTAATTCGAAAATGTTTAATAAATTTGTAAATAAATTGTTAATGTTGATTGTCGAAACGTATAGATAAGCAAACTTTATCTTTTATTTCGAAATTAATTAATGTAAACGATAAAACCAGCATATTTTAAAAAATAAAATTTTACAAATATTTTAAAAACTTTTAACCTTAATGTAATAAAATGCGACTTTTTACTTTACCGATTTCTTTTACGAAAAATATATCGGTAATTCTTCAGACGATTGACTTTTCCCAAGAATGTTCGCATATTTTTCATTCGGCTTATTGAAAAAAGTCAATAATCTGAAGATCTATATAAGGTTTAAAAATATAACATTCTATCGCTATTCATCCCTATCAGTTTATTTTTTAACGAACGCGATAATTATTTTATTAATTATTTCTATTGAGTTAAAATGAAATTGTGGTTTACGTTTTCGTAAAAAATTGTAGTAATTATATCGTTCTTTTACATACAATATTATTAAATAATAGTATCTCCATTTTTAATCGAACAGATAAAATTCGTAAGTAAAATCATTATCTTTTTTCATATTTATTATTTACAAGTGAACCACACAAGATTGAGAAAATTTGGTGTTACACATTTTCTTAAAATTTTTTGATAAATTTTCTTACATTAAAAAGTAAAGAAAAATGTAATAATTTTTAATTTTATTAATATTTTTTATTTATTAAATAAAAAGCTATTTTCCAAATTTTTTTACAAGCAAATATAATGTAATATCATAAAATGTAATTAAATTTTAAACGCACACGAATAGGATTTTTTTTTTTTTTTGTGAAAAATGTTATACTCCGAAATTAAAAAATTTTAAAAAATTCGCAAAATAAAGTTATTATCGATTAACAGATATATATTCTTAATTCCAGTTATTAAAAAGAATTTGAAAGTGTCATATTGTTTAATATACTTATATATCTTTCAAAACGTGATGCTACCTTGTTTGTTTTAATATAAAAGAAAATGCCTGAAAATTTTATGAAAATCTATAAATAAAGATTTTTAAGATTTTTCGATAAATTAAAAAAAAAAAAAAAATTTTTCGTTAGAATTTAAAAACATATCTTTTATAATTCAAAAAAAAAAAATTCACCTTACTATTTAGTAATATTTTGTTATAGAATGGGTTACTACAATAAAGTAAAAATAGAATATTATAGTTAAAAAAACACCGTTAATTTTTTTAAAATAATATTTACATTACTTTTATCAGACGTTTTATCAGACCGAGAATTGATTGTTTTTTTTCTTTCGCCTTAAATTATTCTGTTTACTTACCCATTTTAGATTTTGTATTGTACATAGCTGTTATTCAACCGTATTTTCTATTTTTATCGTCCTCAAGCTTGACATTCTTCGATTTATCAAAATGTTTATTCACGTCTTTTACCCTCGCAGAATTTTCGCGTCCTATACGTAACCTCACCTCCTCGCTAACGATTTTCTTTATTTTTTGCATATTTTATGAGGCCATTTCTCAACGTCTCTTTTTGAATATTTTTTATTTCGAGGATAACGTATAACTCTGATTTTTGTTTTCTCTTAAAAGTTATTTAAAATCTTACATTTTTATATTATCGTTCCGAGCTGTAGTAATTTACAATTTATTCAAGAAAAGAAAAATGATTAAGTGTGATAATTAAAATAATGTGTAATAAATAATTTAAACAAATTGAAACTATCAAATAAACGAAATACAGATTACTTTACTTACTGGGATCTTTGACGGCTGTGATAACGAGTCGGAATCCATTAGTGTCCGTTCCCCAAGCGTCGGTGACGTATTTTAAAGTAACAAAATTAGTGTGCGTGTAGATGGCTCCCACGCTCTGCATCGTATTTCTGCAAGATAGATCAGCCTGAAATTTGATAAACAAGTTTTCTTAATTGAGTTTGCTCCTCAATGAACGCAGCTATTTTATTTCATTTTTTATTCAAAATATATCTAAATCATTTTGTTAATATTTTTCAAATAACAAAATCATTTTTGATTATTAAATATTAACTTAATTATTGTACAAAAGTATTAAAGACTATTTACTGAAAAACATCAATTATTATGACATTTCTTATCATATATTGATTTTTAGATATAGATAATTATAAAAAAAAACGAACATAATGATTAACAACTGCATTTTTTATCAAATAAAACATTCTATTCAATATTATTACAATATTTTCTCAGCGTAATAAATCAACGATGAAACTTTAGTTCACCTTTATTGCACTTTCATTAACGCGCACGAAGTCAATCGTGAGAAACTCGTGTTTAGCTAAATACGTATAAGTTAATATAAGCGCCAGCTGGAAACTCAACACCGTGTAGAACTCGTGCACCTGCATTAGCCTACATTTGTCATAATTTATGTAGCAACTTTTCCCCTTTACCGCTATAGCAGCGGTTTACTATTCCCTTCTTCGCTTTTTCTCTCTCTCTCTCTCTCTCTCTCTCTCTCTCACACCCTCTTGCTATTCTTTTTCTTTGCCACCTTTTATTGTCTGCAACTTTATTCGATATTCCTTCTATCCTTTCCTTTCTCTCGTTTCTCTTTCTCTCTGCTTTGTGTAACGTTAACTTGCTGGCAAAATATAGCGAGGCATTGGTAAAGAGAGAATATGAACTGTCAATAGTCGTTAATAAACGACTCCCTTCCGTCCCAATTAACGGATACAAACGACTCCATTTACGTGCGTGAGTTATGGATAATCTATATTTAATTATCCACAGGTTTTTATGAATATTTTTCTCTCTCTCTCTCTTTCTTTTTTTTTCTCGCGAATTTATCGCGTTTGCTTTAGCAATTGCGTTGAAGCTACGAAAATGTTTTAAGAACGTTGCAAAAAATTTCATTGATCAATGAAAATATTGGGCTAATGAATAATAAATATAATTAGGTAATAATAAATAAAAGGAAACTTAATCCAATGTTACAATGATACAACAGACATAATACGCAATGCCTTTACTATCAATATTATTGAAATTGATTGTAAGGTAATAATAAAAATATTTTGTATGCAACCTGCAAATAAAACTTTAAAAACATTGTGATAAAAACAATTGTTTTTATTTTTAACTTGTCGTTAGAACATTGCTTTTTGTTACTATTAAATAAACAATATATTTGTTAATAAAAATTTTATTTAAGTGAATAAAAAGCAAGAAATTTCAAATAATATCGTCACATTTAGAGTTATTTGATTTTTTGTAATAGAGGAGCGGTATTAAATGTTTTTTGTATCCCAGGCACGGAGTAACTAAAAGTAACACCCAATTTATCAGATAATTTTTCCATCACCCTTTGAAAAGAAATCCACCAAGAGGATAGCCCATTTCCTCGCAATTCCACGCCTCTTTATCAATGATTCGAGGCTCACGTTTGATCAACGAGAAAACAACGCTTTCATACTGAAGTATACACAAAGCAATTTATTGAGCTCGGAAATAAAACTTCGCTCACAAAGAAAGGGTCTAAAGCTTTATATTTTTTGACGTTAGCAGCAACAGAAATGAAAAAATAGAAGAAAGAAAGAACAAAAAAAATATGTATCCAATAGTAAGTCATATCGCATCGAGGCGTTTATTACAGCTCCGCTACAAAACAATTCAATCATCGCAATGTACCGAAAGCTATGTATATATATCTCTCTATGTACATAAAGAAAAATTACGGCCGCATGGCTGATGAATCGGAAAGATTAATTTTGAATGGAGCGACTCGCGCAGAATATACGTCGTGAACCAGTAAATTTACGCTCCGATGACTTTTTTTACCTCGGCGTTTCCATTTTTTCTGCCGGTCTTGCGTTTTATCTTGGCAGCTGCTCCCTTGCTCGTGAGGCCCGATGGTGATTGCGCTACGCGTCATCGGTTTATTGGTTAAAATAATCCATTCGACCATGTGCATCTATTACGCGAGCCCGGATGATATATAGGATAAAAATATTAATAATGAGTTATTTAAACAATCGCATCACGAGATCGCGTACTTTACACTATTTTATTCCGCGTTTTTCTTTTTCGATTGTTTTAAAAATTAAAAGATGACTTAGTATAATGCTGTTTATTTTTTTTTTGTTCACTGTTTCTTATATTACTTTTTCGTTTTTGAATTGCTTTTATTATTTTATTCTTTGAGCACCAGTTAAAAACTTAATTACGTATGCGATTAATTTCTTACGTGACAGCGTATTTTTATTATTATCCATTTTATATTTGTTAATCAAAATGCATGTCGACACATTTATCTTTATTTTTCAAAAAATAAAATTTCTCTTGATTTTCATTCATCATGTTACAAATGAAATTGTTGAATGTTTGGTTACTTAAATTTTTTCGGATGTTTAAAAATCAATTCAAAATCTATAATCACATGCATCTACGTATGTACACATATGCGCACTATTTTCCTCGAGATTATTTTCATATATTTTTTGCTTTGTAAAAAGTCCCTATTCGTCCCATTGTGTCGTAGTACTCAACCACCAATACTTTGTACGCAAACCGAAAAAGGTCAGAGCGGAAAATATAAGAAAGAACTTGCGGCAAAAAGCACCAATGAAAAATGAAAAGAAAAGCAAGAATCACAGAGTAAAAGAGAGTCAGAAAGAGATAGATAGAGAGAAAGAGAGAGAGAGAGAGAGAGAGAGAGAGAGGCAGAAAGAGATAAAGAGAGGAAAAAGTAAGCCGCGGGGGAGAAAGCTCCGTTCAGATAGCAGGAGAGATTAGATACATCTTTGAAAGCCCGGCCATGGTATTGGACCGTGAATAGAAGACGCGGTTGGGTTCCTACGCGCACAGTCTCATCTAATCTGCATTTACATAGCTCTGGCCTGTCCTCGTCGACGTTGTAGTCGTCGACGGTGACGCTCTTGTGTTGCCCAAAGAAGGATGGATGAGGACACCCTACTTTGTGATACGGAAAAGCTCTCATGAAGCCACGGCAGGATATATTCCATTCATCTCTTTTTTCTCCTCATCTTTTTCTACTACTTCTGCTTCTCTTTGCTTCGTCATGAAGTCGCGACGATATGTTTGCCGAGGATGTGCAAATATATATTTATGCGTTAAGTAAAGCTTGTATAATTCAAAAAAATAAACGGAGACGTTAATAATCCAGAATTAAGAAATAGAAAGTGGTTGTTGGCAACAACACTGCCTTTGGAATAAAAATCCGAGAGTTAAAGAACTGCAGATAAGACAAAACAAAATTGTGTATATTTTAAAGTTATTTTGGTAATCGATGAAAAGTTTAATTTGAATTTCAGGTTTTGTAAAAAGTTTCAAGTATTTCTACCGATTTTGAGAAAGGAGGAGTTCTCAATTAGCTGTATTATCTACATTGTTGAGCAACAATAAAATTGTATGCAAAAGCTGTCTTTTTAATTACGATCAATTATGTCGTAATTCAGTTCGAAAGTGAAACAATGTTAATAAATGTCAACGGGCTTTATTTACAACAATGAATTTAAATGAAAATTTGTATGTATCTTCAATATTTTTCAATTTTAATTATTCAACAATATTAACTGTATAAACAGCGATTCGGCATAATAACATGAGCTGATTCAAAATCCATCAATAGTCTTTTGACGAAATTTTATTAATATCTATAAAAAGCAATTAACAGTAAAGCTTGGTTAAAAATACATGTTTTATTATTTACTATCATCTAATGTTAAATAGTTTAACAATAATAAAATATTGAAATTCAAGGCTTTGACTAAATTTGACATATTCGTGATTTTTTAAATATACAACAATTTATTTATTGTAGTTTAAAAACATAATTTAAACATCTCGTTATATACATGAGTTATAACAATGAAAGGTGAAGAAGATAAGGTCGATGGCTTTGGACTTTATGCGTATTACATTCACTTACTCACACACTCTTTCTCTCTCTCTCTCTCGTTCTTTCTTTATACCTCCTTTTCTCTCTCGTTTCATCTCTCTTCTTCTTTATCTATTCTTTCCTCTTTTATTCTTTCGTCTCTCTTTCGTTCCCACTCTTCTTTATTTCTATCTTTCTCTTTTTCATTCTCTCATACCGTATCCCTCGCTAGCTTTCTCTTTCTCGGTCTTTTCCTATACTAAACCAGTCGGGAACGAACCAGCCCTTAACAGCGATCGATATAACGCCCTAGTCTCTTCTCGGCGTCCCTTTCTCACCGCTTACGCTGACCGACGCATACCTAGCTCACTCTCCCGGGAAAATGTTATTTCCGCAGGCGCGCGAGGACGCGCGGTAAATTTTAATCAGCCAAATTCCTATCAATCCAATCCTATTGATTTACATTATGACGTTTGAGATTTGACTCTCTATGCTCTTTCTTTTACATCAACATGCACGATTTGCTCCCCAAAGTCGATGAATTAACATTCGAGGCTTGAAATTGAAAATCAATTTCACGTCGTTGTATACGCATATCGCATTTTAATCATGCGCGCGCTCGATGAAACTCATTTAAATTTTGCCGACGAAAATGCGATTTCATCTCTTTCTTTAGCTTTACTTTTGATGTTAAACTCTCTTATTAAATTTGTTGTTACGGAAATAATTAATTTTTTTCAAATGCCGATTATATTATACAGGAATATAAGACTAGGATCATTGATATAAAACAAATTAGGAAACTATTTTATTGAAAACTAGTATAAATAGAATAAAGAAATCTAAATAAATCAATAAATTAAACTTTAAAAATGCAAATAAAATGATGAATCAAGAATAATCATTGAATATCAATTATTTTTATTTATTTTAAGCGTTACTTTTCAAACGTTAATATATTTTTTTTTTTAACCATGTTTAAAAAATTTATTTGCCTGTGTAAAAGTTTAAAAAGAATAGAAAGGTTAAATTCAATTGATTTTTGACAAAGTTTTATTGCATATGAAATATTAATTGTTGCATATTAAAAAATGTTCATGTAATGAATTGAATTTCAAAGCGGTATAAGTGTATAAAATTTTAAAGAATACATTTTTAATATTGACCTATAATAAAAACGCCTTAAGGAATATTTTGATGCATTTTTTTTTTTTTTTTTTTTTTTTTTTTTTTTTTTTTTTTTTTGCTTTTGCTTTTGCAAATGTTTAATTAAACTAAATTTACTTATATAAAACGAATTCTCGGGTGACTGACAGAAGGTTTATTTAATTTATAAGTACATAAGATAACTGCGGATGACAAAATAAATGCAATCTAGTTAATAAAAAGTAGATTCAATATGATTTTCATATATTCTTAAGTAAAAGAATCTGGAGATAAGATGAATTTTTATTTAAATCTGCGATCGTGGTATACTTAGGAAGAGTCTATAAAGAATAAAAGCAAAGTAATCTTAGAACAGACCTGTTTTCGTATTCTCTTTAGAACAGACATGATTCTCCAATTTTTCATTCAAATAGCTTGATACAACTGGTATAGTGTAGCAATTTAGAAAACTAGATAAACGAAAAAGAACAGTCAAATCAAGGTAAATACACTATTGTAATACAAATTGTTCCAAGGAGCTTAGACATGAATTTCTTAGAATAGAAGAGTAATATTCGTGATCAGAGAAATCAAATTTATTCACGTCTTGATCTCTCTTGTAGAACAAAATGTGCTTGTGCTAATTAATCTCGACTGCCCTAGTTTTCTTTGCATAATATCACCAACGTAATTTAAAAAAAAATTTTAATTCAAAAATAGAAAAAAAAACCACATTTTAAACTAAGAATAAAAAAAGAAAGTAATTTTTCGTCATATCAATAATAAAAGTGAAATAAAAGTGAAAAATTTTATAGCTACAAAAAAATTCGCAGAAGAATATATGCTTCAAACATATAAACATTTATATTGCTACATAAGTTTCTGTTGATATACAAATACATAATTAATCATTTTTAACTGGATAAGAGCCATCTAACAAACATTTTAAGCATTAATTTATTGAAAAGTGCAGATTATAATTTTGATCCCTTTTTATTGATAACAAAAACTAGAATTCAATTAGCAGCAGAGTATAAATAAATGACAAGTAAGATTAATGAATAAATTCGTCGGTAAATTTGAAGAAAAATACGAAATAATTAAAGGGAATTCGATTAAATTGAAACTCTGAATCGATTCGAAACACAATTTACAGAATGAAGAAAGTTTACGTACAAATTGTACAGATTAACATTAAATCTACGGGTAAAGATGTCGTGAAAGCTGCAAGGTGTGAAAAAACAGTAAAAAATAAACTTTGAATAGACGTAGAATGTAAAAAATACATTAAAAAGTGATTAAGAAAAAGACAATTTGTTGTAGATTTACTTATATGTATTGAAAACTTTAAAATTTCAAATAAAAATATTTTCATAAGAGCAAAACATACTGCGTGATAGATAATTTTTTTTTTCTTTGTACTTCTAACAACATCATAGTCGTTTATATTTTCTTAAACAAACTTAAAACTACTGAAATAAATTAAAATACATTATTAATATAAATGTTTGAAAATTTTTCTCTAACAAATTTACATTTTAAAACACTTTTAGAATTTAATTTTACCGTGAACTTTATGAATAATAAATAAAAGGTTTCCCTCCCTAAAAAATTGTGAAATGCCCCAGTCAACGTATCCCGATTATGTTAAAATTATGAACAAAAATGTTAAAAAATATTCAATCTCTCTCCATATCCTCTTTTTTTTTTAAAGATAAAAAAATTCGTTATTATGATTTTTTTTATAGCGGTTGATGTTAAGAAAAATTTTAAGCAAATACTAGTAAGAAGTTAGTAGCAATTTACCTGATTTATATTTACATAAACAGATTATTTTATTATAATCATCTTTGAAAAAAAAAGGTTAAATTTTTATGTATGTATTTTGTTAATAAAAAGACGGCTCTTCGAAATTAGAAAACGACTATTACACAACGCCATTTCGAAAAAATCCATTTTTCCAGATTTAAAAAAATATTTTTTCTTTGTCTTCATAAAATTTTATCCTGATAAAAATTGGACATTTAATCTCAAACTTAATGGGAAACACTTTTTATTATTTAATGGTTCAAAATATTTACATACTTTTGAAATATATATTTTAACATTATTTATTATTAATAATAACTCTACGTTTAACAAGATTAAATTAAAGTTTAAAATTACACTCAAACATACTTTATTTGTAAATAAGAAATGTGAATAAATATAAATCGCCATCATTATTCATTTAGGTCTGTAAATATTTCAAAAAACATTTATAATTAAAAAAAATAAATAAATAAATAAACCGAAAGTGAACAATTAAAAAGATTTAAAATATACAAAAATAACAAAGCATCAAATTTAAAAAGTTTTTTATCGCTTGGAATTGAAAAAAAAATTAATCTTAAAAACTGACAACGAATGTAAATCAATAAGTGTTAAATTTTTTTTCAAATAAACAATGATTAATTTCTCGGTAAAACATATATGTGTAATAATAATTGAATATGTATGCTGATATATATCTAATGAAAATATTAATAATTTTATTTTGACATCATGATAATTAGTGATTATGCATAATTTAATGTGCTTTTTATACGTAACGTAATATTTAACGAATTAAAGTATTATGTAAATGTATGCAATGATCAAAAATTTTATATTATCATAAATGTTTTAATTTTAAGTCATTGAAAGAATTTTTTTAATAAGACATATATTTTTATTAATTTCATTTAGAATCAATGATGCAAGACTTGAATCATACCTCTGAACCAACAATTAAAATTGGTTATGACAAGTACTATGTATGTTAAAGCAAGTATATATTTTTGGAATGATTTTCCTATAATTTAAGTTTTCAAAAGTTGTTATAATAATGTTATTAAATAATTTTATAATTATAAAAGCATATAAATTATTATTTAAAGTAACCGACAAAATTAAATCGAATAATTCGTATAATTCCTTATTAATTAATTAATTAATTATTATTCGGATAATATTTTATTTAAAAGGCATTGCATTGCTAATTATCTCGGATATATCCTGTTTGCGCTTTTAATAATTAAATTTTAATGAAACCCGCTTGTGAATTAGGTATTGTTTCGCAATACTTTAGCGAACGAGTATGCACATTTAATCACCCCGATGCAATCCAACCTTTCAAACGAGCCCCAGTACTTTTCTCAATTCTTTATTTCCTTTTGTCACGTCTCTTCATTCTTTTGCCATCCTTTCAGCGTTTGTGGCAATCTTCACTTTCCATTTACACCTCCATTCGCCATTCGTTTACTCGTGGCCTCGCGTAAATACGCGGGCTATATAGAAAGAGATACAGATAGATAGAGATAGAGAGAGCGAGCGCGCGAGGATAGACAGAAGTGGAGTATATAAGCAACCGGCAAACCTTATCTCGACACAACGTAAAACAGACGTATACACATGGGCCTCGTGAAAATAGGTGAGGGAAATAGGTCCAGAGCTTACCTACGGGGTGAGCGCGAATGCGTTCACACACACATACCCACACACACGCGCGCGCGCACACACACGCACACACACACACACACACACCCACACACACACACACGCGGGCTTTATAAACTCGCGGGAAAGAGTAAGAGACACTTGCAAGCTGTGCGCGCACACGTGGTAACGACCCGTCGCATAAGAAAAGCTCTTACGGTTATCATAATTGCATCTCGGCTGACGGCAAACCTCGCGCGCTCGTTCCCCTTTTCTCTTTCGCGGGTAGGAATGAGAACGAGCTGGAACTTCGATCTGTGCGCGCTCGCGCGCGCAAAGTGCCGTCGTCGGATCGCAAATTAGTATTCCCGGAGTTGGTTTGTGCGCGCCGCGCGTAAATTATGCCTTGCCGCGAGTTATGCCTCTGCCTCGCATATATATATATATATATATATTTATATACGTGCCGACGAAGCGATGCATGCGCGAGGACGATATCAGCCCTCGTTGCGTCGGTAAATACGAGAGAGAGAATGATAATTTAACTGCGATAGGTCTAATGTATTCGGGTGTGGGTAAGTTGCGCGCTGCGTTGCGTTGTTGCTCGCGCTTTCTTCTTGCGTCTCTCGGTAGTTTTTTGCGTCTGTGTACCGAGAGGATGACAAATGAGAGGAGGAAAAGACGCATGGCTGTGTTTGTCTCGAGTATACCCATTTTCTCTATATTTTCGTTAGTTTTTTTATTGACAAAACTTGCTAAATGTTTGTAAATAAGTGAAAAAAGTTGTTCTAAGTAAGTGAAAAGTGTATTTTTCATTAAAAATTAAAAAAGTAATTATTAAAATGAAAAATTATAATAATTTTATTACACTTCACTATAAATTCATAAAATTGACTTCGAAGGTTTAAAAAAACTCTTATAAAAATTATTAAGCAAAATCAACGCTCTTAAATATAACTGCCGGTAAACTGTGGATTACTTATTCATCAAAAATCCTGAGTAGCCGACAAAAAATACCATTTAACTAGTTTTAACTTTGTGAGCAATATAACCAAAAGAAAAAGATAAAAATAAGCAGCGTCTGCGGAGAAATTCTTAGAAAATGATAGAAAAAGAAACTGAATCTTTTACCATAAAAAAAAAAGAAAATAAAGTGTAGAAAAATCTTAACTTACTCCAAAATCGAGACTCTGTGAGATAAAAAATTCAAAGCAAACCAAGTATTAAGAGAATGCATAGACTCTTCTTTAATCTCTACAAAGCGTGTAATTAGTCGAGAAGAGAAAGAAAGAGTAGTTTTTCCTGTAAATGAGAGAGGAAGCAAAAAAAAAGATAAAGAGAGAGAAAGAGAGAGACTGCGTACAAACTAAAACTACGACTGTCGTCGCCAGTTATCTTGACGAATGAAATCTTGCGGCTATCTAAATTTCCAGCCGAATTCTTGAAAAAAGTTAAAGGTAGTAGCTATGCAATACTACAATGCCGTAACTACAAATGAGTTGAATATATCGAGCGTTAAACAATTATAATTCACGTACCGTATTGATCTGTTACTGTTAAATTTATTTTATGGTAATTTTTTAACTTTGCTTATTTCTTTCGCTAAATCACCTTTTTATTTCTGAAAATATTACAATTTCAAAATTGGACATAGAATTCGTCTACTTCTAATGGATGTAAAGAGAAAAAACATTACAGTCGTAAATTTAATAAAATTGAAATTCCACTTTATATTAGTTAAGCGATGAAAACTATTTGTTTATCTGATTTAAGAATATATTTGGGTTACTGCAACTTTTTTTTAATACGACACGTAATGAATGATTTTAGATATTCTTGAATGGTTTTATTGTAAATATTTTTGAATTTACCATAATGAACTTTTAGCTTACCTAAATATAATTATACTAAATTTTATAATTTTATAGAAATGCATTTAGATTTTGTTTTGCATTACAATACGGTAATCTTCTTTCAACCTATTGTAATTTTTTCTATTTACAGTTATCAACAATTTTTGTAATACTGATAGAAGATTATAAATTACGACAAAAATAACCGTTTAAATTGTTTTTAATTAAACTTTATCAAAAGTTGGAGTAATAAATCAAGTGTTACAGGTACAGCTTGAAGTGATACAATACATCGCGCGTATGACAATGCACAAGGCCTCAATCGACTTGGCTGATAACTTTCCGTACTCTTTGATAATTTTGTGCACAAAATGCACATTTGCGACAACAAAGCGTGAAATAAATCAGAAAAAGAGAAAAATGAAAATGAAATCAAATAAATATATTATGTATTAACGTGTAACATTTAGCTAATATTAAAAAATTGCGTTTTGATAATTATAATTATCATAATTTTATCGGCTTAAAGTTAAATTGTTATAGGTCAAGTATATAATATTTTAATACATGAATGATTTGTTAATTTACTTTGATTGGTTAAAATTATAATAGGATTATAATAACTTTGTTAATAATCGACGATTATCAATATCGACTTCGATTTTATAAAAAAATTACCATTTAAGGTCAAACCATAAAAGCTTCTTAATATAATAATAACACCAGATTAACTGATAAAATAATTTTTACAAGTAAATAATGGTAAGGTGAAATTAATTTTTTAATTATTTTGTCAAAATTTTTCAATCAATTCAAATCAAATAAAGAGAGAGGTAATTAAAAATTTGATTGAAGTTTAAATAAATCAAGAAATCAAAAATATAGCTCAACTAATGCAATTCAATTTTGAATTAAAGATGGTTTTATAAAATTATCGTACAGTGATCTTATTTTTAAACACATTTCTATTTAATCTTTTAACATAAGCGTAAAAAAGGTGTGGATTATAATAAAATAAGCCTTATGAAATGTAGTATATAAAAACTTTTGCCGCAATCTTACAGGTACATAAAGCAGCTAACATAATAAGAGTTGCAAGCTTGGATGAAGATCTTTATTAAAAAATGTCAGAAGCACGTATTCCGAGTGAACTCGTAATTCACGTTTTGCATCGCCTCTTAATCTTTTTTTCTTTATTTTTTACTTTATCCGTTCTTCTTACTTCTTACTCATTTATAATGGACTTCTTTAAAAGAAAGAACGAGATATAACCTTATCGAGCCAAAGAAGTTTGTTGCGTTCTACTCTTGACTTCGCTCATAGAACTGTTGCTTTCTTTTTTTTTGCGTGAGAAAAACGTAATTCAGAAATTTAGAAATTTATAATTGTAAAAGTTTGACGAAACTCTGTTGCGATTGTTGATTCAAGAATTTTTAATACGTGCAATATATTGTTTAAGAAAAAAAATTCGATTGTTAAAATATTTATGCATTAAATACAAGAACATTCATATTAAGCTACAAATATTTCTTTTCACGAACCATAAACTTTCGAGTTTAAAAACAAGCATAAAAATGATATTGAGATATACATCAATAAAGATTTATGTTCGCTTTTGTACGTAATTGCTATTATATATAATTTATAAAATATGCGATCTTATTTAAGCTATGGAAGTTGTTTTAAAGTAACATTTATAAATTTTAGCTTCTATTCTTTTTGATTGAGTACATTTTTTGATTAATAAAGTAATTTTCCTAATAAAATTGTTGATCTCAAAGTAATCTCAAGTAATTACTAATACGAAGCCGATTCTTTTTTTCTTCTCAAAAATAAATACCTCAACAAAAGGTGTATCTTTTCTCATAATACAAAGAAAGTTTTCTATCATTTTACTCAAACGTATAATACATATTAAAACTCATCCGATAGTCTTTTAGCTTCTCGCGTTGTTATAATTTATAAAGTTAATCGTGTTCTTTTACGTTGATAGTAAGCTGGCACAAAGCACAATTATGGAATTTCATTTCTCTGAAAAGAAACCGCTTTATAACAACGAAGAAGAAAGTGAGATGGAAAAACCTGTATAGAAAGTAGTAGGTCGCAAGAATTGAAGAACATCAGTTCGGTATCAATTCTTAAGAGGGTCTTTTAGTGATTAAGAAACATCAATCGAAGAAAGAGAGAAAGAGAGAGAGAGAGAGATGGAGAAAGAGAGAAGAGCAAAAGACGAGAGGGCAAACGTTGTTTAAAGAAGTAACTCGAGCGAAAAGGGAGACGAACGTAAAAAAAGAGCGCTCCAATAAAGGTACGCTTAACGGGCCATTATGCAAACTATAAAAAAGATTAAAGTTAACCCGGCATTATGCAAAACTAGCCCACGGTTTTATTCTCTCAATACGTATACAGTTATACGTATATGTACTCCTTTCAGTACTCTTCGCGGTTATATTCTCTCACAACTGTTTTTCTCTTCGTTCAACTGCTTTTCTTACCACTGGGTTACAAACGTCTTGCGCTCTTTCTCTCTCTTTCTTCTGTCTCATCCCCCTTTCTTGCGTCCTTTTCGTATTTTACGAGACTAAAACTGTGCAGCAGGTAAAGTAGTTTGCCTTGGCACGCGCGCATGGAAAACGTCTCGTGCGCAGGTCAAGTTAAATGAGAAACAGACTTTTACGAGTTAAGGCGGCATTGCGACTCGAGTATTGCAGCTACACGATCGGATTGTTGTTGTTGTTGTTGTACGCTCCTTATGTTAAATTGCGATCGTGGAGTTAAAATTTCGCAATAAACTTTGTAATTAAATCTTTTTGCGAATGAAAATTCGTTCGATAAAATGTTTCCTTATAGCACGAAGTTACTTTTTTATTTTATTAAAAATTAATATTAAAAAAAAATTAAAAAACGATAATAATAAAATATAAATCTTCTAATAAAAAATTCAACATCTCGTGAAATCTTGTTACTTAATTTTACACAGCCATATAAATTTTCACAGTCAATATCTTCAGAATCAAATCAGTATTGAAATAAGTTCACTCTTTACGATGTTATATATATATTGCGTATAAAATATTGAATCGTCTTCGTGAAAAATGTATATTACAACTATAGTTATTGCAGAAGAAATTCTTTGCAGCAGCAAAAAAATATCTTATGAACGTGTTAAAGTAATAACTTTATGCTTCTTTCTATTAATGCAAAAAATTGCAAATGGATTTTGATTTTTTTTTTTTTAATTGAAAAATATATTTTATTTATAGTATTGATTTAAAGTTTGCAAAATTATTTTACTTCCTTGAATACTAACGTTACCGCATTATAAAAATAGTATAAAAAAGCTTTAAAAAGAATCAATGATTTCATTCAACAATCAAACTAAGTTTAAAAGCATTACAAATATAAAAAGAATATACGTGGAAAAACATTTCGAAATGGAAAATCTCGAATTTGACGTTATCTTTGCTTACTTCATTTATTTCTATTCAGAAAAACTTCATATGTATTTAAATCATTCATTCATACAACACTTATAATACAACAATTATAAATAGAAATGGGATTGAAATTCAAAGTTGGTTACGTTTGGTTTCGAAGTATAACGAATTTATGCATCACCAGCTAGTATTCTCGTGATCTCACGCGATAGATTCTTGAAATTTGCAATTGACATGATATGAATTATAGTAGTGACGGAAGCCTCTTCTTTCGATCTTGAATATCTCAGACATCCAACATCGAGATGTCACTGTGGCAAACTAGTAACTTAACGTCAGAAATTTTTATTCCAAAATTATTTTCCATGTCGGAATAATAAAAAAATGTCTTTATTATCTCGGGCGAATCCATTGTCGTATTCGTAAGTCGTTATATTATCTTAGTATTCTGCGGGAAACGAGGTAACATTTTTTTCCTCAAGAAAAGTTTGATAATCGAAGAAAAAAATACTTGTAAGGCATCCCATCGTAAGAACTACGGATCGAAGGGTGAAAAAAAAGAGTAGCAAAAGAGAAAAGAGCATCGTGATGAACGAAGCCACGAAGAAACGATACTTGATTAATGGTGCAAGTTTTCACCTAGCCTTCGCTCTCCTCCTCTTATAACTCCTCTGCCCTCATCTCTCGGTACGTAGATGTGGAGACTCTATCTCTCTCCCTCCCTATTTCCTAACCTCTCTCTCTCTCTCTCTCTCTCTCTCTCTGTCTTTCTCTTTTGGCCTGTTCAGAATTTATAATGCCCCATGAGAATGCATTAAAATTCAACCTCGCGGTTCAACGTGCAGCCCATTCGTTTTGTGAAATACGAGTCACACACACATTCAATGCCTATTTTACAGTTTTCGTTTTGGGGGAAATGTATAGAGGGAAACGAGAGGGGAAGTGTTACCGGAACATAATCGCCAAAAAAATTGTCCGATTTTAAACTAAAGCTAGAATATTTCGTATTAGGTTGATTAATGTTGTGCGCGATGCGAAGAATGCCAAAGTGAGCTCTTTGCAAAAGGCAGTTATGAATGGTTTCGAATGCAGTTATGAATGGTTTTAATTTTTTCTAATAGATTTAAGTCATAATAAAAATATACATAATTTAAATTTAAAATAACATTAATCATAAAGTAACATTAAAAATGCAACATCAACTCACCTTAAAACTACCAACAGAGTGAGCTCCATCGTATATGTAGAGATGGTCATTGCAGTCTAATTGTAAACGATCAAACTTCAACATAAATCGCTGAAGTATACTGTGCGTTTGAAAAGTGATGGCGCAATCGAGATTTCTTTCGTTTTGCGACGTCAGTACGGCCCCGTCGATTTTTCTATAAAGATCCCTTAAAAAGTGATTCTTACACATGTTGCTCATCAGATCTAAAATATAAAAAAATTTTGTTAATTAATTTTAATACAATTAAATTTAATTAATTAACGCATTGTATTTTAATACAAACATGTATGCTTTTAATTAGAAATGCAAAATATAAAAACGACGTATGTCGATTTTTGATAATCAAGTTTAAAGTTAGTCTGACCAAGCACGATCATTACTACTTGACGCAATTTGAAAATTTTGCCTCAATATAAATTCCATGTTTTTAAAACGTCATTCAAGCTCATTAATTTGTGTAAATTATTTTTTGTAGTCTTTAAATTGTTTCAAAAGATTATATTTTTAAATTAAAGTATAAGTATACTTAAAATACTATAAATGAAAAATAATAGTGTATTAAAGCAACAAGTGCGAAAAACATAAATTTTTGTTGCCGATATTACACAAGTGCAATTATTACTAGTTTGAAAAGCGTAAGTAAAAGTTTGAAATAATATAGTTTTTAGTTCAGTGAATTTACAAACTCTGCGTGGAAAAATCTGTTTTTAATCGATAGTTTTACCTGCAGTCTATAAAACATAATTTCAAATTCTTAGCAATAATTAACAAACCTCTTGAAGCTATAATCAGCAAGTTTTAAAAATTCCATCGAATTCTAACAATCGACAATGCCTTTTCTATTTCGCTGTCTACATGATTTACGAGAGGCATTCTTTAAAAAAAAAACCAAGTATACTCAATAAAAAAACGTCGGATAATTTCTTGTACATCGTTGGCCAAAAAAGGCTAGAAGAGAACGAAGAGAAAGAAGAAGAGATAGGAAAAAGGAGCGGCAGCTGACATGTATAGAAGCGCGCTCATTAAAGGCGCATTAGTCTGCGGTCCATTAACGAAAACGGACAGACGGATGCGAACGGAGAAGAGAAAGGGAGAGAGAGTTCGCTAGAGTACGGGAATAAACACCGCCGATCGATTGGCTCTCGTTGCAAGCTCGAGTGGCTCACCTGTCGAACGCAGCAGGCGGCAGACTTTCCGATACCAAAGAATCTCTCCCTCCCTCCCTCCCTCCTTCCCCCTCTCTCTCTCTCTTTCTTTTTTTCTCCTCTCACTCAACGTACATTCAGTATACGCCGGCCTTTAACTGCAGGGGAGATGAAGAGGTAAGCTGATGGCAATGATAAACGAATGAGAGAGAAAAGATAAAAGAGTAAGCGAGAAGGGCTAACGAAGCCTTGGGGAGAGGAATGATAAGCTTTGCTTTTTCATAATACTACGCGAAGCTACAAGCTTGCACAAATCACAAATGAACGCTCGTCTCGGTATTGTGCCACTCGATCGCTCTTTTTTTCTTTTTTTTTTTTTTTTTTTTTTTTGCATCGCAGCGAGTAGATAACCGCGAGCACGGACTAGCATTGGAGGATGAAAAAAATGCCTCTGTTATTTCTTTTGCTTATAATAGAAATCAATTATTCAACGATTTTTATTTATTTTTTATTTTATAACGTTAAAAAAGAGTAGAGCGGCTTATATAAATTAATGGGAAGATTTCGTGGAATAAAAGGTTTTCTGCGGCGATTAAATAATTTTCTAGTTATTTACTAAGATCCGTGCATAGTAGATTCAAAATCAGTAATACAATAATAATACCGTTTTGTAGTTATGAAATATCTAATTAAAGGTTCTAATTTAACATGGTTTGTTAATTTTTAATTATTTATTTATTCAACCAGCAAACAAAATGTAAACGATTGATAAAATACAATATTACTTTCTGATGAGATATACATATCTTTACGCAGATCTGGTACAAGAGCTTAAAATAGTTACTATTACTACATTTAAAGCTAAGATAATAAGAATTTTTTCGTTTCAAGTATTTCAAATCATAAACGTGTTTAAATTTTGTGTTTTACAGTTGAATATTATAAAACAAAATATAATATATTATTTGACAAATGAAAAGGAAAATATTATATGACAAATTTTACATAAATATTAAAATTAATTATTTCTGTACAATTAATGCAAGTCCCTTAATTAGAACAGATTTTATACTTAAGTTACAGAAATAATAAACTTTTCCAATAATAAAGCGTTAAATAAGTTAATTCAAACTTTGAATCTACAAGTTACGTTCATGAAATTGGAAGACTGACACATTTCCTGATTAGTTTCACACTATCATTTTACCTTAGGGGCATTGAAATTGCTATTTGAATAGTTGGTAAACTAAATACTTAGTAATGTTATAATAATGCGGGTGAAAATTACAGTCTCAAACTTATGAAATTGCTGCTCGTAACGCTCGCTGAAATCTTGAAATTAAAACAATTATACTTTCCGGTGTTTTAAACCGTTACAGCTTTGCTAATAATCCACGGTTATTATTATCGTTCGATTTTGTGGTGAACCCACACTAAGCTATTAATAATGTAAGTTGACAACTAATCGTTATAAATTTATAAATGGAAAGTGGCAAAAATAAACTTGTTCACCTTTACTCAAAATACAAAAAGAATCAAAGATATGAATTAGCATTAATAATTATCAAACTAATAATCGACAAGAAAAAAAAAAAAAAGAAACTAACGCATACAAATGTGCAAATTACACAAACTGTTGCAATACGCTGAGAAATCACAGAATCTCTTCAAAGCTCGCTGCAGCCGTAACGAAGGTCTTTTCGTTCATTGAAGCATAGCCGAGTACGTTTTGACATCCGAATGTAGCTCGGATATTGGATGCTGTGTCTCTTTTAGCTACAGTTGAGAAGGCTAACTCAAATCTCTTACTCTAAATTTCATGCTCGACGCTGTGAATGTTCTGACACGGTGGGGTTAAGGGACACTCGCTCGAGACTCGCCGGCGAGCCAGAAACTATATCATTTTTAGCATACTCGTAGCAAGGATAAGGCCTGCCAGTCTCGATCGATTTATAGAAAGTTTATTTATTTTTAAATCTGTACTTATTGAAATATCTATTTTTTATAATATTATTATATTGGTACAAGTGCTGAACTTAATTTCAAGATTTACTTGATTTCTTTACACCGAATTTTTTATTCTTTATCGTGAAAATGGTTAGCCATTTTTTTTGCATAATGACAAATTTCAACAACTTTTAAAAAAATACATAGGTATGATTATGATAAAAATCAACAAATATGTTAGGATAGATAATTACGATACCAAACAAATTTTATTCTTGTTTCATCATACGTAAATTAAATAAGAACATTCAATTTTTCATTTTAAAAAATATAAATTATTTTATTATTTTATTTTTTTTAATTTACTTTTATTTAAAATAAGGTAATTTAAACTTAAAAAATAATAAACAGTTTTCGTATTTTATCTGTATATCTATATAATTGAAAATTATTAGCATAAAATTTAACTAAACAATGAGAAGTGACCAAATACACAGAAAAACACCCTTTGAACAGAAGCGAGAAGCTCTTTGTTCAAAAGTCGAAAATGGCTATGTATGTTAAAACTAGAGAGAGAGAGAGACATTCAAGCAAAACTTCAAACGAACAAACTGCCCTCTGTAATTACATATAATGGCAAAAGCGTTGATGAAATGTAGAAGGTATACTTGTCGGCGATTCTTCCTCCAAAAATGTCCCGGAAAATTATTCTCGAGACTTACTCGCTTCGGTTGGGGAAAGAGAAACGCTTAAACGGGCTTATCCAGCCAAATAGCCATGTTATTAAAAGTTTGTTACCAACGGTTTAATCGTTCGAAAAATATGGAAATTATAGTCGTGGATTGTTGAATCTTTTACTTGACAAATGTTTTATTTTTTTATATAGATTGATCATTTTTCAATTCGAGTTTTCGAAAATTTTATTTTTACGTATATATGTATTTTATAAATAACATTTTAAGAAATGCATTTTTAACTTTAATCGAAATAACTATTTTTTCATGCATAAATTAAATGTTTTCGTAAAGCACTTTGTCAAAAAACTGTTAAACTCAATCGAACTATGATTAAAGTCTTTTTCTCCTTAACATAAATGTACTCTTTGAAATAAAAGTTTTTGCGCAAATAGTATTTTTGATTAAATGAAAAGACGAAAAAGTAACTTTTTCATACAACATTTTATCTTTGCTTTACACAAAAAAAATTTTACATGCTAACTTTACCGATTCGTGTAATCATTTACATCTTTTCTAAATTTGAACATTTCTCTGTTATGTACCAGTGTCTGATGTCTCATTCAAAGACACTTTCGAAATAGACTTTATTTTTACTTGATTGATTGATCAAATTTTCGCAGTGAATAGAATACTTCAATACTGATTGTTATCAATGAAGTTCCACTTACTATTTTATATACCAGATTAATAAATTAATAAAAATTAAAAATTAAAACTTTATATTCAGAATTTATAAATGAAATATTTCCAAACCTTACAAGTTGTATAATTAATTTTTACACGATCAATAACAAGAATATACAACAGCACTTATGTAGAAATTAAATTTGCTAGTATTTCATTTTTAGTATTCTTGACATAAATATTCGATTTACATATAAAATAATTAAATTACTTGAATTAATTATTTATATATATTATTAATTTATTGCAATATACTTGACACAATTTCAACTATATAAATTTGTTCCGAATTCTGATAAAAATAACAAAAATCATTATTTTTTACCTATAACGTGACTTCCAACTTAAGATTAATTTAAAAATCCTTTAATAAATCGATGATGTAATGGGATTGCCGCTGCAAAGAGTTTAAAAGTTTTTAATTAAAACCGAAACACATCGGCTGCTTACATACTAATTTAAAATAAATTTCATCGCGAAATACTTTAAAGAGTGAGAACCGCTTAATTTAAAAATTCGATTTTTCCTTCATTACGTAGATACAAGCGAAGAAAATAAGAGATAAACAAAAACAGAAACGGAGAAAAAAAACTGGAAAAGGGGGAGGGGTCGACGAGGAAGAAAATATACGCGCGGTAAGCCTCAAGTACATACACACATATACCTGTGCCAACATCATATATATACAACACCGCAGGACGAAAATGTTTACACGACTTCAGCGAGTATAGGTACACGCGCGCCTACAGCTAATCGCGACGCTACGCCCGCGAGTGCTTTCTCCTGCCACACACTGCGAAGAAAGAGAGACGGAAGTATGTACACATATATATATACGTTAATGCACATATCCTCAATCCTTTACCCATCCTTTTTACGTATGTGTGTATATATACTCGTATATATATATATACAACATCTATGAAGAAATTTCTCTTCTTCCTTTTACCACCTCTCTCGTTCTACATTCTGCACTCGAGTCTCGTACATCAACAAATACAAGGCGTCCGTACGCACGCGCGTACATGCATGCGGATCGCATCGTCTCTCGCGGTTATAAACGTATACTTGCGCGACGAGTGCAGACACCTATAACTAGACCAATGCGCGGCGTGTAATCGCATATATGCATTGCACGTAAGCACATATTATGCATATATATATATATATATATATATATATATACGTGTATAAATGAAAACCAACTTATGTTAATATGCTAAAGCACACACGCACACTAAAGGATACGCGCGTAAACTAAAACGCGTACTTACACTCTCTCTCTTTCTCCCTTTCTCTTTCTCTGTGCTACCCTCGCTCTACACGCTAGAATATACAAGCGGATACTTACCGATGAATTCACGCGTGTATCTGTAAATTTACGAACGCGGCAGCTCTAACCGCGCATACACATTCGACGGAGGCGAGGATGGGATATAGGGGGGACGAGGGCATAAAAAACGTAGATAGATCTTGTTGTACGGATATCTCTCGCAGGATCTCTCATCCGGATGTAACGGGTGCGCGCGGAAAAAGAGACGTGACCGCCCTTAAGCAATGCATCACGTATTCCTTGACGTTGCTTCCCGGGCGTCTTCGCATGTTTCTCTTCCGCGGTATCCTTAGCGCAGAAAGAGCTCACGAAAAGAGGAGTGCCGGAAAAAAAAGAAGGAACAAGTTGCCTGCTAAGGCGCATCGGATAACCCGCGAGACGCTCGTGGGATGCCAATTTTATTTTTCCTCGGCTTTTTCATACCCTCCCGTTGAAAGAGAGAGAGAGAGAGAGAGAAGAGAAATTGAGAAAGAGAGAAAGAGACTTGGCTTTCTTTCTTCTTTTTTTTCTCTCTTCGTTTTACCAATCCAATTTTTTTCTTATTCATTTATGGGGAATATTTATGGATCTCAACAGAATATTAAAATAAAACTTGGATAAGTATCAGACGAGTTCACGGAGCGATACGAAAAAACATCCTCGAGATATCTTCTATTCGGTATTGACGTGGTATTCCGACATTGAATTTCCCGTGTAATTATTTTGTCTGTCTTCTTCGTTTTTAACCCTTTGTTAACTCTTATATCTCTAATCGCTTTCTCAGCCCTTCTTTTAAGTTGACTGCGCAAAACCATCCAGAAGAATTCAATTTTTTTTTCTCCATTATCGATCTACATTTCGATTTCTATTCTATTATCCGACCCTTCTCTTTATATATTATTTGCTTTTAAGCATGATGCTACTCTTCTCTCTCTCTCTTTTTTCTCTCCCTCTCTGCTTTACTCGAGTTTTTGTTCTTTACTAACGGCTTATTACTAACAGCGATTTTTCTTATAATCCCTAATCTTCTTATTCATCTTCTTCCCCTTTGTACTTTTAAATCTGAAAGCACAATCCATTCAGGTTACTCTTACTATATATCTCTCTCTTTCTTTTTTTCTTACCCCCATAGCACGCAAGATTTTTTTCTTCGAGTAAAGTTTCGACCCATCTAAAGCTTTTCTCGACTCTCGTTCTTCTTCTTTACGGAACTTTTCTATTTTCACTTTCTCTCGTAGATAATTGCAGTCACCGTCATCTGCGAGCTCAACGATTACAACGAGTCTGCACAAATAAAAGCGTCCAGATGATGTGTGGTAACTATAGGGTTTTTTTTATTCCTCTTCACGAACGCGTTTTTGCGAAACTTTCGCGACTTTTTCTTTCCCCGTTAGAGCTACATCTTTCATTATCAATGACAACGATGACTTATAAAAGCACTTTTTAACATTTTTCTATTATATTTTTTTTTTTATAACGATGAATTTTCTACATTTTTAAATCAATTGTAATATTGTATTTAAATTAAATTAAATTAATTAACCTATATTTTATATTTCATTTTTAACGATTTTTATTATAAATATTAAAAAAATATTTTACACGGTTAAGCGCATTTTAAATTATTCATAAAATTTTAAAATAGCTTACTCGTAACAACGTTAACGATTTTTCAAGTTTCCGCTGAAAAAGTGAAACGCGTTAAATAAAGTAGTACAATTTTGTAAGAGTATAAATTATTTTAGTTACAAGTATATTATTCTATAATTTATAGAAATAAACTTTTATAATAATTTATTTAAAACCAACGAGCATAATCAAGTAATGTATTTATTGGAAAAAGATAATTTTAATATGTGTATATTTCCATTTCCGTAATACCATAAAATATTGGTTTTGCAAATTCTAAAATAAGAAATAATCTTTGTTTTATAGATAGAAACTATATATATATATATTTTTTTTTTATTAGTTTTTATTATTCATGTACTGTAACAAGTGAACAGTTTTATCAAGGGTGATAAAATAATACTGCGAAAATTAAAATAGAAAATTTAAAAAAAAATTAAAAAAAAAAATTTAAATAGAAAAAAAGATATATATATTTATAAAAAATATATATATATTTTTGTTTAGCGAAAAAATATTTATAACTTATATTTTTTTAAATAACTATATCATTCTAAAAGGCATTATTTTATTTAAATAATAATTTTTTTGTAACTGCCGATACCAATTAGTGATATTAGAATCTACAATTTTCTAATAGTTTCGGTATATATTTTTAATCTTTTATATGGTAAAATTTTAAAATATAAACTTGTTACAAAAAGCTTTAAAAAAAATGTAATATAAAACACTATTGAATACATAAATAAAATTTTATCGGCTGTATAAACTTTTAATACTTCAACAATATTCAGTAGAATGAATTGCAAAAATATTATGAATGACAATCGCAATAAAAATATACCCATAAAACGTCACAAAAAACTATCGTTATTGCGCTTCAAAGACTAAAAAAAAAAAAATCTCGATTATATTTTAAATTATACGGGAGCGCTTCGAGCTTAGATGAATACGAAATTTGTTGACTTTGGCCGCATGCCGCGATGTTTTTTTTTTTCTTTGCTGTGAAACGGAAAGGGTGAAATCGCGCGAAAGTGACGTAAAAGAGACTCGACTAAAAGATTACGAAGGCGTTGGCAAAGACGAGACTCGAAGAAAAAATTAAGGTGGTAGACTTAATGTAACGTAACTTACGTTAATTATAAAATACAAAATTATAAAATATGTTAAATAAAAATTTTATCAAGAATTTCGTGTTAAATGAACTAGTAATAACGACGTTATTAAATTGTATAATTGTGTATGCTTTTTAGTTTGATTACGAATGAGAATTTTATTTAATTTGCGTAAATAGAAACCACCGTATAAATAGAAACTCTCTTTATTACATATTAATAAGAATATAAAGGTACATGTTTTCGCTAAAAAAGTTAAAGGAACATTTTTTAAATTGCTTTTACCGTTATTTTACACGGTGAACGTTTTAAGTTAATACTTAAATACGAAAATCTGTCCACGCTTACTCTAAATTTTTTTTTCGATTATAAATATAATCGTTTTTCTATACCGTTTAAAAAAAAAATTTTAAAATAAAAATTGCAAAAATAAGATAGAAAAAAATATATATATCTATATATATTTAACGTGTAAAAACATTGTTTTAAATTGCATTTTACTTTTCTTGGATCTTCGATTCCTTTTTCTTTCTTTCTTTTTTTCTTCTGCATTTTTTTTATTAACGAAACAGCATTAAATGACCATGGTATAAAAATAAAGCTCGGTGAAGCAAAGAATTTCCTAGAATCTATTTTCACTTGAAATCGATTTTTAGAAAAACCGGCGTTCACGGTATACTCCAGTTTCTCGCGAAAAATACGGCATACATATAATTTCACGTGCACTCACACTCACACATGCATACATACACGGTTCCATTCTATATATCCGTAAATAAAACAAAAAGGAACGGAAACGACAGACATACAGTACGTCCCACCCTAACGAAAAGAAAAAAGAAAAAAAAGAGAAAAAGAAAAAAGCAAAGCACCCTCAACGTAAAATGCCCCACATACACGTAGAGAAAGAGAGAAAGAGAGCGAGCACACGTAGAGCTCACCCGTGTGCGGGCAAGTCCTGCACCCTCTGTTGTGCCACACTGCCTACTATGCCAACCACCCCTGTAACGCTCTCCCTCTCCCAAACTCCACCCCTTCTCGCTCTCTCTCTCTCTCTCTCTCTCCAAATCCATCCGTCCTTCTCTCCCCCGCGTGCGCGCGCTCAAGTCTGCCCTTTACCTTCTGTTCGTCTACCCTCTCTCTATCACGTTTTGCCTTCTCTCCCTATCTCTCTCTCGCTCTCTCTCTCTCTCTCTCTCTTCCCACACGGTCCGATGTAAGCCCCCCGGCGATCAATATTACTCTCTTCGAGTCTCTCTCGGACTACTACCGCCGCCGCCGCCGCCGCCGCCGCTGCCGCCACCGCCGCCACCACCGTTGCTGCTCATCGTCTCTCGGTTGTGCGCGACGACGACGGCTGATGCTGCTCTCTACGCTTCGCTGTATAATAACGAGAACGAACCTTACGAAAGATGCGGGAATTGCTTACCCACACTGCTATAATCTTCGTCACTCATCAACATCTCACCCAACCGTCTTTCTTTTTTCTTTTTTTTTTTTGCGAGGAAACGCCAACAATTTTTTTTTTTTTTTTTTTTTTGCAACGCGGATATTCTTATATACATGAATGCGTGTATTGGTACGTGTACTCGCTCGTAATCGCCGTTAAGAAAATGAAGCTCGTTCGCGTTTGTAAAACGTCCCCGAAGGCAAAAACGATATGGTCGAGTACACGGAAGAAATTTTAAATTATACCGGCTAGTATGGTTAATTTTGTTGCTTATTTCTCTTTCTTTCTTTCTGGTAATGAGACATGGCGCTATAATACCCTTTGTAAAACACACGACTCGTTTAACACGCTGTTTTATTTTGGATTTGTTTAAGCGCGAAATTTGTCTTTATACATGTGAAATTAAAAAAAAAAGAGTAAAATAAAATAAATACAAAGAATACAAAGTCGGAAAATTCGCGTCCGCGTGTCATGAGAAAATAAATTAAGAGAGTAAGTATTTGCACGAAAGAAATATAAAACGGAATGAAAATGTTTTAATTTCGTTTCTTATATCAGTAATTTTTATATGTTTTAAAAAATTAAAAATATAAAAGCATAAAAAAGAGAAACGTTAATGTACAATATAAAAGTTACTAGAAATCATAAGGTTAATTAAAAAATATATACGTTTACGCTTTTTTTTTCGTTATTTCAGGGTTTTTATTCGATTAATCATTAATTTAACATTAAGTAATAATGAAATAGATAAATAATAAATAGATAAATAAATAAATAAAATAGATGTAAATATAGAATAAAAACGTTAATTAAAGTAAAAAATATTAATTTTATTTTAAATATAGTAATAATAAGTACAAGCAAAATGCTAATGTATTTTATATTATTTTTAATTATCAGGCACATAATAATGCCTGCTAATACGGTTAAATACACATTTTTTACTCCGAGACGTAACTCGAGAAAGTTTTACTCGCCACATTTAGAAATAGTGATAATCTTAGATATGTTAGTTTTTTCCGATATATTTGAAAAAATTAAATAATAGCGACAACTATTGTTTACTTGTGCATGATTAAGTTTAATCGTGTACGTTTAAAAGTTTACGGTAATTTAAGATAAATAATTAAATAGAATAAATAAGTAATTAGTTTTTTTTTCCAATTTTAATATTTGTATTTACTTCTGGTGTTGTTTCAAGTTACAATTGCTAATGGCTTTACAAATATTTACAGTTACGAAAATTATTAAGTTTTAATTCATGAAAATATTTGACTTAAGTATACTGCTATATTTTTCAAAATGAATTTTTTAAGTTTAAGTCATCAAGTAGACTACATTAATAATTCATTTCAAAATTAAACTAAAACTAAAAATAAAAGTGGATATCATCTATTTTTCGAAAATAGATTTTTCCTATATTCTTAGCAATCCTTTAGGATTTTTAATGTCTTTATGAATACCAAAATTTATAATACATATAAACGAATTTCAACTTTTAATTCATATTAAAAATTAAAATAAATGGTTGTCATACGAATTGTCGCTTAGAGTTTTAACCATTAATAATTTCTACAAAAAAATTCCATTCATTTCAATTTTTTTATATTATGAATATTCTAATATTAACAATCATTATTCAAAATTAACGCAGTGTTTTAACTTCAATATTTCATTGGCAATTTTCAAGATAAAGCATTTTTTAAAACTCAGTAAATATATAAAAAATTTTCAATCAAAAGCAAAATTTAGAATTTTATTGTCAACTATTTCATGTCAGACATTTTTTTAATTGTCGCCAGAATAAAATATGCTTTAATTCTAAATTTTCTAAAAATTCAATAATCTTTTCAAACATATCGTAATTCTGTATTAATCACATAAAAAATTCAAGGCAATTAGATACGACGTTTATCAACATGAATAATAAGGAAACATTTTGTAAAATAAAAAAAAAATCAACGACTTTCTAAAATTTTTTATTTAAATGAAAAATAATAAAATCAACAACTTTGCTTCTTTATGAAAAATAAGAGGAAACAGATTTTTCACAAAATTCAAGACAATTTTTTTTTACATTATCGTCACGTGACTAGATCAGTGACTGACATTATTTTTCTACTTCACAGATGCATAAAAATAAATTACTTTAGTTACATTTTCCAAGCGATTGAAAAACCAATTTAAGCATTTATTTTCTACGCGACTTAGTTGATAACTTACTATTGATTTTGCAACGGTATTATAATAAAAACTTCTGTGAATGACAGTATTTTATAGAGAGTTATATTAATATCGTTAAATAGCGTTCAACATTATTATTTAAATGTAAATGATGAAAACAACTTTTTTTTGTCTTATTAAATATAACATAGACTTCAAGAGAATATATATTTACAAAAAAATATCTTTTAAAGTACAATTTTGATAAAAAAAAAACCTAATTCCTTTAAATTTCGACTTGTGTAGTATAAAATATTTCACAAAACTATCTGCAAACAATTCATTCGCCTCTATTGACACAATAAAAAAATAAAACCGTCGCAAGCAACATAAAATCTGCTCCGCCTCCCCTTAGAATAAAAAAGCAACAAAAAACAAGTTAGTTAACTTCCGAAAAAAAAAAGAAACGGCGAACGCACGGCGTACACGCAGCCCCGATATAATTTTCACAAATACTTCACACATACACACACATACACATACACGCTTAAACTTACAATTTTCATTCTTGGCGAGGGCCGGCGTCGCGAAATAAACGGCTAGCAGTAGGCCTAAAACAAGGGCCCACCTGCCGAGTTGTGCGGCCGGCATCGCGAAGGTGTCTTGACACCCCTGAGGCCTTCGTTAACGAGCGTCGGCTCGCCTCATAATCCTGGATGGAGGCAAGGCGGTGGCACTACCACTCGCGATCGCGGGATACATCCGCACCCCGAGAACACTCACGCGCGACTACCATTGCCACGGCAAGGACTAAGGGGAAAGAGAGAGAGAGAGAGAGAGAGAGAGAGATACAACGACACGGCGGCTGCTTGAATCACGCCGAGGTAAAGCGCATGCGCGCCAACGACGGGAAACGAGATGCTCTCCTCCCTCGTTCCCTTCTCCATAGTTTTGTGCCCTAGCTCTGTCTCTCTCTTTCTCTCTCTTCCATCGTACGCGAGCGCGTACGATCCAAAGCGATAGAATGAACGCGATATCGTGTGTGTATGTATATATACACACACTATACATACAGTTGAAATATATATATATATATATATATATGTATATGTACAAATGAATATAAGAATTTGCAGTTATGAGAATCGGAGGAAAAAGTAAAAGCTGAAAATTTACAAATGCTTTAAAAGTAAAGAAGAGTTTTGATATTATTTTTTAAATTAAGTTGAAGTATTAAATGCGTTTTTTGTTTAATGAACATATTTTTTATTTTTAAATTTAAAAATTTGACGTATTAAAATAATCGTCGATTAAATTATTCAATTTATGCTATTTATTTCATGCAATGTAATTCGATAACAGAATACTTAGTTTATTCTGTTTCTTGCTGCCATTTTGAAGTTATAATATCAATTTATTAAAATAGATGGAATACGTTTCAAAAGTTTAATTATTTTTTTCGTCTTTGGTTGACTTAAAATTTTCATTTATATATCGCCCGACGTCGAAAGAATTCTTTAAAAAAAATTGTTGACCAATTATTTAGTGTTTCTCTTAATGTTAAAAAACCGTCATATTTTTTTCTGGGTTAGATGAATCCATTTTTAATGACGGAATTAGAATAAACAAATCAGATTTTAGCAAAGTGTTATTTACAATAAATTTTATCTTTTTCATGTACATAATACGAGTTAAAAATGAATAACCATTTTTGAAATTTTAAATATTAGCAGATTAAATGAATAATTTAATTTAATCTTTTACAATTAAATTAAATCTGTACATAAACTGTTTCAAAAATTCTTTTATCTTTATATGTACTCTTATTATTGATCTTTCAATTGTAAAAATAAACATTTAATTTAATTAAAAAAAAAAAAATACAATAAATACGAAAAAAAAAAAATGTTTAATCTACCTTATCTAATTCATTATTTTCTTAGCAAACATTACATTATCGAATTTCATTAGGTAATTTATCTTAAATAATAGATGACTTAATAAATTTCGTAAAACAAAATAATTTAAAAAAGGTACGACAAGGTACACAATTTTACCCATTAGACCCTATAATTCTTAAAATTACTTAAATATTATTCTACCATCTTTCCCGAAGTCTACATAGTATTCTATTATTATTTCATTTCGCTTCTGAAATCCTATAAGCTAACTTATTGTGTTAACTAGCTTCTGTCTGCCTTAACCTCCGTTTTATAAGGGCTAACTTTTTACGTTACATTTTCAATAATGTTAATGTTTTGTATGTTTTCAATTTTTTTATTTAATACCTTTTAATAGCTAATGAAAGCATGTATTTGTACTATTTTGATTTAATCTTGTTTTTATAATGTTTTATAATGCGTTAACACTTATTGAAATACTATATCAGTTACTCTTAATTGTATCCTTATTTATCCACCATTGCATAATAAGTACTATTTTTATATACTTTTCTTTGTCTAGTATTCTTCCTATTTTTATAAAAATTTCTACTCTTCTAGTTAAAGTATCTTTCGAGTTCCCTGTTTGATCTAGATCATTCACATATTCCAGAATTTTTTTTATTCTACTTGAAAAAAACGCTCCCTTCGTCACGTAATTGCATGGATAATGATCACGTATTTTAGTTATTTTTTATATTAGTTCATACTTATCTCCCATTAGCACGTATAAATGTTAATTTTCTCAATTTTTTTAAAATTTCTAGCAGAAACATCGATTAAAATTTCTACCATTTGCCTTCTTTTTATAACAAAATGTTAAAATCTCTGAACGACTGATTTTCTATCCAGCGGAATGACCATTTTTTTTAGTACCTACCCAATAGTAGAAATTTGATTGCTTCTGTGCCATGTACGAGAAATCGAATCTGATATTCTCCAGATCTCCTCTTCAAATTAAGTGACTAATGAATAAAATTTTATAGCACGAAAGGAGAAATAAAATAATTTCATAACCATTAAAGTTAATGTTATCGACTTTTTTAAAGATCGAGGCAAACGTTACGTTTTTTCATTCGTTGGGAAAAATTTTGCAATTCTAAATAATATTAATAAATTTATAAATTTCATATCTTACTTTCATATTGCGTAAGTGATACAACTAAGCATGTCCGACATTTCTCATTTTTACTTGCTTTGTTTTATTTTATTTTATGCGCATATTCATATATATATATATATATATATATATATATATATATATATAAATAAATTATGCGTTATATTATTATACAAAAATAATGCAATACAATTTTTTCAGAAATCAATACGCGACATCGATGAAACAAGTAGTTCATTTACTAAACTAATCAAACTCTTCACAATTGAGTATCTCTTTTTACAAACTAATTTAGCTTATACTCTAATAGAATGCGATAACTCGCATGGTACTGTGGCAATAAAGCTTTTATAAAATTTATCATTGGGGGAGAGAAGAAAATGCTTTCGAGCCCGCATTAACGACAATCCGCTACTGTAATTAGCAACACAGCCTGGAAGAGAATAGATACAATAATAGGAATAACTCGAGAAGTTATTATATCAAGAATAGCAAACGAACAAGCAGAGAATTGGTCTAGGTCAATATCAGCTTTATTAAGGTGGAATCCATGTCGCATAGATACTAACCGCATTCTATGTCAATACTATGTTGAGAGAATTTGAGAATTAGAGTAATTAGTTAAATCTAAGTTAGTCACCGCATTTTCAAAATTCTCCTTATCATTTCAAATTATTACCTAATATTCAACTATATGATATGCGAAGAAAAATATTATTTTAAGAATTTTTTTATTTATCTATTTATTCTTTTTTTTTTTACAAAGAATAACGTGTGAATTACAATAAAAGTGTACGATATCATATTACAAAAAATATTTAAGTTAAAAAATATTGAATTTTAATACTGCACATAATTTATATCAAAGATGTTGTTGCATATGTTAAAGTTTAATATTAAGAATTACTATCATCTTGGAATAAATTATCTTTTTTAAGAAAAAAATTGACAAGACTTTTTTTTTTTTTTTTAAGTTTTATTTTAATTTTAATCATTAAAATGAATCGTATAACAATATTTATTCGTTTTGTTTTCAAGAAAATTTTAAATAAATATAAAAAATTATCCTAATAATTGAAATATGAAAATTTTATAAAAATATTTTTAAAATTAATTTTCTATTGTATGTTTATTATTTTTATTATTTATTATATAAGATATTAAAGATTTTTCAAATTAAATTTTCCATTTTATTGCATTTTTTATATTAGACCGAACTCAGTCTAACAGTTGGAAAAAAAATTTTTTATCCCAACTTCAGATACACATGAAGAGCCACGTTAATAAATGCTCAAAAAATATTTTACATCACTATAAAGGAAATCTCTATTTAATGTATCCACAAAGTTTCATGGAAATCAGTTCAAAATCGTGAATTTTAGAAAGTGGTAACGAACAAAGTCTGACAGACAGACAGACAGACAGACGAATGGACAGACAGGGTGAAATTCATCATAAGCGTTTCTTCTTTGACAATTCAAAGCTTAAAAACAAATTACAATTAATAAATTATAATTTTACACATTAAAAAATCTGTAATAATGCTTATTCTAGTATTTTTTTTTCATGTACTTAAAGGTATTTTTAATCATTCAAACGTTCGTTTTGATAATTTATTATAAATTTTAAAAAAATGCTACGTAAAATTGTCACAGGTTATAAAGTAAATTTTAATTTCTCACTAATACATTCAAAATTCTTTTGAAAAACTTTGAATTTAATTTTACATTAGATTTACTTCTATTGAAATAATTTTTTTTTTTTTTTTACCGTAATGGTGCCTAGTGAATAAACAAAATAAAATATTTTAATCGTATTTCGCGAAACTGCATTCGATTTTCGATCAGTGCACAAGTACACTTGAATGCAAAAAGCGAGCGAAGTAATAGAGAAACTCTGAAAGACGACAGAAGACGAGCGGAAAGGGTGAGAGCGAAAAGGGAGAAAAAGAGTTAGAGAGAGAGAGAGAGAGAAAGAGAGAGAAATAAAGCTGAGAGATAGTGGATGACTTATATATATGTTTGTAAGCATTGGCAGAAAGAAAGATAAACAAACAGTAAAAGTTAGTGAGCTAACTCGCGCAAATACTGAAGAGATGGAAACAACACAATCGAGAGAAAAACAAATTCGATAAACATCGGAACTGCTCATTGGTTATAGCAGCAAAATTTTGATTTACTATTAAATTGTCCATAAATAAACTTTAATTCAGCTGTTTAAAGCAAATAATATATTTTATTTATTTACTGTGCGTACTTGAAATAAAATATATGTAGCGTGTAACGCTTAATATAGTACGTAGAATTTTTTAAGGATTTTTATAAATTTATAGAATAACTATTAATTAAGGTTTGTTAATAAAATTCAAGTCAATGTATTATTTAAATAAAAGTATGGCATACTTTTTAAATGCTATAGTCTCGTAAATCATCGAACGTTTACGTTTAATATTGATGCGCTAATTACGAACATCGCAATGAATAATTCAATATACATATATGCTGTATCTTTTTAATTTTTTGTAAGGGAAGTATCTTTATGCAGTATTAATTCGAATTCGCAATAATGCGTCTTTAAGTATAATCGATTTAGTTTCTTTATATTGTCTATTTTGTAGTATAAAGAAAGGTAAAGGTAGAAGGAAAAAGAAAAGCAGAATTTCTGGATTAAAATAATATAGTTCACTGTGCGTAAAAAATAAAGCTGTTTTACTGCAGAAAACTTGGAGATATTTTTCTCTGTGAAAAATGATCTGCTCAATTTTTATTGTAATATTCGTAAACGGCTTAAAAGGCAGGAATAAAAGTCGAATAAACATGCGAAATTTCGAACAAAATCAGAATTGTAAAGTAAATGATGACCAACTATAAATAAAAACAAAACGTTCTTTGAGCATATAATAATAAACATTTTTTAATAAATTAATAATATATTCTTATCGATAAAAAATACTGTTATTTCTGCTGATCTAAATATAGAAAACTTCGTTTTCAATTCTTTTTTTTTTATGAATTTTTATCAAACAGCTTTGTAGTTATTTAAATAAAAAATAAAATTAGATTCTCGATACCGCATATGCGTTACAACGGTGAAAGATTAAGCTTTAAATGTTTATCGTAAAATTCTTTGTGATTTTTCATTATCTGCAGGGCAATTATTTATAAATTGATTTATAAATGAATTATAAATTAAATGACAAAAACAAATTCATTTCATTGATTTAATTGCATTGTTATATTTAAAAAGTTATTACAAGATTTAATATGTTTTTAATATTTTAATGATAAAATTTATCGTCAATATTGTAAAAATATTTCGTAATTTTATTTGTAAAAGAATAGATTTTATTACTTTTTACTTTTATATTAAATACTATCCTTTATAGAACATCGTATCTACAAAAATTGTACAAAAAAAAAAAAAAAAAATATAATCAAGCTAAAAATGAAAAAATCGTTCGATATTATCAATATAAATAAAACTCTAATACTTGTGTTGTTTTTCAAGCATAAAATCTTTCAATTTCCTACGTTTGCTCACAAAGCAGATATCTAACAATTTATTATATACGTATCCATAAAGCGGCTTTAAATATTTGGAAACGTTGGACTTTTATTTCAATTTCAATCGTTTTAATGGGAAATTTATAGTGTAGACTAGTTAGAGGATCATGAAGTAGAGAAGGAAGGCCAACAGTAATAGGAGTTATAGCAGTACTAGGCAATCTCCTTCCGCTCCGATTCCAAACGTTCCTCACACAAACCCGTGGCAGCAACATCAGCAGCCGTGCGAGCGTAAGCTCTAGTTTGCCACGGCCTAGGAAATCCACAATCGTACTCAAAGAGGTAAGGGACTTTATCGCATTAGACCGCAGTTATTTCGGATGCGTACGCGCGGTAAATCGTAAACAATCCGTTCGACCATTGGGTTATTGCATTTTCCGATCTTTTAGTTTTTTTCGAAAATTTGCGTCTGTCTCGTGCATTTTATCGCTGGTAATAATTTGATCAGCACTTGTACTTATTATTTAAGAAATCTATAAGCTTTTATATATTCTGTAAAAGTTTGCAGCAAAGCACAACGTTTTTCAAATATCTTTTTATTTTATCTCTTAGTTTTTGAGAAAAAATGTCGAATGCTTAAATGATGAATATTTCGACAGTTGCAAATTATTTCGACTGTCTACTTCTTAATACACTAATGTAATATAAAAGAATCTTATAAGAAAAATCGATAGAAATTTAAATTTTATAGTAATCTAATAAGAAAAAATGGATATGAATTGCCAATAAAAACTCGACAATTGTATAAAACGATATGAAGTAATCATAATTTTTATTAATTATTTTTAAATAAAATAAATATTGAAAATATATTTAATGACAATTCTATTAATTTTTTACAAAATAATTTTCAAGAAAATATAATTTTTCATCTGTCTACGATGTATATTTTTCTGTATATTACAACAATATATGCGTATCATAGTTTGAAATATCAAAAGGACGCTATTATCTCTATTATAATCAACCAAAAAGCAAATTTTTATTTATTGTTTTTTATTTAGAATGAAAATATTCGCTCAAATAGTGTACGAACTTTTTTAACAAAAATTAAATTCAATTAATCGAAAAAAAATTTCGAAGCACATCTGTTTGCAAGATTTCACCTCATTCTGATTTATTTTCGCAAGCAAAATGATTATTCCTTCAACTCTTCTCGATTTCTATTTTCTTCTGTCCAAAATCCGTCTTTTTCATTGGCGCGTCGGCGCAGCAGCAGAAGCATCCGGTAGCGGCGGCGGCGGCAGCAGCAACAGCAGCGTCGAAGCATCGAAATCGAAAAGTTTTCTCGTATTTTCTTCAAGCCCAGCCGAAACTGCGCCGAAGACCCAGACTTGGCTTGCAGAACTTTTCGTTCTGAGGAGTACGTAGTCGTCCCAGTTGTCAGATTCCGTTCCTCCCTTCCCTCTAACCCCACCTATCTCTATCTCTTTTTCTCTCTTTCCCTCTCTATCCCACTCGCAGTTTCGATCCCCTTCTTTCTTCCGACTGTCTCATTTTCTTTCACTTTATTTATCTCTCGCCTCCCCTTTTTTCTACCTCATTTTTCATCTCTCTCTTCTTTTATCTGCACAGTTTGCATACTTGTTCGAATAAGGTAGTCGAGCATTTGCTTCGAGCGAACGTAAGGATATACGAGAGCATAAAAATAGCAAGGATGGAGTTGAAAGTGAATACCCGTGTCCGATAAATTTGTCGGTCAAACTTTTCATTCGTCAATATTTATATAATTTGTTTAAACGGTCAATGCTTATTTTTTAAAATTTAACTTTTATTTTATTACAATGAAATAATAATTTTAAAACGAGAATTTTCTTATTAAAGTTAACTTTGATCTCGTGCTTTAAATAAATACTAAAAGTCCTGACAATACATTTTAAATTATATTTAAAATTTTTTAATTTTATAAAATAAACGTAAAGAATAACGTTCGCTTGTTTGACTGAAATTCTTCAACAAACTTCGTAAAATAAATAAAGAAAGCACACAGTATGTCGGGGATTTGATAAATTAAATTTCAAATTACATATACCGGGACAATTTTTTTGTTCGCGCGCGACATCGATTGATTTTCTCTACTTTCCATCCTCCCTTCCCTGTTCTGTATCTTTCTCTTTCCAAGTTATACGGTTCTGGATGCCAAGCCCGGGGGGTAAAATGTGCTTTGTATCCGCATTTGTACGCAAAAGCTGATGTTGGCGTCTTCGTGCTGAAAGGGAAGAGTTTGTCGGACAACGTCATCGTCTTACCTACACAATAAAACGTTTATACATACACGTACATACATATTCATACACATCTCTCTCTCTTTCTATATATATACACTTTAAAGTAATACCTACTTTTATTGAAAGATGCACACCACGACAACAAATCGATTTCTTTCAATAAGGTTTCAACTATTCTTTTTCGAAATTTTCATATTATTTTATTTCAGAGAAAGGAATAAGAGAAAATTGTAATAAAGTGTAAAATTTTCTAAAGCCAATGTATCAAATCGTGCGTTTAAGTGAAAAATTTCAATACGCTAAATAATATTTTATTTTCATTTAAAAAAAAAAAAAAAAAAAAATATGCACATATAACATTTTTTAATAAAAAATATAATAATTTGTTATATACTAAAATAAGAGCAAAATTTTGATCTTACGTTAGTCGCTTCATTTATACAGATTTATTTTCAATTGTATCATCAATATTTCTTACTTCTTTTTTATATTGTATTCTTACTGTAGTTATGTTTTTTAATATTGTGTATAATAATTATTTAATTTTTTTGTTCTGAATGAAATCGAACTTTACGAAAACATTATTAAAATATTCATATATCATGGAAACTAAACTAGCTCATAACAGGAAACATAAATTTTAACACCGATGTATCATTGAAAAAGATTAATCTGTTTTTAAATTACCAAAGTACTATTTTTTCGTACGATATGATCAATTTGCTAACTGTTCAAACATTCTTTAAACACAAATGAAACATTCCTTATCGTAAACAGCAAAGCTAAGGAAAACTTTTTATCAATTAAGCAAACTTTCATAGCACAGACACTTGTTGCAAGATGTAAGAGAAACAATCTCACGAAACGAACTTCAAGATAAAAGGAACGTTAGTATTTCTTAATAGATGAAGAAAAGAAAAATGTGAAATTGCGTCCTTAACGATATTACCGAAACAGAGTCAAACACGCAGTAAAACCTTATATTGTAAAAATCAAGCTGCGAGTGCGTACCCCGACACCAAATTGTACATCCGCGCGCGCGCGCGCATAAAAGGTTAAGCAGAAGATGTGTATGTGTATAAAGTAGAGACGATATTCTCTCGATATCAAGGAGAGATGATTCTAGACTCTTGTAAAGCAACGTGACGTTACGGCGTTTTTTATTGAATCGACGTAAAACAGGCGCAGAAAGCTTTTGCGAGACTTTTACGATCAGATCAAAGATACGGTTCTATAGTCAAGAGTCTCTGGTGAGGTCTTGCGTTCTTATTCTCGCCGTTTTTCTCTTACTCATTCTCAAAGAAATCAAGAAAGACGGAGCTGTGATCGAAACAATAAAAAGCCAAAAAATAAAAAATTGAACTGTAATTTAAATAACTGTTTGCGCAGACGAGAATAAATTTAATACTATAAAAAGGGCATTCGTTCACAAACCTATTATATTTATGTGTCCAACAGTGAGAGAAACATTCGCGCGAATATCGAAAAACGACCGGACGTACGATAAAAAAAAAAAAAAAGAATAATAATAGTAATAAGAGTTATGGAGGCGAAAGATCGCTGGAGTAATGAAAGTAAATAGCTACGAGACGTGTCGGAATAACTTTTTTAACGCCGCTAACCAAGACTTGTAATTAAAGTACTTTGTAACAGTTTATATCATGCGGCGTATTTTAAAAAGTCTTCGAAAGCATAATTTATAGTTTCATTAAGACTAATTACAATGTTGAACAAGTATTAACGCGTTATCTGATGTTTAACAATGATTTACATTGAATTAAAAACGCTTAGTTATTTCGAGAAAAAAAAGCTTTAACTAATTTTCAACAACAATTAATTAAATCTTTTATACGCTGTTTACACTGATGTTAAAAAGGATTATTGAAATTCATAGTCGATATGAAAAACACGTACATTATGAAAGATTTAAACGTATTTGTGAATTGAATATACAAATGATTACATAAATATATGCGATACATAAACAAATGTATAATTCAGGTGGCCTTTTTAATGCAGGTAATATTTTCAAAGTTGTATTTCTATTTGTACACATCATTCTCTTATTACGTTTGTAACTAATATGGTAACATCATTTTAACCAATACTACAAAAGCTTGTATACACATGTATGTACAAAGTGAAAATTGGCGTAAAAAGGAATAACAGCAACAACTCTTTGTCCAACGATTATTGTTTCATTTTTATGGCCAATTAATTTTCGCTGACAGTTTTATTGGTGAAACGTAAAGCCGAATAGTTTGCCAGATAGTTTTTGGTATTTTTTTAATTTTCATTTTATTCTTTCACTTTTGACTACTAAATATTCAAGTTTATATTTATTTATACAATTCGAAGTTATCGTATATTGTTAAAGGAAAATAAAGTTATGATAAAATATTTGCAGCATTTGTCGCATTATACAGAATACTATTGTAAATATATTTTAAAAATTTTTTATAACAACTATTGAATAACTATTTAATTGAGCTTACACATCACTGCTTAGAATACTTTATATTTTCATCGATAACCAAATACATCACGTTCCACGTTCGTAAAGAAAAACTAAGAGCCCATGGCCATCAAAATTTGCCTGCATAGAATGTCGCGAGTAAATCCTAAAAGCCTGGTTCCCGTTATACAGCGCAGTCGGTTTTAATGGAGGCTGCATAATCTTTGAAAGAAGCTTAAATGCTAGTAAATGTGTCATGAATATCATCCACCAGACTTATAAAGAAGCTATACCAAGGAAGAAATATGAAGACTGCAGAGTTTAGATGAATATATCTGAAAAAAAAATCTAAAAGCTTATCAAAAAACGCGATCTAGTCGCGACCTAAAGTAGTGCTAAGCAGATAGCTGCGATGCAGAAGATAACTAGTCTTGGACACTTAAATACGAAAACTGGACGCTGAATTCAATAACAAACAGGGAAAAGTGAATTATTACCTCACTTAAACGCTTGCAGCGCACGGTCATTTTCTTTCTCTACTAAAAATGTACATAAGAAAAAGCCTGGCTTCAGGATTCGAAAAAATGTCCTTTGACAGAAGAAGATATTCGAAGAAGAAAAGTGAGACTTCAGCCTCCAATTGATTAAATTTGTCCTTGTAGCTATTTTTAGCAGAATCTTAGCGCGTGAACATAAAAGGGAATGGCGCCCTTTTGGGCAAAGAAATATTTCTCCTGTGAAGTAATGCAATAAGCAGGTTACGAAAAGAAGGTTACAACATGCAGTGTCATTAAGAAGATGGGGTTTAGTGAATATCATCTATGCACCTTTTCTCTAAAAGTCCCGCTTATCGAGATGGATCCGTCCTGGGTACCTTTTTTATGATGTCTAAATTCATTAACCATCTCATTCGAAAAAGGAAATTGATAAATAAATACTATTTTTTATATGATTGCAGTTTTTCTTAAATCCTCGACACAATTAGCAGCAGTAACGATTTTTGAAATAAAAATTCGTTCTTATAACGTACTTGTAAAATCAACGTCTATTCTTTGTTGCTTAAGTGTAATTAGACATTCTTTACATATTTTTTGTATAGCTAAAATAACATATTAATATTATTCACTAATTTTATTACTACGAAACAAGTACGAAAGTGTTTCACTTTTGATATGATAAATTTTTAAAATGTTGTTAAATCATTTAACTTTTCAAAAATCAGTTAAAAATAATACTTGAAAACAATTAAATGAAATCACAAGTTGCAAAGGTTAAAAAGCACTCGCTAATAATTACTTATTCATAATTCAAAAAAGAAAAAATAAATAAATAACTAAAAACCTTCTACTATTTAATAAATTTTTTCAATGTAAATCATAGCATAGCATTATTAGTGATGCAGAAAAAATTGCTCCGAAGCGTCCTTTGAGCTGTAACTCGACGGCTACTTTCAAAAGTTCCGAGGACAAATTTAAAACGCAGAACTATGTAACACTCCGAAACTTTACGTAGCTCGGCCAAGCGAGCCCAGTGAGAGCGCGAGTATAGTGAGAGGCACGCGTGTGCCACTCTTCAAAAAAGGACCGAAAAAGGGAGGGAAAAAGGGGCGCTCACGGACTACGAGGAAAAACTTCCGCAACATTTCAGCCGGTGCGAGGACAGTTTCCAGGACTGGACTTGAAATGTTTGCAAAGTTATTCGTAAAGCTCGTGCGTTCACTCTTTATCCAAGGTAAATTTGAGGGGGTGAGGTGGTAACAGTTCACTCACTAGTTTTCTTTTTTCATTTCTCTCTGTCTCTCTCTCTCTTCCTTACTTTTGAACTTTTAGTGGAAAACGGTAAAAGAAAAATCTTTGAAGATCACGCGAGCAGTCAGTGAACATATTAATCTCGCACTCTCCACACGTTTACAGTTCACTTTTTACGAATAAGTATTTCCACGTAATATTTTGCCTGTAAATAACGCTTCGAAAACTCGAGAAGTAAGTGTGTACGAATTTATGTACACAGACATCCTTGACGCCGTCAAAACACTTAATAACTTTGGTAAATATTTATAGCGTATCTATAAACTTTCAATTTGGAATGCTTTAATTTTTCAAAATATGTTAATAAATATTTTAAGTAAGTCACAAATAGATTAACTTTATTTAAACTTTATATATTTTATTTAAAAAATCATTAAAATAAGTATGTCATTATTTTAAATTTTAATATATGAAATTTAATCAAATATTTGAGCGAAAAAAATTTATGAATTTAATTTTTTATGCAAATTAAACTATTAGAAAAAAATTATTTTTTTTTTAATACTTATTCTGTCAATATAATTATTGAATCGTGAATAATTTCCTAAAAATAATGTAATTTTATTGAAATATATTAAACTCTAACAACTCCTAAAACGAAAATGAATAATTATTATTGTATTATGACGTTTAATCGATTATTTGAGAATTTTTTCACTTATCAGTGAAATAAATAAAAGTATATTCATACTTTAACAATACTTTTTTAATGATTTCATATCTAATATTGCTTAAAAAAGAACTTTATAATAAACTTTTAATACTTTAAAATATATAATAGAATTAAAATTATCACAAGTATAGCATAGAAAAACTCGGTAATAAGTGTAACGAGAAAAAAAAGTCGTTAAAAAAGACAGAAATAACGAAGAGATATTTTCTTTGCTCTAGTAATAATGTTTCGTTGGCGCGAGAATTCTTGCCGAGTGCCAAAAAATGATAGTGCTTATCTTCGACGTCCACGGCAGCTGACCTAAAGAAATTAGACGTGTTGATATAAAATGACGATGCGCTAACACTGTCCGACTCTTATTTCTTCACATTCTTTTCTCTCTCTCTCTTTTCTTTCGCAGTCTCTCTTTCTCGTTCTCTTATGCATGAACGCGACTCACAATTTGCAGCAACTACACCAAAATAGTTAATTTTCCAGCTTACTGATTAATACAAAGCACTCGACTCAATGTTAAAATTCTTATATACAACGTATTATCTTGCTAAGTTTCTTTTTTTTTTTTTTTATAGACAAATAATGTACACGACGTACGCGAATAGTAGATAAGAATGAAATTGTAGAAATTAGTATTACGTAGTCATTAGTAAAAATATAAGAAACTGAGCTCGATAATTTTCATTTGACACATAAAAATCCCACGTAAACTTGCCACTCTTATTAATTTATATTTCATTTTTAAACATAATGTTGATGTTGTACAACGTCTAGTATATTTATAGTTCCATACTTTAAAATATTGGTAATAAAACTTGCACCGACAGTCTACGTAAAATTAAAATTTTGAAATGTCACTTCGACGTCAATTTCACTCAAAATTGCATTAACATTGTGTAATATATATTTTATTTAAATTTACGTAAATTACGTAAGTTACTGTGATTTTAGAATATGTTATATAAACTATATAAATTGTTAGTTATATAAAGAATATAAACTGAAAAAGAAAAAATAAAGTTATTAGTATTAGTATAAAGAAATCGTGAATATATTTTATAATATTTGCCGAAAAATACAAGCGTATTTAAATGGGTTTTATATTATATTTATTGATACTTGAACGACCAATATTTTGATATTAAAATTTCCAATCAAATATTGCTTATTTTTATTGATTTATTGCCAAAGTTTAGTACGAAAAATTTAATAAACTTTATTAAATTATGTACAATGTTATATTATATGCAGCTGTATTATTGCTCTTTTAAAATCAAAATTTTGAATTTAAAATAATTTGTTTACTTTATAAAATTTTTTAATAAAATGCGTAAATATTAATGATAATTTGAGTGGAATAACAGAATATCATCGATATGCTAGATTTTCAGTATTATAAATCTTTTTAGTAAACATTCGACTATATTTTATATTTTTTTAAGGCCTGCATGTATAAAAAACATTTTTCAAACTAAATCGGCACTTTCCCAGGATACTATCGCTAAGTTAAATAAGCTACATGTCCGATGGCTAAAGCATTTAATTAAGATTCAACAACAACGCTGAAACAACAGAGACTGAGCGTACTCCAACGGAAGTAAGCTGCGACCACGAGAAAGAGAATTAAAAAAAAAGAGAGAGAAAATAAAGAAAGAGAGAGAAAGAGAGAGAAAGAGAGAGAGAAAGAAATTCGAAAAAATAAAAAAGGAAAAAGATACACATTGACATAAAACAATGTTGGTTTTACCGTACACCGAGTTTGGTATGGCCATTCCCGTTGCCATTTTCGGAATCGAGTGCTTCCTTTAAGATGCTATTTCGTAGTTGCGTTAAAGATTACGTAAATAGCTCAGCTACTTTTATTGATACATTTATGGCTCGCGCTAATAATGAATTTCGAAACAACTCTCTTGAGCGTAATAGTTATTTTAGCGATACGTTTAACCCTTTTCGCATTTATTAAATTTATCGCCACCGTCTTTGAGGTTTAATGCTTCAAAGTAAAACAATAAAAACGTTATGGGCTAACGTTAGAATGATATAAAGTTATATTTTACGATTAAAATAACAATATTTTTCGGTCCTAGGTAAAATAAATCAAATTCTAGAGAGGAAAAAGTTAAAGACGTTCATAATACGACGGAACTGCAAAGATAATGCCAAACAGGGGAATTGGACTCTTTCTCAAATTACCGGAATTAACGAGCAATTATCACGCTTCGTGACTCATTTCCCGTCGGCTCATCCTGCAATTTATCGCGCGCATGCGCATCCACGTTTACTATCGTAATTTTGAAACGAAATTTAATATTTTTCATCTGCCTACCCAATAATGCATTACTTGATCCTTTTCGTAAATCAAATTGACGAAGAAAAAATTGTAATATAAAGTTTAAAAATAATATCGCTTCCAAAGTATACAGTATAAGCGAAATTTGTGACATACGCAAATATGAATGCGAATAAGGATATAAAAATATTTTTGACGTGGCGATTGTAGAGGATTATTATTTTCGACAAATTCATTCCAAGGTTCTATGTTACAGAAATATATTTTATCTTTAATTTTATTAAAATATAACTAAAATTTAATTACGTTATTTTTTAATAAATTTACCAGTCAGTCAGACTTAACAATTTAAAAATAAATTTTTAATAAATAAAATTAAATAATTATTATTTTAATTACGAATATTATTTTCAACTGTACTAAAATGCATTGTTCATCATTTCTATTTTACATTTTTGCAATTCGTAAAATCATTTTTTATTCAAGGCAAAACAAAAAATTTATTGATTTTGCGAATAAAACAATAGAAATTTTTGTGAAACATTTTGTTGAATATTTCCTGTTAAAAAATATATCTAAACAGCGGCTTTCTTTCTTTAATTACTATCAATAATCTTTTTTTTTTTTTTTTTTTTCATTTAAACAATAGCTCATTTATTAAGCAACTTTATTTATAATTTCGAATAATAAGTTAAATAAACGGTTATAATTTAAAGGTATATAATTAATTCGAAGACTATTTATCAAATATTTAGTTTAAAATTAAAAAATATAAAATAGTAATATTCAAAAAGCTATAAAATATATAACACAAAGAATGAAAATGTATCCAAAAAAAGTGATTTATTGGGAACATTTATTAAGTTAGATTTACCATTAATATCGCGATCAATGAACCGATAAATAAACCTTCCAAAAGATAAAAAATTGGATTCTCTTAAAAAAAAAATATTACGCACAGTCTCCTTAATCAAGCCGGTACGTTGAACTTTCAAATAGCGGGAAAATTTTGCATCGAAACCCGTGCGCGAAATCACGCGAGTTACACAGGGGTGATAGAGAAAGAAGGCAAAGCGCAAGAGAGAGAAAATGAGTAGGAAAGGCGAAGGGCGAGGGTAGGGAGAGAGAGAGAGAGAGAGAACAGAGACAGCTTGATAATGTCCCGGAAAGTGAGTTGGTAATTTGATTGCAACGCAAGATACCAAAGCAGAGAGTTGATGGAGTTCGGCAGAAGTTGCCAACCTTTATAGTAACCTTTCACCCCCGCCGCCGCCCCCCCCCTTTCCTCTCCGTTACCCTGCTATCGCGTAGACGCGTCTGCTCGCGGGACCCTCTCTCGACTTACAGTTTTCCCTAAAAACAAGCGCGAAGGCTCGAAGGATCGAAGAGGATGATGGAAAAACCTGCGCCAGAGCGGCTGCCTTTATTTTTTTCGTATTTTTACATTGTCGATGGTTACACGGTTTTGTAAGCAAGTAAACGATAAAATTTTTCACGAAAAGATCACAGTTACTCTGAAAAAGAAAAGACAAAGGTTCGCTCGATTTATTGCATTTACGGTAATCGATTGAAATAATAGTGTGTTATCGTTCCATGAACGAAATCTCAGACTCTTTGAGAGCCTTAAAAGGACTTTAAGGGTAATGTATATTGATTAAAATGAAAAAAAAAAGAACTACTGATTTATTTTTTTATTACATTGTATAATTAAAAAAGAAAAAAAATAATTTTACAAAGAAAAAAAAAGTAATTTTATCGAATTGATATTAGTGAAATGCAGAAAACTTGATAATCGTTGAAGTCATTGTGCAATTCATAAATATTAATAGTTCGCTGTTAATAATACTACTTTAGTTTCAGAAAACTGGAAAGTTTCTTTGTCCTCTTGTATAATATATTCAATATTTTGTGAAAAAGTAGTTTGAAAATTTAAATGCAGAAATAGTATCAGCTGAATAAATTATAATACTTAAATTTCTTTTAGCGTAAAAACCAGTTTTTACTTTTTGAATTATCTTTACCAGTGTTATTATACTATTATAATTATTCCTTAATCAACTATTGTAAAAATATAATTAATTTTAATGTATTAGTTAAAAGTGATTTTTAATTAAGGTTAAAAAAATAAAATACAATTTGTTGAGTTTATTAATTATTATTTAGTTTAAACTACAATAGTAATGAATGCGATTGATAATTAAATAGATAGAAGAAAATGACTTTCAAGTATATGTTATTATTATCGTTTCAATTAATTTTATTTCAGATATTTAAGTGGACTTATAATAAAATATGAATCTCCAATTTAATGATATAAATGCGTAATTAAACACCGACTCAATATTTAATTAAAATATAATAATTTCGATAAATTAATTTTCCACAAAGAAAATAAAATGCAAAAATTAAAAAAAAAATTTTTCATTGAAACTAAAAATTTATTTATGACTTACTAAAGAATAATATGTCATATTAAATAATAAAAATATTATTTGCTAAATTTTTAGATTTTAATGCATACTGATTAAAACAAAAAAATATTACGCGAAACAAACACGTACCACGTGACCGCGGATAGACGCAGCTTATCAAAGACAACCGAAGACAAGAAGAGTAAGCAGAAAAAGACCGCGGAAAAATAGTACCGCCAGTGTCGTCAGAGCTACGTGTAAATGAGAAAGAGATACGTGCGAACGACGGAGTAGCGAATGTCTTTACGTTCGAGGGTACCAAAACGGAAGCAGCGATGAATGAAAGCGTCCGCCCCTTGCCTACGTTCATTCAACCGACGAAAGTAAGCGGACCGTCCGTGCACTTATGCTTGCGAGAAAAAAAAAAAAAAAAAAAAATTGGGTCGCGAGAGGGCTAAAAATGTGGTAAGCACGTGAGCCAATTCAGTGGCGCGCTATAAATAAGAATTTTTTCGAAAACGTTCTCCAGAAGCAACAATTAGCTTTTGTTTTCGGCCTTTAAAATATACGATGTGTCACTTGTCATCGTGGCTAGAAAATGCATTCACACATTCAACATGTAATCAGTCTTGCATAAATTAATTTTACCAGCTTTTTTGTTTCTCTATTTTCAAAAAGTTTGTACAAAAATTGTTATGAAACGAATTCTTACATTCGCTCGGATTTATTTTTACGTCTTTCCATCATTACACAATATCGAAAATGGACACAAGTATTGATTTTTCATTTGCAAACATTTGTCGGAAATTTCATTGACCCTGTTTAGTACACATTAAAATTATATATTTTAAAATTTAATCTATTTAAACTCTTTCTTAAAAACTAACATAATTATTATTATTTTTATAAAAATATTGATTATAAAATAAAAAATAATTTATTGTGAAAATAGGTCCGACTTAGCGTCGCTTATACTGCTTGTAAATTATACGAATAAAAGAACTTGCATCATTTATACATCCTAAATTTTCGATTAATTTATCGTTCGAATTTTCTTGTTATAAAATATTAATTTTTGTTGTACATTGTACTTAGTTTAAACAAATTGGAATTAATATTTTATAAATATTTTTTCAAAAAGTTTCAATATTAAACCTTTCACTTATGCAGTGAAGATAAACTTGAAAAATACAGTTATTAATTTAATAAATATAGTATACATTATTTATTTATAATAATTAAACTTTGAATTAAAATTAACTTAAAATAATTTAAGCCAATTTTTTTTGCTTCTACGACTGATTCATAGTAAATTTATTAGTTTATATTCTTTACAAATTGCTATTTAATAGCTTAGTATTCGGATAAAGAAATAGAAATCTCAATTGATCTCTATAAAAATTATGATAGCCATTTTTCATAAGATTTTTTTGTATATTTTCAACTACCGATATTTATTCTTTATAAGTAATGTCTTATATATCGGAATATACTTTTTGACTGTGTAATATTTACAATTGAAATATTAGCTTTTATATTTTTAGAACGAAATAAACTAAACCCGACTACATGAACATTTTTTTATTCAGCCATTTCAACATAATGTCAGAATATTTTCTAATCGTGTAAAGCTTTACAGAAAAAACATAGTTCCGTATGAAGGTAAAACAAGTAGCTTTCTAACATAGAATTCTAATCTAGTCGAGAATCTACGTGCCTACCGACAAAAAAACCAAGCTTTCTTTCCTAAAATTACTCAAGAGCATTTACAATCTCTTTGGCTGTATGTTCCCTCGCAACAGTCACTAAATGGTGCTTGAAAAAGAGGTAGTAGCGAGCAAGCGAGCGAGCAAGAGAGAGAGAGAGAGAGAGAGAGAAGGAAGGATGCAAAGGCAAGCCCGAATTTCACTCGCGATTTCGTGCTTCGGCCGGGAAATACCTTTGGGTTAGTTACGTATGCAGAGGAAACCGCAAAGGCGCGCTCGACCACCTGCTCAAATTACGCTTGTTAGACTCGGCCGACATCTAAGCTCACCTTCCTCTTACTTCCTCTCTCTCTCTCTCTCTCTCTCTCTCTCTCTCTCTCTCTCTCTCTCTCTCTCTCTCTCTTTCTCCAGTTCCTTTTTCTTCTCCGTACCAAGAGAGTAGTCGTGGTGACGTCAGCACTTCCTATCTACTCGCGGTTCCTCCAATCCATCCTCTCTCTCTCTCTCTCTCTCTATCTCTCTTTCTCTTTACTTCTCATCATAGGCGCACGCGCATGCCCCCAGTCTGCGCTGATAATCCGCGCGGAGAATCTCGCGTCCGTTCGCGAAAATAATTTAAACTCATGCCCGACGTGTATACGAGGGCCAAATACGAACAAAAATGAAAATCCATGAAACTTTGGCGACTTATCCAGTTTTTACGGTCAAATATGTCGCGCGGAATGTTGTACGTATCTGTAGTTTTTAAGTTCTTTCGAGATTTATTAATCTTCTTTTACTGCGCCTCGTTGTTGTGGTTGAAATTTATGTTTCCTTATTGAAAACTTTGCTTTTCTTTATAAAATAATAAAATAAAACACATGAAATATTGATAAAGAACTTGACAAACAAAAGAAATATTGTTTATTCAATTTATAACAAATAACATTTTGCAACAAAGAAAATATTTTTCTGATCATTTACCGTAATTAAAACAATCAAATTAACCAACTAAACGATATTAAAACGATATAAAAAAAAGAAAGAGAGAGAGAGAGAGCGAGAGAGAGAGAGAGAGAGAAACATATTACAGGCGCGTACGTAGACACCCAAATTAACGTTGTCAAGATGCACGCCCGTATAAGATTAACGAGTCGCAGACGTTACACGACTCGCTGATGAGCGCGCGTTCGGACATCAATCAACGACTTCTAACGTTGCACTGTTTAGACCTGTCTACCGAGTAAGGAAAATAAGGGAACAAGGGAATAGCCTTGTTTAGTGATTGAAGATAAGACAAGGTGTTTTCGTAAAATAAAGCGTACTTTTACAATTATATCGAGATTGTAATCGCTTTGGCTGTAAAAATATCCATGTGGATATTAATAAATCAATGATTATACTACACGATGTAATTATTCATTTTTATTTTTGAATTGTTGCCTTCGATTATTCTAATGTTAAAAAAAATTTTAAATATTGAGATAGCATTGTAAATGGATATAATTCCAAATTTAAAATATGGAAACATTTATCGAATAAATAATAATACCGTCATAAAAAATATTTTATATTTAAGCAAAACCTTTTTAGTAAGCAATGATTTAAACAAATTTTTTTAAACTAATATGACCTAAAAACAAAAAGAAAAACAATAAAACGATCATTTATCAAAGATTTTTTTTTACGAACGATAATCTATTTATCGAATAACTAAATTTTCGTAGATTGGCCATTCTTTATCAGTCGATCTAAAAATCAAGGAGCCGTAAAAGGGAGCAGATCGCTTTTCCGAAAGTTCCCCGTATTCGCGCCAATAGCCACTTCGTAAAATGCTTCGAAAAACTTTACAATTGGCAAACGTGAGTAGATGCTCGAATGTAGCACTGAGAAAAGTTTTCCTTGTACATACACACATATAGACACATATGTGTGTGTGTGTATATATATATATATATATACACTAACAACCGAAGACAGGGAAAGTACGAAGAAGAGTGTCGTGCATGTGGAAAAAAACCATTGAAATTCTCCTCCTTTGCTCTCATCTCTTCCGCTATCTTTTCTTCCTCTTTCACGTTATTTTCTCTTTTTTATACACACTTATATGTATACATATATAAATATATAGACTTAAGCGTACTTCTTAAATTTTTTTAACTCTATCATCACAATTCTTGCCGTGCTTTTTTTTACGTGGTTATTACTATTTTACGTTTGAATAAATTATCTTGCAAAATATATTTCAATGTATAATTAGTTTAATATTTTTCACCTCACTTATTATAAAATATCCACCAGAAAATTATTTTTGAACTTATATACTATTCATTTTTGTGTTAATTTATAGAAAACTGTTTCTATGTTGATTTTTTAACTGCTTCCAATGCTAAAAGCTTAAAAAAAAGAGCTAACGGGGCAATTTGCTGAAATTTCACAAGGGGCTGCACAAATGGTTGGTCAGCCACTTCTCGGTGTGCCATCTAACGTACATTTTCCTAAGCGCTGTCTCTTCGTATCATTCGCTTTTCCTAACCCGCACTGAATGTGTGTATAGAAAGAGGCGAACGCTAAAATAGAACATTTAGTCCTATGTATACACACACACACACACATATATATACCGCGCGCTAAAAAATGGTGAGAAACGCGACGTTGTTTTGTCTCGGTGGTAAAGTGGATAAGAACGCTGAGACATAGCGGATAGATACATATAGCCGTTGCATTGTTTCAGACAAAGTTCTCTTCGACACTTGTATACTTTCGAGGGAACAGCGAAGAAAGAGTCTTCGAACAACGTATTTTCAGCTTTTTGTATTAGATGTTGTGTGTAAGCGCAGTTAAAGAAAAAGTGTCGACTATCAGAATTTGGTGTACTGCAAAATTTTTTTCCCTTCATTCTTTCTTTCCTTCTTTCTGATTGTGCAGCGGTTTTTGTTATGAAACAAAAAAAAATATTTTCTTTAAATTCTGTCATTGTACTAAAAATACTTACTTAAAAAAAAATCCAATAATAAAAAATCCGTAAAAAATAACAATAATTTTAAATTTTCCAACTTTAAAAGTGAAGTTATCGTCTCTTCTTTATTTTTTTAACCCTCAAACAAAGTCGTTTTATATTTAATTATAAATACTTTATTAAATACGAAAAAAATAAAGAAACAAAATAAAAGTTATTATATAAAGCACAGATGATAGAGAAGTAGAATCATCGCTATAATAGATTCATATATAACGCTGTGTACACGAGCAATCGCGTATTCGTTCGTAAACGCAATTTGCACAAATCCCCGGAGCTCTTGAGTCGCGTGACGCAGTTCGGATATACCAGCGGCACGGCAATGCACAAACACATATACACTTTGCACGATGCATATGCATACGTATACAGCGTGTCCCTTTAGGCACTTAAAATATTTATAACACCGGATGCAGAGAGAGACTTTATAAATAAAAAATCTTGTTACGTTAAAATCGGTGAATTAGTTACTATTTAATTAACAATAAATTAAAAGCCAATCAGACTTTTTCGTGATTGAGTAGGCAAGCTTTGAGAAAAAAAAAATTAAAAATGGGCGGGGCTTACGATTTTCAAATATACATCGATAAGCTGTAATGTGTGCGTCGCACTACTGTAAAAAAAACGTAGAAATAATATCAGAAATAAAATTTAAAAAAAATCAATATATAAATATTTATATTTGAAAAAATATGAATTTTCAATAGTATTATTGAAAAAAGTAGAAATTCATTGTTTGATAAATTATATTATTTAAACGTGAAATTCCTTCAATTAACATTTAAATGCTTAAATTTATGACTGTTTAAAAATAAAACGTGAACATTGCAGAACTAATGCAGCAATAAAATTTCTAAAGAAGAATATAAAAAAAATATATTAACATCAATCTTATTTCTATGTTACGGACTTTTATCTATTTTTGTGAAAAACAGAATAATAAATTAATATACAAGAAGGGAATCATCATTCTTCGCTATCGTAGAGATACTTTTTTACATTTCCGGATTCTTCAAATTAGTAACTCATTGCAAAAATGTTAATTTATATTATTCATCAAAAAATAAAAATAGTAAATTATTAATAAAATAATTAATTTATATCAATATACTTTTAACGTAATTAAATATTGATACGTGATCCATAAATTACAAACTTAGAAAAAAATATATACATATATATATGTATATATACTTACTTGCTGTAAGAGAACAATTTTTTATTGGAATAAATCACTTTTTTTCATATTATAAAATTACTGTTTTAATTTATTATAATAAATGATTTACAAAATTATTAATTATTCTTAAAAAATTATTTGTTTTATTAAATTCATTCAGAAGTTTGAAAAAAATGTATATATTTTTGATTACATTTGAATATTAAATGAAATTTAACTATAGAATAATTTTTATAAAATAAAAATAAATTTAATGAAACAAATAATTTTTTAATAACAATTAATAATTTTATAAATTATTTATTATGATAAATAAAAATAATAATTTTATAATAGAAAAAGAAAGTAATTTGTTTTAATAAAAAATCGCTTTCTTGAAAAAATCATTACTTATAAAATTTAACTTAAAAATAATTTTATTCGAAATACTCGAGAATACCAACAATGTTACTTTTTGTAAAAGATTGTAACTGAAAACTTTTTGAAAATAAAATAATTTTTTTTAATGTTCAATCCCCTTTAATAGATTTCAGATTTTTTATTTTCATACGAGTTTATTTACAGTTTAAAAAGAAAAATCGTAATTATCAACAATACACGAACAGTATCGAAATTCACGGTGTCAATCTAAAAACATTAATTCGCTTATCTGTTTTTCCTTTACCAAATTTGAAATATTTTTATAATTCACTCAAAAAGCACTTTTATCAAAGTTATTATTATTAAAACAATTATAATAATGGATTTTTTATAAACATTTTTTAAGTAAATAATTATTTTCATTTTTTACTTCATAAGATGACATTTAAATTTTAATGAATGTTTTTACAATAATGCAATTATTTATTGTTCCAATAAATTCGAAGATGTTACGAATGAGAGAACATAAAAAGAGCAGAATTAAAATCCGCGGCGGAGTGGAGAGAAACAAGCGTAGCAGTGCGGCGCACACATAGCCGCATATCGATGTATATTTGAAAATCGTAAGCCCCACCCATTTTTGATTTGTTTTTCTGAAGGCTTGCCTACTCAATAGTGAGAAAGTCTAATTGGCTCTTAATTTATTGTTAATAAAATAGTAACTAATTCACCGATTTTAACATAACAAGGTTTTTTATTTATAAAATTTCTATCTGCATCCGGTGTTATAAATATTTTAAGTACCTAAAGAGACACATTGTATATTCACAAGGTACTCTTATCTAAATATGTACTTACGCACGCATATATATATACGTGCGCATCGGCTCTCTTCTACTTCTCAAAGAAGCAATATCTTTCAGCGATTCAGCGAGCACGTGAATTCTCGTTCCTTTAAGCTTTCCGAATGCGCGCGCGCGTTCATCTCGCGGGAAATTTAGCGCTTTGAGTGCGAAGTGGAAACGCGAACCAATTACGCGGAGAGAAGTCGCTCGCGAGATTCTATATCATTCTCCGCATTTCTGCTGATTCGGTTCGGAAAAGCCGAGGCGCAGACACGACGCTGACGGACTTTAGCGTGGATCCTTCGTCGTTACTGCGAACTCTCGGATTTCATCGGGAACTCGTATGTGATTTAAGGAATAATTATTAACGCGCAGCTTCTAGTTATTCCGAGTATCGAATGGCATTTTATTAATCTGTCTGCGTGAGTGTGTTTTTGTCGTCGAATTTACAGCTTACATATCTGTTTTGTAATTTAACGGAGCTCCCGCATTGGCGATGCTGTAATCGACGTAAAAACTTAATTATTTTGATTCATTTGAATGCTTATTATTAATAAATTTTACGTTTAGCTCATGAAAAAAAGTTTGTTTTTAAAATTATAGATGAAAAATTTCATAACTATGCGTAGATCCAACATTAAAAATGTTAATGAAACGATAAAATTAAGACTTGCGAAAAATTTATTTTAACATTAAATTTAAATAATTATTATATAATAAGGCGGTTATTTTATAAAATTAAATCCATCCATAATAATAAATTGTATTTATTTATTTAACTCTCGATAACTTCTTTTATTGTAAGTGATACAAATCCAATTCGTTTTAACTAAATTAAATATTATTATTGATACCGTTATAATTATATTTATTATCAATATTATTCGAATATCAAAATAAAAGTATACCGGAGTTCAATCGAGAGGAAAATTCACGAGTAAATAATTGCGATGCAACATTGCCTCTGGCGATCGAGAGCCATTGGCTACTCGATTATTCAATAGTGCAATTAACACGAGAGAGAGAGAGAGAGTGAGACCGAGAGAGAACCAAATGCTGAGTTGAAGCGGAATATTTTATTCAGTAAAAAAAAAAAAAAAAAAAAAAAAACATTGCGCTGACAAAAATGACTTTCCCTTTTCTCGATATTTTTATATCATTATGTCCTTATTCAGTAGTTATTGTTATCCTAAATGTTGTTTTAGAAGACTAGAACTAATTAACTTTTCTATTAACATAAAATTTTGCGTGAAACAAGTTTTTATTCTAGATAAAAGTTTGATATCAAAATTTTTATTTCAAAATAAATTTTTAGAAGATGTTAAAATTCGAAATGTCAAAATAAATAATTAAATAAAATTTGAATATTAAAAATATTCCATCGGAATTATCTATTTTGCATCATTACGACTTTTGAAATTCGTTAGAAAAAGATGTCATTTTCACGAGTAAGTATATCAGTCGACGGAGACAGTCAATTTATCAATAAATGTAAAGGCATCCATCGTGGAAAGAGCTTCCTCGTTCGACTTTTTGATTAGCGCGTATAATAAATTAACAAAACCACAGTATGCTGAGTTGCAGCGTGTTCGTAAAATAAATTTCGTTCTGTGAGAAAGAGAGAGAGAGAGAGAGAGAGACGTTCACGCAGATTGCGAGAGTAATGTGCGTGCAATTGACTGTTTCATCGGCTCGAATTCGATCAGCGGTAAAATTAAAGCAAAATTCAGGTGAGTGAGCTCAAAGTTTCCGTGTCTATGTATATCAGTGTGTGCATGTGTGTATAAAGCAGAGAGAAAGAGGTTAAAGGGGGAGGGGGAGGGAGAAAAGAGAACGCGAGGAAAAAGCTGGAGTCATCAGCTTCAAAGATTTTAATTAAAGCTATCACTGCGCACGGAGAGGTTCGAGCAATTGGCTCCCGTCTGCGATCGAAGACGAGGAAATAAGGCTGCACATGCAAATACCTCGTTCCTCTAATAAAATGTAAATTATACTCGATAAATGAAAGATATTTTATAGCATTATAAATTTACTTATTTTATTATTTATTTTATTAGGATAGCGTTAATAATTTAAAATTAGACATGTTACATTTCCATCATAAATAATTAATTAATATACGTTTCATTAGACCTTCAAATCAATTGTTTATGTAATTTTAGAATTTTTATGTTGATGAATAGTAGAGATTGAGTATAAAACGTTATTTTCCAAATTACGTAAGTAAAATATAATTTTGATAATTTTGTTTGATTTATTCAATAACAAATGTTACAAAAATAATCATCTTGGAAAAACTATTTGTTAAAAAATTATTTGCCAATATGTTAAAAACTTTTACGGGGATAAAATATTTGAAAAACTATAGTAATAAAACGAGTTTCAACATTATGCGATACACCATGACATTATCAATTTAGAAAATGTTCCTTTTCATTCTATCCTTCGGGCATGAAAAATACAACACATCCACCGATTGGCCACTACATACGCGAGAAAAGGGTGGAGATCACGCAAAATAAATATTTAATAACTTAGCTTGGAAATCGATATATCGTAATGGTAAAAAAAAGAATAGACAACGAAAAACAAGCTACCTTTACTATCCAGCAATAAAAAATGAAATTTTCATTATTTTAGAAGCAGACAAGCGATTTAATGCATTTATATATATAGATTGAAATCTTATTTTGACTGATTACTAATATTTTTTAATGTCGTTTTTCAATATCATTAAACATTAAACGAGCGATGTCATTTCGAAAGTTAATGGATGACACGCAATTTTCAGATAATTAGATTTTATTTTTTAAAACATTTTTTTCAATCATTGTTTTATTTGGCTTGGCATTATTTAAACGTGATTATTTATTCAAAATTAAACATTAGGCGAAAATTAGCGATGTAGCTGTAATTATTTATTCAACTACGGTAATCGATGTTTTACGTAAAAGTAGAAATAATTTATTTATTTACCTACCGGTGATTACTTTTCTAAATACCATGTATTCTTTATTTTAACAATTTTGAAGTAATAAAAAATTAAAAGCTTTTCATCAAATTTATATTGGTTTCATAATGATAATAAAAAATTTCTTATTATACTGTTTTTTGTTTGTTGTCACATTAATATAACATAAATATTATAAAAGCAGTTGTAAAATAATCTAATTAAAACGTTTGTTAATTTAAAAAATTTTACATTATTTGTCCATTTAATTATTTGTTTCATTTCTCAGAGAAATACAGTGAGTCCAATGAATCAAACAATATTAGTATATATTAGTATATACATATACAAAGAAAACAACATAATTTTAAATCACTCAATCTTCATACTTTCTCACTCATACACACGCATTCATGTAAATTTAAATTGTCTTTCATCAATAATTTTACTGCACATATAATTCTTACACTACCAAGCAGCATCGTCATAGTCCATTTATAAATTAGCCGCGGCTTAGATTAAAGTCAGCTTCGTCGGTAAAAATACTTGGTCATCCACGGCTTTGGGTTGTCCAAAGTCACTCCGGAGTACTCCGTTTTTGCGTAATTTCCTTTTTTTTTATACGATGATGAGGCCAGTTGGCCATATTGCACCTTCTTGAAGATCGGTGCTTTATTAATCTTAAAGACAGCGCATGGTTGATTTCGCCTCACCGACAATTGTTGACTCGTCCTAAATTATCCATCTTGGACGAATCTCCAAAGCCTTCCGAGTACATGTTTTTGTTTCCAAAATTGTAGCTACATACTCCCCACTTTCATACCACTAACACTGTACACCGTCATATATACACTATTTACTCAAACATTCTATATTTTAAAATCCTTGCATACGTATTGAAAATAAAAAAAAATAAAAAAATTACCAGACAATTTTCATCGTTGTGTACCACAAACAAGCAATTAATTATATAGCATCCTGCTTACAAGCACCTAATTGAAATTCTCGCGTAATAATCAATTTGCATCTTGCACGTAACACCGCATAACCGAGTAGATACACGCCCGAAGTAGCTTCATAATCCTTTAAGAAGCCTTGGTGCGCCTCCTTCGTCGAAGTGGAGTCGGAAAATCTATACCCCATTCACCGCCGAGGCATTGTTTACGATCGCGTACCATGAGAATATCGCGTTCGGGGCCCATAGCTGTACACGATTTAAGCGTACACAAAGTACATACACACTCTGTCAAGAATTAAACATTATGCGTTTGTAAATCGACGTTTATGGCGAAACGAATAAAAAAAAAAAAAAAAAAATTTGGAATGAAATTTCTAAAGCTTAGAGTACGTTGAAATCTACTTTAAAAAAGTATAATTTTGTTATCGTTAACAAAAAAAAAAAAAAAAAAAAAACGGATAAAATTTCGTTTTTTTAATTTTTTATCAAAACACAATTAAAGTTAAAAAGTATGACATTAAATGTTTTAAAATTTATTCACGAAGTTTCGCACGCATATTTTTTCATAAAATTTTAAATATATTATTTACGTTTCTGTTTAAATATTATTTTATTTCTTTCTGTTTATATATGTAAAAAATTAACGGTTCTATCTTGTAAATGATTATAGCAATGATTAGAAAAAAAAAAAAAAATTAGTTACTACTAAAATTTGCATATTAAGAAAAATAAATGATTATACGTTACAGTAATAGAAAAACAAATTTCTGTAACACATATATAATCGACGTAAATTATGTTGAAAACGAGTTGTTTTTCAAACCCTGATCTAGTATAATTTTGACACCTATAATTGTTCGTTTGTGAGCGTGACTGCGGTATCGCAGATCTTAAATGGATATAAACAGATTTCGATACGATTTTTATTAAATGAAAGTTAATTTAATCACGATAGTTCTTAATTGTATTTCAATAAAAATCTATCCAACTGCTTAAAAGTCATTAGCTGTTTTACAAATTTGTGTAAAATTTTCATGTACGCATAATGAAATATTTATATACTTTACTTGTATATTAAAAATTTAAAAAAAAAAACTTGACACATAAAACGATCCTTTAAAAAGTAAAAAATAATAGTTTTAAATTATTGTTAAACTTTCAATGCGATTGGGGACCGTTTAGTAAACAAAATAGATAATTTAAATTATCGAACTTGAAACAAGTAATTGCAACAAAATTTTGTAAGTATGCGTGAAATTCCAATAGATAAATAAAACTCTTAAATTTTATTTAATTTCAATTTTTTGGATTAATGCGTTATTTTTTGGATTTTGTATTGTTGATTTTTTTCTATTCTGTTGTAATTTTGCTAATTTCAACACCTTATTTTGTTTAGTTGGCGATCTCCTGATGCATTTAAGGATCAATGATTATTTGAAACAATTATGTTACAATTAAAAAACTACTTTTTTTTTTAGATAAAAGAGTTAATGTGTGCATAGATATGTATAATATACAACCAAAGTCTTTGCGTTCAAAGTAAACGTAACCCCAACACACACATACACACACACACACACACACACACACCAGGAAAAGATTCGATTTCAAGTGTAATGAAGCTATATTTGTGCGACTCGCTTTAAAGCCAACTAAGCTAAAGATATTGCGGCGATCAGAGCCGAATTGCAGATTGCGCGTTCATGTAGAGAAGTGAGATTGAGGGGGCAGGGGGAGGAAGAGGAAGGGAAGAGCACGGTAAGAGCTTTGGTTTGTGGCTTGGGTAAATTTAAGATTATGCACACCCGTTTATATAGCCGCACCTACTCCGTCTCTCTTAGCAACGAAAGCAAGGGAGAGATAGCGGCTAGTCCGAAACGATCAACCGCGAACACGGATTAACCTAATCCTTTCTCAGATATTGAATCGTGGTGCATCCTTAGAAATTGCAGGGTTTGCCTTAGCCTTACCAACACGGAAATTGACTAGTTATTAATTTATTCAATATACGTCTTTTTCATGAAGTATTTCGGGGCCCTTACCTCGCCGCGCTGACGTATCGCGCGACTCTTCATCTCTTTAATTTTCTACAATCTTTATCGTATATTTTCCGTGGTTTTCTACATCGCGACTTCTTGGCTCGAATCGCCTCGCTTAATAACTTTGCCGTTCGCCTGGCCACAGGAGTAATCTCACTGTGCACGTAAACCTTCGAGGAAGCTAAGGCTCCTGAGGTTGATCACTGCTCCGTGCACTTTTCAGCACGGGCACGTAGGGCTTCTTACGTTTAAGGAATTGTAAGCAAGAAGCCGTTGATTCAAGACGTGCGACTTATAACTTTATTAATAAAATTCAACATCATCGTTTTATTCTAGTAAAATGGTATTATGTCATTGGGTTATTGGGTTATGTAGGTTTATGTGAAAAACTTTTTTTTTGTAAACCTGTAATATAATTGATAATTTTAAATATAAAACTATTTTCATTTACATATGTTTTTAATTTATTTTTTAATAATTCACATTAACGATAAATAGATTTTTACTAATACATCTTAAACAGTACATCATTATAAAGTCCATAATAATAATAATAATAATTTTAATTTATAATTTTCTTACTTATCTTTTTTGCGAGCAAGCATTACGTACTTTTAACAAATTATGAGTTTTGCCCTTTTCAAGGTAAACGAATCATTTACATACTTTCAAACGTTAAAATAGCGCAATACATAATTTCGTGCATTATGTAGCTCTTAACAAAAGGAATGAAACCTTTTGTCTTTTCTCTTTCTACAATATCTCTCTGATCTGCGCAACTAGCATTTCAAAGACATTTTAGTTCAAAGTAGATATGCGAACAAAGCGAAATCTTTCTTGTTGCTTACTATTAATTTTCTTTATATCTTTTTATGGGTGACAAATTATTTGTTACAAAATTTAAATTAATATAACTGGATTCACTTAAATTAAAATTTTCACGATAAACTTATTGAAACTTTCTTATTAAAATGGCCATTCTTCCATGAAAAATATTTTGCGATTATAACGATGTTTTAATACTTAAATCGTGTATCATATAATATTTAAACTTCATAATAATAACTTGAATAATAAAGATAAAAATATACAAGATTTACTATTGCAGAACAACATAATAAAAAACTATTTAATTGGGTAAGGCTTATCCAAAAATTGGCTACTTGATAGTTATTCTTCTTCAAATCTTTAAACGCATTGCCTCAAGTAAGTCGATATAATTGAAAATTCAACGTCACCTTCAATCTTCTTCTTCGTTAACTTCAGACAAAAGTGGCTAAAGCACGAAAAAGTAAGAAGACCTACAAAACCTTAAATTTTTTCTAAAAGCCCGGTTATAATCAAAGGCCAAATCCGCTTGAAGCAAGGCTCACAGAAACATCCTAATACCTATTTAATAGAATTATTTTGAATAAAAGTCTTATATTCTTCATTTTACATAACAGATTTTATTTTCTATTATTAAATTTAATAATTTTTTGTTTTGTTATATATAAATTATTAATTATAATTATTCAATACGAAGAATAAAAATGAATTTTATTTTTAAACGAAATAGTAAGCATATGTTGATAATTGATTTAAGTTTATTTGTTTAATTATCAAACTGCGATGAAAGAAAAATATAACCAATTAAAATATTTAGAAGAGTATAAACAAAATGGTTAAAAAAAAAATATTATTTTTGGAGCTCTACTTTTATCTAATATATACTTTTAGAATAAAATAGTAAATGATTGCTTACAAGTCATTTTTCATATAATATATTACATTTCTTATACTTATTTTTTGTATCCTTATAACATATTTTCGATCTAAAATTTTGAACCATAAGAAAAAGAAATTTTTCTTTCAAAACGGTATAATAACACTATTTCGCATATGATCGCGCGAGCCCCACGGAAAAAGTCAAATTTACACAACGAGAAACGTCAGAGATAATTTAGCTCGGTGTTACATCGGGAGGCTGTCAGGTCGAGGCAACGTTTTCATTCATCAACCGAATTAAACTCGATCGGCTCTCGCGCATTGTGCGTATGCGAGTGAATTGGACGCAATTTGCGCAGCGACGCGAGTACGGTATAAAAAATTCCTCAGATATACGCGTACCATTGCGGGGAAAATTCCAGCTCGTGCGTTATGTCGCCAAGTGGCGAGCATAACTCCCCCGCATTTTACCAAAGTTTCACTTTGCAAACATAAACACGCTTATTTATATCTATCCATGTACACACGCATGCACAAACGTGTATATACGCACAGGTATACAGCAGGTATACAGCGGCGAGCGAGGCGCGCGATATCTGTCGGTAGCCGCGTAATTTATCGGGGCGCGGGTGCCACCGGGTGAACTATAAATCACCATCGGATTATCCGAATTGCACGTCGCCGGCGTTACTCCACCTCCCTCCACACCCCCCCCCCCCTCCCCTACGAACTTCGGTTGAGCTCCGGCCGAGGCTACACCTCGTCGCCTATCGCGGAAACTGAGCGCGGACGCGATAAGTCGAGGCTCCATTTTCTCGACGCTATCCCCCCTTCTAGAGACCGTCGATTCTCTACTGCGACGTCGACACCGATTTTTCCTTCTTTCTTTTTTTTTTATCTCTTTCTTTTATTTTTTTCTTTTTTTCACGAAAAAAGTTTCCTCTTTTTCCAGAGCTTTGTTCTCGTAACTTTTATTTTGTCTACTCGCTGATAATTTTTTACTTTCTTGGAATGTAGGATTTGGTGAAATAAAAGATAGTAAAGGTGAAATAAAATGAAGATAATAAATTGGTTCGATAAATTGTCAGCAATAAACATTTTTCATTTATCTTAAGGAAAGTTTCGATTTGTACAATTTTCGTTATTTAATTTTATCTTCTCAACTCAATCAATAATCCATATTGCAAAGCAAAAAATAAACTTTTTAAATAAAAATTCATTTTTCATACTTTATTTTCAGTGAAATTCCTCTTTATTTCATTTTTATATTGACTCTATGGTAATTTTATTAAAAATTTTCCAATATTACAAAAATGCATGTGCAGCAACTTTTTATATTTTTTTTTTTTATATCAATGTATATTATAAGTTGGAGTTATAGATATATTAAAAATTTAATGTAAATTTTATATATCAGTTGAATAAATAATTCTGTTTTTAAAAATTAACTAAATAAACGACAAGACAAATTTTAAATGTATCACAATTTTTAATTAATACTAATAATTATTATTAATATAAAGTTTAATAAAATAAAATATTTTATTCGCGATAAAAGTATTATGTTAAATCAAACATTTTAAAATTAGGATAAAAATATAAAGTCTGATTCAATTTTTTTCAAATATAAATACAAACTCAAAATATATATTTTAATTGATAATTCAAATATATGCAATATGTAGCAGTTATTATTCTCATTATTATTGCCCAAACGTTATAAAAACACGTCAAATCATTTTCTTTTTTTAAAAATGACAATTGTTTTAAAATTCACACTTATCTATGACGAATTATGTAATATAATTTTTTAAAAATAATAAACATCTTAAAAATCAGAATAATTCTCGGTATTATTGCAGTTAAACATGCATCGAAATAAGAAGATAAAGCATTAGTTTCTGGTTTCTCTCTCGCGTTATTCTTCGGTAACAAAAAAAAAAAAAATAATAATTATAATAATAATAATAATAATAATAAATAAATAAGAAAAAAAGAATGAAAGTTGAAACATTTCAAATGAGCTAGTCCTGCAAATATTTTCCGAGTTTATACATCTGGCTTTATGCCAGCTGCTTCAAACTTAAGTTTTTTGAACTTTGTTTAGTTTACCGCAGGTGTTTCAATGAATTTTCTCTGTGGTACAAATGAATAAATCTGTCGACGAGATCCTCTGCAAACCAGAAGCATTTATTTTTTCTAAAGTCCACAATGAACAGGGATTAATTTTAAAAATCCTAAATTAATATATGTATATTCTTGTAAAAAACTTAATTAAAATTTTAAAAATTAATTTTATTCACACGTGAATAAACTCTCGTCTGCTCCCAGTGATTTGTCAGGATTTCTTTAAGAAGGTTTTTACTCGTAGTGGTTTCCGGTTACTTTCTACGATGAATTAATATTTTGTTCGTATATTATAAATTATGAATTTAATTATGAAAATATAGTTATTATACTAACTTAAGACTTATTTAAAGCGAATGTGAGAAAAATGAAATAAAATAATTATAGAAAAAGATGTTATAATATTAAAATGTAAATTATTTAATAAAGAAAAATAGAAGGAATATTTTGATGAATCGTTTCACATTGTAAGTTATCGAAACTTGTAGATATCTAGAATTTAAAAAACTATACTGAAGTAAATAAAGCCAAACCATTACAATTCTTATTTTTAAAATAAAACAATAAAACGATATTAGTTTTAACATTTATAGAAATATTTTATAGTCTTTATTTTATTTCAAATATTAGTAATCTACAAAATTATATTCTGATAAATTCAAATTATTCAATAATTTAATATATTCCAATCAAGATCAATTTTTCCAGACTCTTGAACTTTATTCTTATACTAGAACAAGATTCCTCGATGTTTCACGGCATATATCCCTAAAAAAGTCTCAGCGCTAAAATCCCTACGCACGTTAATCAAACATTAAAGCAACAGTTAGTCTGCTTCTCTTCGGACGCTTGCATACCGTAGCTCACGCGCGCACTTTATTTTCATCGTTCATCCTTTATTTTTCAATTTTTTGCGAATATTTTCCGCGTGCGTTTTCAACGTCATATATTTACAGGCCAAGGTTATTTTGCTCTATGCTTCAATTTTATTTCTCTTATGCGAAAGAGAGAAAGAGAGAGAGAGAATTTAAGAAGAGAAAAAACATCGCGCGCTTCGAGCGAACTTGCGAGCAAGCTAAATGTACAAGGGTGAACTGGATGGAAGCACTCTCTCTCTCTCTCTTCGAGTAAGCGTTGGCTGGAAGATAGGCGAGTAGGAGAGGAAACAGAAGAGAGAAAAAGGGAAGGAGAAAAGGAGAGAGGGGGAGGGAAGAGTCGAGTCTACACTATGGGCTTTGTTCGGCACTTTGTTCGAGGGGGAGCCGCGCGAATGCGGGTCAACAGCCCGCGGCTAGCAAGTATACTACGCTCGGGTGCTGCGCCTCTTTCAGCTTCTCTTGGCCCTCTTCTTTTCCCCTTCTACGACTTTCTCTCTTTCTCTTTCTCGTTCCTCTTTCTCGCGGCGCTCTCCTCCCGAGCAAGTAGTTGGCTGGAACGTGTGTACGGGCTTGTAGATGTGTGCCCTTTTTGCTTGTTTGTACTGCTGTTGCTGCTGTGCCTCGTGAATGTAGCTGCCGAGCGGATACTGTACCGGCTGTAAGAGACAAGAGCGGCTGAAGAAGCGCCGGCAGAGAGTGCATGAAAAAATGGAGGAGAGGGATAAGGAAAAGGATAAGAATGGGGTATTTTTTTTTTTTTTTTTGTTTCCTGCAGAGATTCTAAGCCTTGAATTTTGGCGTTGAAATTGTTAATGTGGGAATCTCAGAAAAAAAAAATATTTTTTTTATTTTCTGATCACTTGTAAACCTAAACTGGAAAAAAAAAGAATGTTTTACCAATACATATTTAAAGTCTACGACGATATCATTTTTTGAATAAAAAATGAAACAATAAGTAAATGTTTGTCGTCAAACAATTGATTTTTTCAATTATTTAAAAAAAATAATAGCACACATTGGATTGTGTTGAAATAGTATTGAATCATTTTTAATCGAAATACAAAAACAACTTTTTCTACAATTAAAATGAACTCCATTGAAGCAAATATTTGTCTTTTTTAACAATGATTTTTTGACATTTTTTTAATGGAACCATTATTCCATCAATGTGAAAATTCTAATATTCAGGAACAAAAATTCAAACCAAGTAGTTTTTAAAATATTCTTTTAAAATCTTACCCTATTAAAAAGCTTTTTACTAAGACATGAAAAAAATGGTATTCCAACGATGCAAGATCAGGACTGTATGGTAAACGAATCAAAACCGGGTTCCTTATAATCCTACCAAACCCATAGCATAATCTTCTTTGAAGAGAATCCGGTAAACGATATTCTCTTACCTCATTCATTTCTCATCGGCCTTCATTAATTTTTTCAGAATTGGTTTGTTTTATGTAAGTACTAACTTGTAGATAAAAGCTCGAACCGTTACATTTTTATGCATCTGAACATCGAGCTACTTCGAGTATCTAATCTTAAATAAATGATTCTTAACTTTCACTGGATAAACGCTTATCTCGACGCATCTTCGACATAAAAATTTTCAGTACGAGATTTGGCAAACCAACCAAATAATGTTAATTTAAAATTTAAGTTAAAACTTAAAATTGTTTACTTAATAAATAGCGTATAAAAATAAAAAATTATTTGTGCGACTAAATCTTGATATTAACTACTTGTAGCGAACAAGTACAGAAGGCTATATTCGAATGGTTTGATTTGAACTTTTAATTTGTAATATTTAATAAATAAATATCAATGAATGAAATTTAAAGTCTCAGAATAAATAACAAATTAAATAAAAATTGAAATTTTATTATGTGCAACTAAATAAAATTAAGTTTTGTAAAGAAATTGAATTTAAATTATTCGAGTTTTCGTCACTTAAATATTGAAATATATTTAAACGATAGCGAGCAACTCTTTACTCTGAAGCGTAAATTTTCATCGGAATTAAATATTTGAAAAGGGTTAAATAACCGTTTTGAGCGGTATTTACTTGTGAGTAAAAGTTAGAGCCGCGTATTTAGCCGATTTTGTTTTGACGTGAATTTCAGGAAGCCTTTCGTAATATACATGCGACAGACGCTTAATATTGCAAAAGTGTTAGGAGCGGTACTTTTCGATTCTCTTTTCCGCTGCCGATCCTCCCCGGAGTACTTTCTGTTCGTTCGACGCGAAAACCATTTTTCTGTTATTCATCCGGGTATATTCGACTAAAACATATAGATATACTATATGTATACATACGAACAAACGAGTATGGAAAGGGAGAGAGAGAGAGAGAGAGAGAGAGAGAAGGCAACAGAAAATATGTATACGCGCCGCACAAGAACTAATCCCTTTTATCGCTTTACGCTTTTCGGTCGAACGGTTATGTGAACATGTATAGTTAAATAGATATGTGCATGTACGAGCGAAGACAAGCAAAATTCTCGTTCGCTTCTTTTATTCTACGCATGCATTTTACGAAAGCGTATCGGATTATTTATTATACGTTGTGAAGAATAAATTTCAACGATTTTTTTAAATTTTAATGATTTTCTTTATACAAATTGCTTTTTTTTAATTCAAATTGCATTAAGAAAATTTATCATAATTTTTTATTTTATTTTTAAATATATAGAAAAATGTTTAGCATATTTGAATAAATTAAAATTTAAATAAATAATTAAAAAATCTTTGTTTGGGAAAAAAATACTTTAAAGCTGTTTAGTCATGAAAATTTCAAAGATGAGTAATTTTTTTTTTTAAACTTAGACTTTATGCGAGCAAAAGTTTTGAATCTGAAAATAGATATTTTGAAAGTTAGAAGAAAAAAAAATTAAAAATCCATTTACAATAATGAACTTAATGAGTTCTAAAACTTTTAAACGTACTTTCATAAATGAAATAAAACTTACTTTACAATTACATTGCTTTTCTTGCTATTACATGATAAAAAGTTTTAAAGCATTTTAACTGGGAATAAACTAATAGCAAGTAGTAATTAAAATGTTAAAATCATTATGAAAGAACTGTATTAAAACTTTTTACAAAAGCATCTTTGTAGGTACGAAACATTTTCTTTTTTTTTTCTCACATCTAATAATATCTCGTAATATGCATACAAGTAAAATTTTTTGCTGACAAAAGTAAAAAAAAAAGGAAAAAATTTAAACATCGCGGGAGAATGTACTTTATACGTTAATCAAAATCAAAAGAACACAAAGACAACCGCGACTCGTTCGCGTACCCGAGAAAAATCTCAGACTCGTTAAAAATTTACAAACGAGGGGATTGATGATGCGAAGGAAAGAAAAAAAAAAAGTAAAAAAAAAAAGGTGTAAGAAAGTAAGAGACGAGTGTCGTAGAAGCCAAGTGTCAGCTAGTAGCGGGCCCTTTAAATAAAGGGTTAGCGGTGTAGTGTACATATACGGGTCGAGTTTCTTTTTTCTCGCTCCTTTTCTTTCATTGCTCCAGTTTCTCTTTTTCTCTCTGTCTTTCTCTCTCTCTCTCTCTCTCTCTCTCTCTCTCTTTCTTTCTCTGCGCCATTATACATTCGTGATATCTCTCATAAGTCACGCCTCTAAACTCGTTGCTCGAATCTTGTCCGTTTGACGCGGAGAAGAAAGTGTGATTGGTATATGTATGTGTGTGTTCGTGCAATGCGAGAACAACCGAAAAAAATTGACAATGTGAAGTAGAGCCGTCGGGGTTAGAAGTAGCCGGTTATCGGAACAATGCTTCCGTGATATTGCGAGAGTTCCTTCCATTACAATCAGTGCCTTTATTGTTCTGCAGACGACTTTCGAAGAGAATAATGAGTCTAGGTAAAAGAGAGAGAGAGAGAGAGAGAGAGAGAGAAGGATTTGCTACTGGTATAACTCATCGATTCAGAATAAAATGTTTTTTATCCGCGATAGGTTATTTATTAGAAGAGTCTACGTATTCACAGACACCAAAAATTGTTTGGTACCTAAATAAGTATTATTGTACAATTATTGAAGTTAAAAAAAATTTATTTAACCATAAAATTTGTTTTAAAATTATTTAATTTTTTATTGTTTTCATATTATACTTCATTTTTATGTTTTATTTAATGACTAATGTTAATAATTATTATTACACAATAATTGGTTATTTAATTAACGATGTTTGATTAACACGGTTGTAAATTGATTATACCTTAAAATAAAAAAAAAAATAAAAAAAATAAAAAAAAAAAAAAAAAGAAGCGACTGTTTACGCAGTTTATGCTTACATTAAGATACAGTTACTATATAATAAATACGATGCAAATTGTGGCACGGTAACTCTTGGTCCATACTTCCGATATCCGTTCGTCTTTTTGCATTCTTATTTGGCAGTGTTTCAAAACAGGTCAAATGTAAAGGCTTTTTGCACTAATCATACATTTATGCATTACTGTACGAAAATGTATGTATTCATAGGGAAACGTTATCGATAACTATCAAAACGTTTACAAAACTCATAGTGAAAATAGACCAACAAAAATATGTATTATTCCAGTTTAAGTCGAATGCGTCAAAATAATTTTTTGAATTAATAAAGAATATTTTAAATGAAAGTTTAAATGATAACGACTACATAGACTAAATTTTCTCAATGCACAAATATTAAGCTTGAATATTATTATTATAGTTAAAGATTATCAACAGTTCTTTGGTCATAAGTTTCTAGTTGTAGAATTTCAAAAAGAGCTTTGAAATAATCCACAAAAAATTAACTTTTTATCTTGCATAATATTAGCGATGCTAATTAAGAAATATTAAAATGATGATAATTAAATTATTCTTAATAAAAGTTAAAGATTAAGAAATAATTTATTGAGCAAAGTTAAATCTTATGCATGTATTCAGCTTCTGTCACACTTTCTAATTATCATTAATAACACTCTGACGGAGCTTTTTCTATCATAAGATTTATGCATAAATTTGAATTAATCAATTTGAAATTTTGTAAATTTTTGCTTTTTTTAAAATATATATTTAAAAGTGCAAAATATTTATGACACTATACTATATATGTATATATACACTGATACATACGTAAAATACGATATATTACAATAACTTAAAAATAAAGAACAGTAAATTGTAATATTTTATAAAATTAAAAAATTGTCATCACCGACTGTGAAAAAACACTGTGACACGCAATTATGCTCTCGCGTAACATGCAAAAATAATCCAAATGAAACTCACACGGTGCTCGATACCATTTTAAAATATTCTTGCTGCTATTTGAATTTACACACAAATGAGGAAGAGTACAAGATGAAGAGAGACAAAGAGAGAGAGAGAGAGAGAGAACAGCAAGAACATTGGCGGGGAAAATGTCGGCTCGAGAGGGAGTCTCAAGTAGACCGCACTCGTAACCTACATGCGCTACACATACGAAAGGAAAGGGATAGACGACCGAGAGAAGTGAGATTGTCGCGAGATCCACTACTGTATATACGTGTATAAGCGCATACGGAGGGCACAACAGGAAGTACACGGGTTGGGAGCAGCCACGCGATGTTAACTTCCGCTAAGTGCACTTCCTGCACAATTATTGCTCACTTTGAGGATAATTCGATGTACCAAGTTTTACCTGCTGCTTCTATATCTTTCTCTCTCTCTCTCTCTTCCTTTCCCTTTCCCTCTCCCTCTCTCTCTCTCTCTCTCTCTCTCTCTCTCTCTCTCTCTCTCTTTCTCTCTATCTTTGCAACTCGGATGCACGCACTCGCACTAAATTTCAACCGCGCGCACTTTGTTCCCTTCTCAATGTTTTTTATCACCGTCATCTCTCTCTCTCTCTTTTTCTCTCTCTCTCTCTCTCTCTGTCTCTCACACGGCATTTGATTTTTCATAAGCGCGCGCCACACGGAAGTTAGCAAACGCGCGTAGCGTCGTCTCTGCCTCGCTTGTAAAATACAGTTTTAATTTGCACTCGACTGGTCGGCCCCGACTCCTCCCTTTAATATTCGTACTCGTGGCTTGAGTATTGAAAAGGAAAGAGTAAAAGGGTAAGGGAAATTGAGGGAGGAAAAAAACAAGAGAGGCAACGTTGAAAACGAAACAAAAGTCGGACTCTCCCCCACCCCACCCTCCTCGCTGTGGCGGAAAGTTGGCGAGGAGAAAAAAAGAAAGAGAGAGAGAGAGAAGAATTATTAAATATATTAAAAATGTAAAATTTAATAGAAATTTTTTTTATTTACGTTTCTTTTAAACTCTTTGCTTTTTAAAATTTAACTACTCATTCGATTCATAAAATTTTAAATCTTTAATTATTGCGTTAACTTTTGAATCTTTACAAAATTAAAAATATTATTTGAAAATTCAATATTTGTTATAAATCATTTAAAATAGAATTATTCACCTAAACAATTCGCGTGAAATAAAGCATGTGTGACTTTATTCAAGATTTAGAAATAAATAAATTTAAATTTTCGAATGTCCCCTCTAGTTTTATTTATCACACATATAGATTAATTAATTATTTTCATAATCAACAATTTAATTAAAATCAAATTGTTAAATTAATATATCGTAGTATGATTAATTTTATACATTTAATTAAATTACAAAGCTTTAGAATTAGGTAAGACTCAGGATTAATAACAATGCGTAGCAAATTTCTAGCGATGCTCGTAAAACGTTTCCCTCTGTCTGTTAATTTCCGTAATATTATATTGACACCTGGAAAGTAGAGAAACTTTCCGCGATGTTTATATAACCCGATTTCGGGAATAGATGTTCTCTTTTCCTCAAAGTAACAAAAATGACACAATAAAAAAGATTGAGTAGCTTGTAGAGTTTAAGAAAAGAAACAAATCTGAAAAGTAAATTTTTAAATCGACTTATGATGAAATAATAATATAATATTCGAATGGATTTAAGAAAGATGCAATAGTTCAATCAAGGTATAAATAAAAATTACAAATTTATATTGATACGACTGAAAAGAAAAATAAAGATTATAAAAACTTTACATTGAGATAAATATTTTTTTCGCAATCGTTAGAAAAAAAAAAATGTCTACGTCATTATTTTCATTAAGCATTTTTCAAAATATATCGTAATTAAACATATTATGTGAAATTAAAATTATTAAAAAAAAAATAAATAAATCGATATCAATATAATTTATACACGATATTAAAGTTTATCTAAATATAAAAAGTATAACCAATTTTATAAAAAATCTAGAATAATAAATAAAAGCAAAAAACGTCGTGAGGTTTTCAAACTAACGGTGCGTAGAAATTGTCATAGTATACAATCAGCATTACACTTGACATCCAGTCGAATGAGTGGCAATTTCAACAAACGAGATGCGCGACGACATCGAAAAAAAAGATAATCTAAAAGAAAAAGAAGTTTACTCAAAAGAAGTTACTCAAAACTTTTACAATTAATTCGATTTACAGTTTATATTTGATTGTATTTTCCCTTACACTGAAAATTTATTTATTTTCCGTGATAAACTTTTTTTTATATATACTTGCGCTAATACAATCTTAAATCTATACAAGCTAAAAATAATTCTTAGTATTTATATCATTGCATTTTACCAAATATAAAATTGAATTTTTAATATATTGTCAATATAAATACATAAATCCATCATTTATGTAGTTACTGTTACTTTCCCATTTTCATATTATGAAATATGTTTCTTTAAAACAAAAAAAAATAAAACTTTTTATGTGACAGATAATAGCAAACATCAAAAGTCAAGATTATAATTTAATAAACAGGACCCGAAGATGATGTTACTTCTTCGGAAGCCGGCGAGCGAGAGAGCGATCGTGTCTTTGTTTCCAATCGCTTGGATCACGCTTTTCCTCACTCATACATGCACAATCACGCACATAGTCATACATAAGGAAACGTTCGCTTAAATGGTGAAAATGAAAATTATTCAAATAGGTTGCAGCATTCTTAATATAATTTATTTTTTAAGATACCCTTAAGATATTTGCACGCCTTCAAATTGAACGATAATAGCTACAAACAGAGAAATTTAATTAAAATTATTTAAATTTTTAATAAAAAATTGAAAATAACGATAAAACCCTACGACTTAACATTGATAAAATTTAAATATAACCAAAATCAGGCCTGTCTCGAAGAAGTCAGCTGTTATATGTTCGTGAAACTTTAGCTCTTAAAACCAAACACGCGAGTCAATCTGAAAAAGCACTCAATATAATATAATTAAATACTTTTTTCATTAAAAAGGAAGATAACTAAAATTCCAACAAAAAATTACTAAAAATTCAATTTTTTTTTTTATAATGGTAATATCGCCTTCGAGCCCCCTTTAATAATAAAAAAAAAAAGAATTAACTATTAATGTTTGTAAAAGATATAATAAAGTCTAATACTACTTTAGTATTACTTCATTTAATTATTCTTTTTATTTTTTTAACATACTTTTAATTTAATACTTTTTTTTTAAATACATTTAAGAATTTTTTTTTAAATTTATTTCGAACATTTGTCAAAATGTGTTATCACTTATTATGTTTGAAAATGAAAGAAATATTTGATCGATCTAAAACATTGTTAATAATTCAATATGCAAACATATATGATTAGTATCTGAACAATTTTACTTTTGTGTAAAAAAATTACTCATCAGTCAATTATAATACCTGATATCATTATATATTATTTTAGAGTGAAGCGAACTAGTGAAGCAATTAATTTGATTTGATAAAAAGATAATTTCTTAATTTATATCAGTTTTTTTTTTAACAATTATTTTCTCTTAAATTCTCGTATTTTTAAATTTGTGATTGTATGTAAATTTTATTATTAAGCAACTTATAAAATTATTTGAAAAATTTAACAATTTATCAAATCATTATTATAGAGATTATAAACTTGAAAAAAAATATCAGTCGGTAAACTTAAATGATAATATTTTTATAAAAAACACTATAATATGTAACTAGTTCATTCGAAATGAAAAATAATTCTAAAAATGATCTGCAAGAATTCAAATATTTTTTTCTCATTATTTTTTTTATAACAAATAAATTATAATGAACTGATATTTTTAAATGGAAAATACATAAAAAAATATAAAGCGTAATCATTTTCAAATGGTGTAAATCTTTTAGAACAATTTCAATTCTAATAACCAGACAAACTTTGGAAAGTTTTCAAAATATGTATGCTGATAGCAATTTGCGAGTCTTGTTGCAGTCGTAATCGGAATCAAACTAACAGCAAAACTAAGAGTTATTCAAGCAGTTATTTCCACACGATTACATGCAAATTGGCAATGTAGATACAGAAGGTAAGAAGATTATTTTCGCATGAATTGAACGAATATTATTTTAGACAATATTGTATTAAATGATGCATAAATGTTTTACATATTATTTCCATAGATGTTGATAATTAAAAATTTTTAAAATTGATGTATTTAAAAATGAGCAATAATTTACAAATGATTCACAACGATTTTTACGAAAATTTGTATACTATGAACACCTTCAAATACGTTTCTTTCAAATATTTATTCTTAGAATTAATCGGTATAGTAATGTGTTAAAATAGATTGACAAATTTTCCAAAGCTTAGAGTAAGAAATGAATGTAGTAGATATATAAGAAAAAAAAAAAAAAAGAAAATTAATTTTTTCCATAACGATTATTAGATTATTAGTTAATTTTTTTAATTAAAAGCAATTTCATTGCAAATAACGACGATTAAATTTTTATTATTGGGATATAACGTATTCGGTCTCCGACCACACCGCCACTACAATCTAGCTTTCGTCGGTCCTTATTTACTACGAGAAATGCATTGACATACATGGAAAAATTAACATTTTTATCAATTTTCATTCAAAATGTCACTTCCTAACTGTTTGAATAATAAATATAAGTATTCATATACGAAATGTATAGTAAAAGGTTGTAGCAGTAAGTCAAATATAAATACTGATATTAAATGTATTTCATAAACTCCCTTCGCCAAATCAAGGTTCAGTTGTTTTAACAGATTATTTTAATAATAAAAAAAAGTTTTAGTCAATTAATGGACTGGAAAACAGTGCTTAAATTTAATAATTTTTAACCGGTGCAAAGGTGTGTTAATTTATTAATTAGTTAATTAATGATAATTAATGAAGAATTAATTAACAATTAATTTTTCCGATAATTCTGCTTTGCATGTGGAAGAAAAGCATATGTTTATATAGCAGATCAATCATTGTTTGCAATTTCTCCTTTAATTTCATACGATTTTAATTTAAGAGCAATGATTTGTAAACACAAAGATACTATTCTAATCTTTAACCCATCATTAGACATTGTTTCACTACATTTAAAGATATGATTGTTATTTACAGGTCTCAATAGTTCTCTGATATTTTTAGGATCAATATTATCACCCGCGTAGTCCATTAAATTTTTAATATCAAGCAACATTTTTATTGAAATTTGATAAAAACAATAACTCGCCCATATACGATGATATAATGAAGGCCGAATATGTTATACAATAGTATTTCAATAGCTTGATTCAAGAAGAATAATTTTGACGCAATAAAATCATTTTGGAGATAAACATTGATATAAAAACAAGAGCAGAAATTCTTGAGTCAAGTAAATATTGTCATTTTTAAAATGATTGAAATTATTTTTCTTAATTCAAGCTAATTCTTCTATCGGCGCATACGTATTTTAAAGAGATAATGCGAACAATCAGAGAATTATATCGGTTGGTCAAGATACGTAAAGGTTAAACTACTCGAATTAAGATAATTCAATTTGCCGATATTCAACGTTGAAAGAAGCTCGTATACTATTTCGCGACGCTTAAACAACAAAATAAATAAATCAATTGTTTGGCACATTTACCATTTGGCGAATCGTTAGCCAGTGCAGCCAACGAAGAAAAAGAAGGGACAAAGTTAGCAAACTCGAGGAAAGTTTCGAAAGTGCCGTGTTGGTACGATGGCCAACTTTATCAGCGAGCTATGATGCATACTCCGGAAAAGGGGTTTACTAGCTTCTAACCGGAAACTCGACTACACCCGATGAGCCTTTCTTATGCCTACAGCGGCAATTGCGGCATAGAATATACGCTGAAAATCGTATACGTAATCTGATAGTTTCCGTATGTGTGTGCACGCGAGATTACGCGCTCGTCTCGCTTTTCATTCATCGCTTTATCGTTTTTGTTTTCGTTCATCGTTACAAAATTTCGTCATTGTTTTTACGTCAAACCTTTTAGAATTTATAATTTATTATATATTTAATATATATTTATATAATTTCAACTTTTACTTTTGCATCGTAAACGCTTGATTATTTGAAAAATTACAATTGATGTTTTGAAATTTTTATCTCATCAACAGATAAAATTGTTTACGATTGCAAAATTAAAATACTAATAAAATACTATTTTTATACGATTTTATGAATAAATATTAAAAACATTGCGGTCTTATTTCTGAAAATTTTAAATTGGCTGTAAGCTTGTTTGTAGGTTTTGATAGGAAATAAGCATATATTTATATATTTGCTTATAGCTAAACTAAAATTTTTATGAATGAGACCATTGGTATGCATCTACTTTAAACAACAAAACAACAAAACATTGGTTTAACTGAAAAGTAATTTTCTTTCATTGATGAAAGATTATAAAAAGTAGCGTCAAAAATAATTATGTAATTATAATGAAAAAATTATTATCTATAAAACTATATCAGATATTTATAATAAAATGCAAACAATTAAAATTATCTCAAAAATATATTGACATTCAAAAAAAAAAAAAACAGCTCGTTATAACTAAATCATTTAATTTTAAGAACAATTATAAATTGAAAATAAACTTATTTAAAAAAAAAAAAAATAAATAAAATAAATATTTTATTTTTAAATCAAAAAATTTAGAATAAGAAAAATTTAACAATTTATTACATGATATTAAAATAAAATTGAAATTTTTTTCTACGTTAATGAATATATTAAAAATTTATTTTATTTCAGATTAAAAGAATTTAAAAAATTAGTTGATATATAATAATAAATAAAATTTTAAAATTAAAAATTATCCATCAACATTAAATTTTGGACTTAAAAATAAAAATTTTGAATCGCTATTTCTACATAATTGTCTTATTAGCATTCATTTGTTCACGTGGTATTTTTTTACTCTAAATGTGTATTCGCGAACGATCGCGTTAAATTAGTATATTATACGCATAATGGTATTAAAAAAATGAATGACGCAAATTCGTATAAGTTTTGTTATGTAAAGAAAATATTGTGAAGTTTGTACAAATGTGTCAAATTATAGATTCAATGAAAATTATTCGAAAACCCTAAAACTTTAAATTAAAAATCATGATTTTAAAAATGTGCAAAAGATCAAGATACGCTTATTTACGTAAATCAAATGTAAATATATATATATATATATATATATATATATATATATATATATATATATATATATATATATATATTATAATATTTTAATCTGAATTTATGATATAATTTAAATATAAATAATATAAAGGTAAAAATTGTAATCGGAAGAATTAAAACTTTATAAATTTTAGATTAATCCATTAAGGCCCACGCGAAACTCAGGCTATGTAGAATAAAAATAGTAGGATAGTAGGATAAAAATAACCACGCCAAAGTGGACATGACTGAAAAACAAAATACACGGATTTTTTTTTAATGAAAAATGTTACCAACATTTGTTTCATAATTTTTCCCATATAATTGAATGGCATAATTAGTTTTTTTAAATTGCAAAATTTTAGGTGATTTGCTTAAACCACTTTGCAATAAACAATTTAATTAAAAAACAAAAGAACATGGATATTTTATTTTTCAGCCATGTCCACTTAGGCGTGGTTGTTTTTATCCTATACAGCCTGGGTTTTACATTAATAGGTCAAGGAAAAATTATCGTAGATAATGATAATTTAATCCATGAAAATATTATTATTAAATAGTGAAATAAATCATTGACATGTGTTTGATTGCAACATAACTAAATAAATTAAAGTTTTTGACGTTAACGAAATTGTAATTTCATCAATGACAATATAAGATTTTAATTCTTTTGTTCGAAACCAATAAATAATGAATGGTTAACGAGTCATAAACTAAAATATATAATAATATATTTCATTTATATTACATTAATTTGATATCGAGTATATTACTGTAATTTACATTTCTTATAAAAACTTACGCTTCAGTTTCGAAAAACAGTAACGATTGTCTATGAGTACTCACCTGAAAAGAATACAAAATGAGAATATTAATGAATATTAATGATAAAATTATACTTTGTGATAATGTATGACAAAAATCGATTTTTAAATTTGAAATTTTATATTTTAATAAATAATTTTTGTTAGTAACTTTTATTTTTCATAATTTAATATTAAAATTTTTTGCATGATAATTATGTAGCGTATTAATATATTAATGCGATAATTAAATAGACATTAATTTTGTATAAAAACGTGTAAGAAAAACTGTGTAAAAATATAAACTCAAATTTTATTAATCATTTCTAAAATATTAGTATAGCAAACTTTTCTGAAAGCCGTTTTACCGCCTCTTTATAATTATATAATTAATCACTCTGAATTTCATTAAAACCAATTAAACATACATTAAGTAGATTTACTTCCAACTAAAAAATAATCTCTTGCGAAAATTTGAATCTATCTTGAACTCAGTAGTGCCTAAATATTGTATAAAATAACTTTCCTTCGTGGTAATTAAATGTTATTGTTATTTATATATATATTATAATTTAAACTAAATTAAATTCAATTTATATTTGCATTAATTTGAATTAAAATTATTTTTACGAAGTTTAATTGATACTTACTTGTTAGCTGTTTTTTATTTGATTTCGTAATTCATGGCAAAGTCTTGTATATACAAGTGTACAATTTGGTAATGTTTGGTTAATGCCGAATATTTAAATTCTCAAGAATATTAAGAATTCAAGCAGTTTGAACTATACCTTCAAGATGTCAAGCAAAATTCTCTTGATTTTGGCTCTATGTCTTTTCGGTACAATTCAAGCTGTACAGCAAAATGATAAGGTAATAGAAAATAATTGATATAAATAATTGTTACTTACAATGTTTAATTTTTAATGGAAATCGAGTAAACTTTTATACTAACACTTTTTTTTTAAATGCTTATTCTATGATTTTATAAAAAAAATAATATGGAAAAAATCAATTTTGAAGATATAAATATTTAAGGAAACAATTAGTAATTATACGTAAAATTTTTTTACGTAATCTACTTTCTCAAAGTATGAGAGTTTCTAAATATTGTTGATTTCGTGCAAAATATTGTGTACAATTTAAAAATAAATAAAACAATTGATTCAATATATTATCAATAATTAATTGTCTTATTTTTTATTAAAGTATCCAAAAATACAAGAAAATAAATTATTTACAATATTTTAGCATTGTTACATTATTTATTACTCGTAAATACAGTCCTATAATTGTATGATAATGTTTTGATATTTCCTTGAATAGCTCATTGATAAGTTGACAGACTCTGAAATTAGAAGAATATTCCGCCGAAATCGCAATAAAAGTAAGTTGTCACAATTAAATTTAATTAAATTTATGATAAAATCTCTTGTTATAAAAAATGCATTTGTATACATTGAATATAAATTTATATTAGATATAAATTATTATATAAAAATCAACATTAAGCACATATCATTAGATTTAATATACCACAAAACGAATTTACAACACATAAAATGTTCATGATTTCTTCATTTAATTCTGTGCAAAATACTTTATTATGACTAAAATTTTTATCAGAAACATATTTCAAATGTATTTTTGCGATTATTTTAAATAAATTTAAATGTCCATGTCTAATGAACATATTATGTCCATAATGATTACATGTATATTTAGCAAAAAAATTTTTTTAATTCAATAAGTTTATATTTTTTATGCAATAGCAGTATTTAATTTTCTATCTTTGTGCTGAATTACAGTCCCTAATTATAAAATCATTAAGCTGCATACGGCTAACGCCTATAGATCAAAAAGAGATGTCCGACCGGTTGAATTCGAAGTCGATGAAGAGAAAGTTGTATTTAACCTTAAAAATGTTGAGCACATTGCACTACCGACAGATATTCCTGTATGGACCGTAGAAAGTACCAACAAAAGGAAATCTGGTCGTTTGTACAAAAAAGTTGATGTGGTAAGAAATTAAGCAGCATCCTAATAATAAAAACAATATAAAACTGTAGCAGAGTAAAGATAACAATGCATGTAAATTTATAGGAAAATACTAGAATTGACGGTACATTTTACGAAGATCAGGAAAAAATGGCCTCGATGTATGCTTATTACAAGGACAACTACATTCATTACGTAAGCGTTATCGATTTTTTAAAATTAAAACTCAAAAATATAAATTATAATTGATTTTTTAATATGAATTTAGGATGGTATTTTTGGACAAAGCAGTTTTACGAAAATAATGCGATCAGTTCCAGAAAAATGGTTCAAGCCAGACGAACGAAATGAAACAAATAGTCATATAATTATGGATGTTAACGTTAATGAGGGCATTACTGATTCAAGTTGGTATTAATTTATAAAAAATTCTAATATAGACTAAAAAACTACAAAATTTAAATCATTATTAATTTTTTAATTAGTCGAGGAAAACTATTATAAAAATGATGAAAAATTGGACGAACCTTTAAAGTTTATGAACCCAAAATTATTGCTGGTTCTTGAACATGATTACTTTAAGTAAGTTTAATTAATCATTTTTCGAATTTCCAAAAATCGTAATACTATTATTCACATGAAATTTGATTTCCATTTTTTAATTAATCTACCGTATATCAATTAAAGAATAAAATTTGTATTGTTTAGATCGCTAGGAGAAGATATTAAAGAAACTATAAAATATTTCACAATATTATGGAATGCGGCAAACCTAGAATATAATAAATTTACTTCACCCAAAATAAGACTTACGATAACTGGTATTATCATAGCTAAGGTATGTGTAACCTTCGATACCTTACAAAAACGTATTAAATAATAAAGAAAAAAAAAAAAAAATTAAATAATAAAATTTAATATATAAATTTAGGACGACTGCGCTTTGGAATTCATTTATAATTCACGAGGTAACAACAATGAAATAGACCCTCAAAAACTAATACATAATGCAGCCGTCTATTTCAATGAAGACTTTAAATATGATCTCAATTTCAAAAATTACGATGCTATTATAACTTTGTCAGGGTATAGTATAAAATAGCCATTATTGATATTGTTTATACTTATTTAAGATATAAATCAAAATAAATATATTTATCATTTTTTTTTTTTTTTTTACAGTTCAGATACTAACCCAATAGCAGGTATACTTCGCTAAAATGTGGAAAAAAAATGAAATATTTCTTAATAATAGCAAGCTAACATAATCTTTATTATTATAGGGATTGCATTCATGAGTGGATTATGCGATAAAAACCGTAACACCGGTTTTCTCAAGGATGACGGTAATTATTCCGGACTTCGAGCTGGTATCCATGAAGTTGGACACTTGTAAGTAATTTTTATTATATCGATACTGAATTTAAATATAAATAGCGTTTTTCGATTATTTGAATTTAATGTTTTATAAATCGCATATTACAGGCTTAGTTTAGTACACGATGGATTGCCAGGTGCTGAAGACTGCGAAAGTTATCCAAAACCTGACATTAGCACCATCATGGCTCCATTCGCTTTCCCAGTAAGAAAACTCGTTTGGTCAAAATGCAGCGAGAGATTTCTTCAAAAATTCGCATCGTAAGTATATTAAAATTAAATTTTTTTATCGATTTGCCGTTAAAATATCAAACGAATGTTTTTTTAATAAAATTTGATAATTTTTAGATCAAAAGCCGCCGAATGTTTGAAACGACCTTAACAAAAATAAATGTACTTTCGTACATTAAATTTTTCGCTAGAAAAATATAGATAATATTTTTCATATATGTTTGTAAAAACTTTGTATCATAAAATATTGTTACTAATAAGAATATATCCTTGTACAAAGTATATATATATATATATATATATATATATATATATATATATACATAAATTGGTATTTAAATATTTTAATTTTTTTACTGTTTTTATTTCATGTACTGTATAGCAGATCACATAAAATTTTGAAGTCAATTTAAAATTTCATGATATTCAAAAAAATAAAATTTAATTATAAAAAAATAATCGTTTGACTTGTTTATCGTTAATCCTCTTCCACCCCCTTCCTCCGCCCGGATATCGAAAAATCGACTGAACAAAGATTTACGTCAAAATCATGTTTAATATCGTTTTTAAAATTCTCATTAAAAATCGTTGACTTTTTATTAGTGATCTTTGTATTATATTGTAGAGTGTTGCGATGATAAAATCAGAATCATGCGCACATATAAAAAAAGAAATCCTCGCTCACAACAATAATATAACCGCGGCTGACTTTATCCACTTGCACTCATTCTTTCCTTTAAAATTTTTCATCTAAGTTAGCGGCGCGCTTATTACACAAGAGCTATTGTTTAATTCAGGTATGTTGAGTTATGCGTACACGTATACATGACTAAAGAATGACGATAATGCGCTCAGGAAACACGTATATTCTACGTGAAATATTTTCTCCTTGCTAGCACAGAAGCCAGTGCGAGCAGATACAATAATACTTTTATAGTATGTATATATATATATATATATATATATATATATATATATATATATGTATACAGGGAGAAAGAAAGGTGCACAGAGGATGCAAAGGTTTTCGGAGTCAGCGACCAAAGGCCGTTTTCGATCCCGGCACTAAAAGCTGCTCACACAACTACTACCGCGCGAGCTTTAAAAGTTTCTCGTATACTACTCTTTCGTGAGTATGTATTTAAATGTATATATAGATACATGTGCGCCTCCCAGACAAAGCCATCAGGGCGAAAAAGCTATCTGTTCTTTCTTTTCGCATCGGTTCGCTCATATTTCTAGCATATAATACGGTAATAATCTCCAGCATATACTATGATAATGCAGCATCAAGACGCATATCCTATACAGATATTTATGTGCGCCTGTATATACGCGGATATGTGAAGCACATAAGAGTGAGGATTGAAAATATAAGGTCCATATATGTACACATACGTACACATATATATATATATATATATATATATATATATATATATATATATATATACGTATATATGTGCACCTGAGCATGCACGTTACACAATGCGAGTTGAATGATAATAAGTGTGGGAGATCCCGTAGCTCGAGCTTGCCTCGAGATCGTAAACTGGATTGTAAAATAGTATTGCTTCCCTCGACGTGATATTTTTAAGTCTTTGTAGACGTTGTATAAGTTACGTCGTCGTCACGATGAAATTTTCAATTTCAAGTTACGAATTATTAAAATTTAAAAGTTTTACTTTCATAAGCTTTTTTTTTTTTATTGTTTTACTTTTCCGCAACAGGTTTATTAATTAATTGATGTGAATAACATAAAAATAATAATAAGTAATTCGTTAACTACACGTAATATAATAATTTGCCTTTTTTCTGTTGAAATTTCTTTACACTTCATGTACATATATAAATCTATAGAGTACAATTTTGCAATAATAAAGTGTTGAGAAATGAAGTTGAAAAAGTAAAAATATTTAAAATTATATTATTAAAAATAATATATTATGACGAATTTTATACTTTTGCTTATGGAAATAGTAGTTAAATGTATAAGTTTTGATTCTATATTGTAAAAAAATATCTAATATATAATTTATTCATATTAAAATAAAATATGAAAAAATTTTTTTAATTTTAAAGAAAATTTTTTATACAATATATAAATAAATGCATTTAAAATTTTATCGATCGTTTACTCCTAAAATGAAGACTAATTACTAAAACTTCAAAATTATTTTAAAAATCTTATTTTTCATTTTTTCAATCAAGATGTAATATAGTATATCATATAGCATAGTAGAATAATTATTTTAATTTACTATGTTAATAAAATATCTCCAACTTATACCGGCAATAAAAATTCAATTAAAAATAAGTATAAAAGCTGTAAAAAAACCTTTTATTCGTTTTTCAAAACGAAAGAAAAAAACTAAAACAAAAATTAACATCATAAAAATCGCAATAGTTTTTATTTTCACAAATTAGGAGCATTTCGCATTTCAATCCCGCAAATTTGCATTCGCAATCTCCCTTATTTTCCATTTCACTTCCTGCCAAACAAATTCCATATAAACGCCCGTATTTAGTCGGTACACGGGGGTGTGCGCGCGCCCAACACACCAGGACTACACCGACGGCGTAACTCCCCCAACTTCTCTTCCCACGAAAGAATGAATATAAATTTTCCGTAAAAGCGATGCTCGCGCGGCGCAATTACATCGCGTACCGAGAAAGAGTTACGAAGAAGAGGAAGCCAGAGGGATGAAAATAAAAAAAAAAACAGAGAGCCGTGTTTTCCACGGCATATAATTCAAAATCTTATTCATACGAAGCCGTGCGAATGAGTTAGGGGACGTACGAGCTTTCATTTACGCTTTTCTCTCTCTCGCTCTCTTTCTCGCTTTCTCCCTCCCTCTTTCTTTTTCTTTCTCAAACTCTCCGTTTTCAAAGGGGGAAAAATAGCGTTCACGCGCCGCGAAGCCGAAAGTATCGCGTACGAACGGGTGCCGGCGCGACACATGGCCGCGTAATGTATCACACAAACCCGCGTGGATGCAATTTCGGACTCTCTCTCCTCTCGCGCGCCCGACTCGTATAGTTACAGTTACGGTCTTTCCGCTTTACTCTATAAATATGTATATTTATATATATGCGTATTTAGACACACACTTACGTAAACTGCAGAAACACTAATGGATTCGTTTACACGATAACCGAGTTTTCAGTAGCTCTCACTAACTCGACGAGCGCGCTCTTTCTCTCGTAGTTCAAACTAAAAGAGAGAAAGAAAATGCATACATGCATATCATAATTGCGGTAATACGTATAGGCGTGAGAGTGATTATATATACGAATAAGCACGTACATGCGTACCAATAGCAAAGGGAAAGATTAACCGTGGAAGAGGAAGGGGAGGGGATAGAGGTCTTAAAACAATAAATATTCATACGCGTCGAGATTCTACAAAGTTAATGAGATTTTGAGCGGATTTACTCGTGGTATGCTTGAAAAAGTCACTGACTTTTGCCTACCGTCTTTGAATAATATTAACGCGTGCCTGTCCATAAGCTAGAATATAGTTCGTAACAACTTCGTATGCATAGAGAATTTTTAATCAATCGCTTAAGGAAGATATAACAACTTAGTTGTTTAATTTTTTTTTTTTTTTTTCTAATTGTATTGCGAGATAACTTGTTATTTAAGGGATTTTTAAGATTTTTATTTTATTCTTCGTTTAAAGTATAATATTTTTTAAAAAATTGTCAAAAATTTCATGGCAATTTAATGAATTATTTAAAGACATCCTATAATAAAAATCTCTCTTGCTACTGACTGCGAGTACAGTATCTCAGGGCGAGAATAAAATTTTTTTCATAAAAAAACCACAAAATTTCTGATGGTCAGCGCAAAGAACGATTTGTAAAAGAGCGTTCAACAAACTAGCCGATAACTTGATTCGGAAATAATATTTTGTTTTAAAATCGCGAAGTTTAATTTAAGCGTAATAAAATATTTGAAATGAAAAAATTGTACAACTTGAAAACAAATTCTATAAACGAATGTCTATTTTTTTGCTTCTAGCTATTCCTTATCCCTTGATTCAACTGTCAGGCACGTCGTTATTTAAAAAAAATTAGCCGCAATTTTCACAATTTACAAGATTGAAATTTCTCGGATATTTGTGATGATAAAATGAAATATAACGTCGTTTCTAAATAATTATAAAATAATTACGAACATTTTTTAAAATTTTAAATTTTTAAAATTGATTCTCAAACGTTAAAGATAATATATAATATAAATTTTCTACGTAAATTTGTAAATTAAACAAGATTTTTTATTACGAACCATAATTTTTACTTCTTCGCTCGAGGAAATCTAACTATATGACATTTATATTCCACCTACTCGCGGTAAATATTTATTTCGATGAATATATATGCTTCTTTTGGTAAACTGCTAATATTAAATCCAGCTAAAAGTATATACTCATTTGGCTTGAAATGCTTTTTTAGAAACTTGAATACGTCTTTCCGACGTAAATAAAAGATAGTTTTTACAACGGTTTTAAGCTACATCGATCTTTGATAATGTACTTTCTTTACGGTTCTCAAAACTCAATAATACGGTTATTTCTTAGAAGAAATTCGATTGATTATAAGAAAACTTTTTATAAACTTTTTTATTATTATTATAAGAAACTTTGATTATGCAATAACTTCAAATTAAGATATTCAAACCTTTGTTTATATAATGCATAATACATTTTGTATAATTTATGTAAAGTGAACATTTAGTTTCATTTTTAAATTTAATATTCATCACAATATGTATATTTCATTAAGCTAATGAAAACAAAACCAACTAATTATACATTTAATTTAAGTAACTTGCTTTAGTTGAATTATTTTAACTTTAAACATTCACTGTTATTAAATCATTTATTAGATAAATAAGCAATTAACAAAAATTTACCAAATATTTATTTCTATGTCAGTTAAATTTATTATCCTGAAATAACCCAATAAACTATGAGTTATTAATCAATAGCATGACACGATGCTAACAAAAAATGTCTTACAAGAAACGTGAAAAGGATACGATATACAAAGAAAATCCTTAAAATGATATAGCTGTGATTGAGGAGGAAATTCATAAAATTTTCCAAGCTTTTTCATATAAAAAAAAAGGAAATAAATGAAAGAAGTAAAGAAAAGATATATATATATATATATATATATATACTCGTATATATGTACACAAGTAAAAAAGCATAAGTTCGCGTCCCATCAAATGGCTTTTCCAACTGAACGAAAGCAATACACGTGAGGTACTTTTTCACGTAAAATTTGGACAAAGGGAAGAACGGAAGAGCGAAACATAAGGTCAACAATCAAGTACAATAATCCATGTGGAAATCCATATGGAAATCAATATGGATTTCCATATGGAGTTTCAATCGATCGTTACAACTGGGAATGCGCTGCTGCATGACGTTACTACGATGCACGAGAAGGACCCATGAGGACTATTTTGCAGTCTTTCGATCTGCGCTATTGGATTAGAAAACAAATACTTACGTACGCGAGATTACTACCGTTTTTTTCAATTAAAGGGATGCTCAATTTTATAATATATATGATCTTATATATAATTGAAACTGATTAATTATATTTTTTTAAATGTTGTGCTTTAAGTGCGCTTAAGTTTCATCGTTTAAACATTAACGAAAAAATTATTTATTTGGATTTTTTAAATGTTTTATAACCTCTAAAAATGAATTTGATTTACTTTCTTTCACATATTGAAAGGTAATGATAATTAGGTTTGTAATAACATAAATAATACAGAAAAAAAAGATGAATTACTAATTAAAATTTAACAGTGTGGCCGATATCATGAAATAATATTGAATTTTTAATTAATTAAATAGTGCAAATGCTATATCATTATTTAATTTTCACTTTGAATTTTTACGAAATTTGAAAGATTATATTATCGTTTTAATATATAATTGCAAAACTGTTAATAAGATTATACGAGCATTGAATTATAATTTAGGCTGTTTTTTTTTAATTCTTTAAAAAGATTCACATAGATTAACATTAAAATCTCACTTTTTTTACCAATATATTAATATGTTCTTCAATCAAACGCATCATTTAAAATATAAAGTAACATAAACGTTTACATCGAATTACATTATTTATTACATATGAAACAGTAACGTAAGAAAAATATGTACGCATTATAAATCGCATTTGTAAATTTTAAAATGATCTATTGCTTGTTAGACTAACAAAATCTTTTTCTACTTGAATTACTGACATCCACTTCAATCGTAGATATAGATTTTATACGTATTGTCACGTACAAAGAGCTTCGCGTCTACGCGCGAGTGTCAGACGAGACGCTAATTCCGCTTAATTGTTGCGTTAGCGTCTGACGAACTTTCGGCGGAATTACGTCGAACGATTTTGGAATTTGCCGATCGCTGCGTTATGCGTTCAAATACGAATTCTTTTTTCGAAACGAGCTGTCTTTTTCGTTCCTCTAGCTGATTGAGAGTTCCTCCGTTTATCTCGACGGTGGAATCGGAACGTGCGGACGCGTCAACCACCTGGCGATCCCTCTCTCTTTCTCTCTCACTTTCTGGTTTCCTTAGCCCCACATTAATATCTCGCAAATCTCGCGGCAGTTTTAACGATCGGACGGGATTACACAACAGTATATTTATTTATTTACGTTTTGATAAGCGAGTGTCAGATGTCCTTGTATTTCGAAAAGATAAAAATATAAATTAATTATACTAGAATATTCGTAGTTTGTATGAAATTGTATAATTTCAACATTTAATTTAAATTCATATAGTTAATGTAATTTGTCAGCTAATGCAATTTCAATAAATATTTTATTTTCAGTATTACACGTAAAATGCGCGAATTTCAATAACAATGAAACAGTTGGAATAGTCAAAGTCAAGAAATAATCTTCAATAAAATAAAAATAATTAATTTCGATAATTACGTTAAAGAAAAAATATCCTTTTCATCACCGCAGCTTCATCAAACAGCTCTCAAGATAAATAAAATAATAAGTCTTCGCTTTATGAATTTCAAACATTACGCAATCAAACTTACACATATTGACAGCCGCATAGCCGCGCTTTTGTTCCTTTCAGTCGGTATGCAAGGAAAACATCGCGCAATTTATGCATGGTACGAAAGATTTGAAGAAACCGTTAGATTCGTATAAAAGCTGAACTTCGAGAGGTTTCTCTGGATTTACCAATGCGCGGTTACGATCGATAGTTTGGATAAGTTTTGGTACGTTGATGGAAACTAATTAAACGTTATTGATTTATTTGTCGAAGCCTTACATTTTTTGCGGTAATTTACATTAATTTTGTATGCAATATTACAAAAATTTAATGATGATTATATGATTGAAATAAATATAAAGTAAACTCGATGTTGCAAATAACATAGAAACTTTAATTGTGAATGTGTAAACTATTCTTTTTGATTCAATTTTGTATAAATTTAATATAATGTTCGCATGAAACATTGAAACTTTCAGGCTTTCGAGAAAAGAATATGTTATGTGCTTTTTTAAATTTACTCCTATATTAACTTTTTTGGAAATTACTTTGCGGCAAAGCCCCTAAATATTGTTTAATAATTCTAATCATTAACTGATATTAGATTATGTTGATTGATTCTTTGAAGAGAAATTAAACTTTTAATAAAGTTTGAAATAGTTGGATAGCGAGCAATCGAGAGCAATATTTAAAGAAAAAAAAAAAAGAAACTGACAAATTTTCAAATAAAAATAGCAGCAAATAAGGTGATATTGTTGGTGCTTTAAAAAAAAAAAAAAAGAAGAAGGAATGAAAATTATTGACCATCGAGTTTTTTTAATTAACCAACATAAAATTAAACATTTTATTATTCATAATGAGTATAATTATTCTAGTTGTAAGAACTTCGATAAAAAATTTCAAATAATTTTTTAAAACGACAAATATCTCAAACCAAAAATTAATTCAACGATGAACAATTACATTATCATTTGAATCAATAATAGAAATGTTAACTTATTTTTTAATTATTATGTCAAACAAAAGAATAATAATGAATCTGACATCGATGTTTAATTGAATTTATTGAAAATAAGAAAACCCCTTAATGGTCTTTATTATTATCTTCCGTTATCAAAAGCAAATCTCTATCTTGCCGAGAAATCGATATCAACAGACTTGCTCCTCCGTTCATTAATGCCATTCTTGAATAATTAGATCTCGCGTTATCTCTTTCTACCAAGTTAGCCGGCTGCATCAAGAAGCAGAAACGATTATCTCTATCCAAGAGTAATGGCATGGCAGCCTAACCTATACGCGACGCTGATCAGAATCGCAATCAACACAGAGAAGGAGAGAAAGAGAGAGAGGGAGAAAGACAGATAAGAAGCTATGGTAGTATTAGAAGGTCACCTTCGCTTAAAATTGGACTCGCAAATTAGTCAGATCGTCCGTATGTATGTACATATATGCATACGCATATCACCAGCAAGCAAACCAGTGAACCCGTTCTCTCGCGGTGATGGAGGAAGATAATGGTACAGGATGCTTCATCCGAACGCACGATTTAGACGTACACATCTATATTCTCATATGCATATATGTATATATAGATATATTATATACATATACATAGATATTTAGATGTGTAGGTAAAGCTTGTCTCGAAACAGACAAAGTCGTGAATCGGGAACAGTAGTAGTAGGAGGAAGCGGAAATAGAAAGAGAGGCAATGACCCCGTGCGCTCTCAAGTTGTCTTGCGAGGAGAATCGGGTAAAGGCGGGGGGGGGGGGGAAGTTACTTCATTTGAATATTGAGTAAATCGAACTTCCAGAAGACGAAATAGAAAAGCATACACGTGTGTTAGCCGATAGTGCGCGCGTCACTCAGATGTTCTAATGTAAAACATTGATAAACAAGCCACATCCGTACACCAAATACTCCTTACAGATATACTCGTATATATATATATATATGTGTGTGTGTGTTACGACATAAAACGCAACGCACTACAAATTTAGAAAAATTGAAATTTATAGTAAAGCACAGAAGGGTTCTTTTTATATGAATTACTATTGTACTTTCAATACGTACGTGACTTAAAACGCTTTTATTTTTTACGACTATAAAACATAAAACCACGACAAATACATATGAACAACAGCTTCGTTAAGTAAGACAAAACGCATTTTATATATAGACATATTTTCCAAAATTTTTCTTTCTACAAATTTATTGGAAATAACTCGACGTATAACGTGCAAAGACAAAGACATCCGTAAAGACGTTTATCTTTTCCTAAAACAATTAGATACGTAAAAACTAAAATCTAACTAAAATCTATCTTCCTCCAGCCGTACCTTTTACCCTAAATGTTAACCGTTTTACGTAGATTTTATATGCGTCGGTTGAATACGGTTTAGGTATAATGCTATGGCTACAGCCTTGAATTATTAACGATTAACTTGGATGAACCGCTTAAATTTATGCGAGTTTAAGTGCAACATAGAGCCCCGGCTCGATTAGCAATTTTATTGTTATATCAAGTTCACATTATCACTTTGTTATTCCGAACATTATGGGAGAAGTTTTGATAACGGAAATAATTAAAGAGCTATTGTTGCATTAATGTTTTGATACTTTTAATTTGTTAAGCATATAATTTACCGGCATGAAGAGTTTTTTAATTTTTTTAACATTTTATTGAAAAAAGTATTAATTAAATTTCTTTCAAGTAGGTTATACAATTTTATAGCAAATATTTACATTTTTCTAGCTCAAAACATTATTAAAACTAATATAATTTTAAGGGTGCGGTTTTATAAATAAAATATAGCAAACTTCAATATTTTATTAAGCATTTATAAACATTCTATTAAAAAAAAAAAAAAAAAAAAAAACATTAAATTAACATACACAAGGTTAAATCTACTGCATAATTAAGATACTACATTAAGAAAAAAAATTAATTTAAGATTTTCCGTTTCGTAATATTACGTATGAATATTAAACGTTGAAAAAAAGAGGAACACTTGTTCGCTAATATACTCGGACAGAGTTTGAGTTTAATTTACATATACCAATTTAGCTGCCCATCTCCATATACCTTTTACTTTTTTTATATTTTTATTATTATAATGAAGTAAATAGGATAAGACAGTAGGCCGCTTAAGCTAATATAGCATTAAAAACAGATAACGAAATAAAATATTTATGGCAAATATCGGGTTATAAAGTTTACTAATTGAACTAATAATCGAAGTCAATATTAATAACTTTGTCTTTCTACGTTGGAAACTATAATTAAATTTTTTTTAAAATAACTTTTTTATCGCTATTGCTTTAAAACGTTGACAATTATTGTGGTCATCCAGTTGTCAATTAAAGTCAAAGAAAATTTAGTAATCAGTGCAGCCAGAGCATGAGGCAAATACCCACAAAAAATGAAGACGTAATTTATGAGTATTTCATTGTTTCATCTGCTTTTTGCATCTTCTGCGTCACTATATTATTCGGACACAAATTATTGACATATGATCTAAAGTATATATGATATTCTATTTAAATATTAATGTAACCACCATTAACAAGATTACTCTCTTTTTTCTATAATTTTTAAAATCATTACATAGATGTAAAATTTTATTTTCAAGTTTAACTATTTTTTACTAAAAATTTAATTTTTTTATAATTTCACAAAGTTTTGTATAATTGAAATATTTTATTTAAAATAATTTTTCACTTATAGAATATGTACTTACACTATCATATAAATATATTATAGTGCTATATATAGATAGTACTATAATATAAATATATTATAGTACTATCAATTATTGAATAAATGCACAGTTTCATATAGATTTTATTCGCCTTAAGCATTTTATTTTACGATTAAATCAATGCACTAAGCTGGGTTTTTTTAACGAAAATATTATGATTGATTTCAATATAAATTTATAAATCCAATTTCTTTTATCAATTTAATTATAAATTGTACATATTATTTTATTATTTTTATTTAATAACAATTTTTTTTTTTTTTTTTATTGAAAAAATATTCAATTAATTCTTTTTCTATTAAATTGTGAAAAATACAATATAAATTGAAAATTATTTATTTCTTTAAAATATTACTGTATGCTAACTCATGCATAATAAATAAATAAAATTACTATTTAATTGAGAAAAGATTATTATTTAATTGAATAAAAAAGGATTTTTCAATTAAAAAGTTTTAAATCAGAAACGTTTAATTATTATGATAACATTATTTAATAAATACATTGAAAATGTAATTTTTTTAATTTACTAAGTAAATTATTAAAAATACCTATTGTCAATAATACCTTTATCAGTTAGTAATATAAAAATTTCTCAAAGATAATAACCAAACACGTTAAATGAGTAATTCGAAAAGAAAATCGAAAAATTAATTTTTCCGACCGATAGTTATAAGCGTGAAGAATCGCCTCTCCAGCGATAGTTTTTCATCGGTAGCGAGGGCATCCTAGAAATCTCCAAGTTCCGCAGAGTCTATCAATCACCCTTGATCCACCTTCAGCCAAAGAGCTCGACCATCTCTTCTCTTCCATTCTCTTCATGCCTCATATACCTATGTATATATATATATATATATATATATATATATATATATATATATATATATATATATATATATAGAACGCTTACTGGTACACGGTAACTGGAAACTCGACGAATTCGTACGACTCGGGGTAAATTCCTTTGAACGTATCAGCACTTTCCTAACGTACAAAAACCAAGTTCGTCAAAGGCGCCTGCAACGTCAATGTTACCACACGAGGGGTTCAGGGCTTCCTTCGTCGTAGGGTATATATAACATCAGCTCGCATTCGCGAACTTTATGATCGCAAATACCTGTGGACTTTACGATCAAGGAAAAAAGATGTTACCTCGCGAATACCTTCGCTACACGAATACATCACATATAAGTAGGGAAAATTACGCGCAGTGTATAGGTGGAAAGCCGCCAGGATTTCGTAGCTTACGCTCGATCGATATATGTATGACTCTCCACTATCGCAGAAGGTTCCTCTCTCTCTCTCTCTCTCTCGCGACGGAAAACAATATTCGTAAGGGTTTCGTAGAGGATATCTTAAATGTGAGAGGCAGCATTGCGTGAGAGATTTTTTTTGACGAAAAAAACTTTATTATACATTTTATGATAATGCGTGGAAGACGTATATTACTTTCTTTATTTTTAAATAATATAGTGTTGGACAATAATAATACATTAAAAATACTTACACGATGGAATAAGATTTTAACTTTGAAAACGTCATTATTAACGCCTAAACGTTATAAATTTCGTATTTTATATCTCATACTCTTAATTATTCACGATTTTATATTTCCAAAATTCACATATCGTCACAAAATTCTTCGCAAACATTTCATTTTTTTAAATAAAATGAATTTTTTTTTTTTATTCAAACGTTTTAAAAAAAAAAAAATATCAACCTATATACTATAAACATGGATTCACGCTGGAAAGAAGTAAAGAAACGAAGTAAGACTCTATGAAGAAGAAGAAGAAGAAAAAGAAGTGAAAGAGGATAAAAACGAGTCTCAAAGAGGATCGTCTCAACTGCAAACAGTTATTGAGTCTGAGTCACGTCGGGGTAGACCTAAACCCTCGTGATTGCCTCTCGCGCGCGCGCAGGAAAAACAGATCGACGCTTCTGGTTATTTTTTTAATTTTCCATGAACAACTCTATTTCTTTCTCGAGAATTTTCCTCTCTCTATCTCTCTCTCTCTCTCTCTCTTTCTCTATCTCTTGCACTCGTTTTTTGTAGAGCTTGCGCGCCGATACTGCGCTATTTTGCTCGAAGAGCTAATTTAAAATACTCCCGGTACTTATTGCTCATTTTTCACATAGCGCCGCAGAATCGAATTTCCCCGTCAACTATTCAATCAATTTTCCACGCGGGCATTGAGAGAAAGAGAGAGAGAGAGGAAAAGAGTATTTCGTACGGATGATACTACTGCTGCTGCTGCTGGCAAAGCGAAAACTTGATTTTAATATTGGATTGTTGGTGGCAATCAAGCGCGATGAGAGATGAGCTAAAAAATAGTAATCGCATACTCTAAACGCACAGAGAAAGCTGTGTGCACACACACACACGCATATCTATATATGTATACACATAGACATTTAAATATTTTGAGCGCTTTTATTTTCTTACAAATGAGAAAAGTTTTTTAATACTTTTCATGAGTTTTGATTGCTTTAAAATTGAATATTTTATCTATCGAAAGACTTAACGATTCTCTACGACGATTAATTTTATTAAATATTAGTATTGGATTCAACTTTTTTCTTGGTTTTGAAACAACAATACTTGATTTAGTTGATAGTTTTAATAAAAAATCTCGATCGTTGTTTCACAAACTGATAATATTTATAATTATTTTTTTTTTTTTTTTTTTTTTTTTTAGCTTAACTGTAACAAAAAAAAAACGAATAAAAAAAAATCTTACAAATAATTTATTAAATCCTCAACATTAAGATTTTCTATTCGATTTTTATCATGTTTTTAACTTACCAATATTAAAATTAAAATTAAATATAAATAGTATTTACTTCTGTAAAAAAAAAAAAAAAATAATTAAAAGCAAACGCAGTACTTATATAAGTAATATTATAATCAAAAACTGTACAAGATCAAAAATTATTCCTCTAATCGAGCTCGTTTAAAATTTTAGCCTCTTTATAAAGAAAAACACTCGTCATTTAATGAAAGCATTTGCAAGCAGACATCGCGGAAATTTCTATTCAAGAATAACAAAAAAAAAAAAAAAAAAAAATAAAAAATAAAATCATGTCAATTTGTACTATATGTATGTATGTAATATGTAGTATTTTCGCCCTTACAGAGAAAATTTAAAATCAAGTTACAATAAGTAGCGGAGTATGGGAAAACGGTCGTGTAAATAAAAAGAGAGATTGTCAAGCGAGAGAAGCACAGAAAACAGCGGCAGTGGGAGAGAGAAGGAGGAACGGAAAATAGATATAACTAAACCATTTTTTTTTCATGAAAGTTCGCAGGATCCAATCATCGAGGAATATCGTGGGCTCTTAACTCGCGAGACCGCTTCGAGGCAAAGTGTTGCAGTCCTCTTGAGGACTTTCGTTTTCAAATTTTACCGTTTCTCTTTCCATCCTTCCCCCCCCCCTCTCTTCCTTTTCGTCTCTCTTTCTTTCTTGTTATCTTTTTTCCTCTCTGCTGTGTCGTCTTTCTTCTCTCGGTACAGTTCCTTCTGTAATACAATAATCTTTTGCCCGCGAGAATAAGAGAATGAGAGAGAGAGAGAGAGAGAGAGAGATAGAGAGAGAGAAGGAGAAAAAGAGATCTGCTGAGTTGTGATATGAATTGTTTCATGCTCGCTTATCTCTCGACCCTTTCCTCTCTTCCTTTCTCCCTCTATCTCTCCTTCTCCATTTATATATTCCGCAGCACTGACAGCGTGAGCTATTCAGTTTTCTCTGATAATTCTCTACGCGTATTTATAAATGTGTGTGTGGCAAATGAGAAAGTTTTTGTACGTATGCTCGTGTAGTAGTCGAGTATTAGTCGAGGATAAATTTCTCTGCTCTTTCAGTCTGGCATTGCATTCTCTTTCGCTGTAAATACTTATGCATTTTACCGAAATCTCGTGCTTGAGAATTTTTATGCCAAATTTAATAATATTGAAATACTTTGTTGTGACTTTTATATACGTTTAACAAATAATTAACAGAAATGCGTAATTTATCAAGGTATAAAAGTGATAGAAAAATATCGTTGAAACGTGTTAACATAGAAAAATTTATCATTGCTTGTTAAAAACTTAAAAAAATATGACGCACAAAAAGTAAGCTTATTTTAAACGATAAAATAGATAAGATAAAATTATGTGTAATCATGCGTTAAATTTGCCCAACCCTCTGTGAATTTTTCAATATGAACGAAATCTTGCTTAATCATGCGCGACGTATTTGCATTACCCATAAATGATGTTCGTTGAAGAATAAAGTATTCCTTATTTGAAAATGATTAAAAATTTGCGTGAAAAGAATTAAATACATCGATTGAAATACTCGATATATTTTTAATTTAATTAATGGTAATTTGAGACAAAAATATAGATGCTTGAAAATTAAAAATGTCAGTGTAATTTTTTTTATTGAAATTATACTAATGAAATTATGTCGTACCTTGATAAATGGCACAATTAAATAAAAATTTAATTATTTATGTGGAACAAAAAGAGAGTTATATTTCAAATAGACTTACAACTTTCATAAAAATAATAATTTTATGAACTTAAGTTAATTAAGTCTTCTTTATACCAATAGTATATAAATTTTATTTCAATCTTATTTAATTTTATCGGCGACATAATTAAATTATAATAATCGTTCATTTTAATTTTAATGGTTTACTCGATTGGAATTCAAGTATTACATTGTTCGATTCTAAAGTATGAAATAAAATAAAATTTTTTTTACATTGACACACTACTTTTCTTATCGCGCTGTGAATATAAATGTGCTTATCCGTCTTCTATAACATTTAAGAAACAAATAAAGCTCAACAGAAGAAATTACAAATAAATACTTACGTTATTGAATTGAGCATTTTTTCGTTACTTTAGCATAACATATCTATAGATATTAACAAAAAATGTCTCACCTATATATGAAATTGACAAGAAAATAATGTATTATAATACTTTGAATAAAGTTAAATCGGATTTCGAAAAAGTTGGCAAGTCATGTAGGTCAAGAGTCTCGCAAATGTCGCTAATAACAAACGTCGACGAAAATAAAAAGAAAGAGAGAGAGAGGGCTGTTATGAAAATTTCATTTTCCGTGTATTACTTCCGTTAAGGAAGCTTTTGTGGCGCCCTTCTACCTTCACACTTTCCCCCGGTGAGTTTCCCCGATTCAATGGGACTTTTGCAAACAATGCCCCTTTACCAAGCTAGTCGTTTCGAGGTATACGCGCGAAAGAGAGAAAAAGAGAGATTTCGAAGGAGCAAAGGAACGAAGCTGCGACGAAGAAAAGAAATGAAGAGAAGAGGAAAGAGCGATGCGCGCAAGTATTTTAACGCGCGTTTTATACATAGACCGTCCCTGCAGCGACTGATGATAAAACACGGAGACTGTAAAGAGGACCTCTAAATAAAGTACGCGTGGCTATAAAGTCGACGACGGTTTGACTCTTTGTCCTCCCCTCCACCTCCACCCCCCCCCCTCCTTATCGAAACACAAAGTTCCTTCGAAGACTATTCTACCTCGATTTTGATTGATTTCACACTCGCGAATCGTGAGAAAATGACAGTACGAAAGGAAATTTTTTATTGATTAAGTTCGTTCGAATTTATAACTGCGTTATAAATTTCGAATTAACGATAAAATTTTAACAAACTTTTCACACGTTTACTGTAAATATATCTTCATATAATTTTTCTAAGATAATCGTTATATTTTGTTTGCACGACTATTTTTTACAGTGCTTAATTAATTTTGTAACTTTATTTTATAAATTGAAAAATTGTTTGCTATTTTTATAAAAAAATGTTTAAAATTTTTATTCGCTATTTCTTTTCAAACGAAAAAATCAAAATTCTTTATAATTGCATTTCTGTTTTTAAAGTAAACATTACTATTATTCGTATAACTATAGAAAATTTTCAAACGTTCCAAAAATGAAATTAAAAAAAGGAAAAAATGATTACTTCAATAACAAATAATAACAATAATAAGAGTAATGTTATTTTCAAGCTTTTTCAATAAGAGTACGGTATTTTTTGTCGACGACTTTAATATTTTTCTTTCATCGTAATTTAAATTTGTCGATAGAATTTTTTGCTTTTCTTTTTATCTCTTACTGTATTTTATTATATTAATAATTATATAATCATACAAATTTGTTTAATACAAAATATTAGAATTATTATGATAGCATATAAATAAAAATTTATCTGTTTTCAATTATCAGTAAAATTTTCCAAGTTTACTTTTATTCCTGATTGATTTTTGCCTGAATATAAAATAAAAGAAAGAATCGTTTATTTTAATTATGGATTTTGGAAATTTATCTATAATAATTTATTATTATTTAGTAAATAAGATGGATATTTTGATTGTTTGATAAAACATTAAACGCTCGCACCTTACACTTTCTTATAAACTATAATAACAATAGTAAAAAAGTAATGTTTTGCATAATAAGAAAATAATATTCTTAGATATTTTCAATTTTATATGAAAAAATTGAATTAAATATTAAAATAAAAAAGATAAATTTATAAAAAATTTACTAAATTTATTGTATTAATATTGCGAAATTTTATAATCGATTTTCGTTCTATTCAAATAAATTTACTAAATTTTATTACGTAACGAAATAATAAAATAGTCTAAAAATTTGCTTGACCCCGACGTGATTTGAACACGCAACCTTCTGATCTGGAGTCAGACGCGCTACCGTTGCGCCACGGAGTCGTTGCAATGTAATCGCCGGAAATCAATAGAAACGGAAAAATTTGCACCTGATCAGGTGATGTACGACGTGTGTATTATTAGATTCGTCGATTTCAAATGAGGCATTCGATCGAGATTCTTACCATCGATTTGATAGACTATTATGTAAGATTGACCTATTATTACTGATTTACTATACGGAACGAGATGCGATAATCAAATGATGACTTTGGCGTTGTGAGCTATTAATTTAAAATTTATTAAATAAATTACACAACGAACGAGAATTTTTATAAGTTAAATTAAGTTAAACATAAATAATATATTACAATTTATAGGCAAAAAAAAAAAAAACTGTATAAATAATACTTTTTTGTTTTTTATGATTATTAATTTTACAGATAAAATTTAATTATTTTAAATTTGATTAACTTTAAACAATGGTAATTAGAAATATTCTATGTTATACAATAATGTTATGCGTATACATGACATGAATGATTTATTGATAATTTATTATAAATTTGTTTAACATTGGTATAAATATTTCGATTTATTTAATTTTTCATATAACTTTTACATTTTTATTCATTAAAAGCAAAAAACTGAATAAAAATAAGAAATGTAATTAAAATCAAGTTTAAATTTTCGTAATATAGCAAGATAATTGATATTTTTTATTGCTATTAAAAAGATTTTTATCCGTTTAGAGAATATAAATATTTTTTTCAAACCAATCATTTTCATTAAAAAGCTTTAAAAAATTTTTCAAGTAGTTTCGTAAAATGTATTCAACGTAAATTTTACAAGGAAATCGTTGAAGTTATTTTGACAAAATAGTATAATTGAAAGGTGACACGATGTTGATAAAACAGGAATCTGCCAGAACACGAAATACCTGTAGTGAAACAACTTGGACTAATTCATAATGTTTACGTGAACGCACTGTCATATCAAAGTCTAGAATGAAATATCTTGGTAAAGCTATACAACATAATCAAATCTGATGAATTACTACGTCGTTATGTAAATGTTACCTTACAAATTGTATGCACGTTACAACTTTATTTACATTTAAAGTCGCTAAAATCTATATCTAATCAATGTATGTTATGTACTATGCAGAAAAAATATAAATTTAAAACAGCAACTCGAATTAATAATTTATTTATAAGTTTTTCAATGCTTACACTATTTATTATTATAATAAGATATAATTATCATTATTAAAATATAATTATCATGAATACATTAATAATGTAATATTAATAAAACAAAATTAATACGATAGTATTATTAATTAATATTCTGATTAAATTGAAAATATAAAATAATTATGGTGTCATTGAATAATCAAAGTAGAAGGATTTGTGATATTCTTGTTAAAATAGACAACTACAATTAACGTACTAAGTAAGATGAAGTTTAAAGATTTTTATCTTATAAATATACAAATAAATGGACTTACTATGTACATGTGTATAACACACACGACTATTTTACATAGCAAATGTGAAATCTACATTTGAAAATTTAATTCGCTTTATTTAAATAAAAAATAAAAACTATTTTTTTATAAACATTAATTATTACATTTCGAAATTTTATAAAATAACAAAGCTGCTAAATTAAGCTCGAAATTTTTATCAGACCATAAAGAAACATATTAATATTATTTTAATAAAAAAAATATATATTTCAATTAATTAAAACTCAATGTTATGAATATTCTTTGGGTAAAATAACATTTTTTTGCGATAATCAACGAGATGAAATCTAATTAAAAAATATTTGTAGATTATAATAAAAAAAAAGATAAATAAATATTAAAAATATTTTTAAAAATATACAATTATACTTAATGTAATTAGTATTAACAAATAAATTGAATTTAAAAAATTGTATTATTTAGAGCAAATTTTAAAATGAAAATATTATTTTAAAATAAAAATGATAAATCGCAATAAAATATGATATGTATGCACGTTTTGCGTTGGACGATAAATAAATTGTTTAAAATTTAAGCTTAAATTCTACTTATAAATTAAAATAAAAAATGCGTTTAATTGTTATTTAAATTATGTGAAAAAAAATATGCGCGCAGTGTTCCAATCGAAAACATTTCAGTTTAATAAAGTATATATTTTCTAAGAAAAAAGATCTTTAATATAAGGTAGATATAAAATCTGAAATTATTAATTCTTCCATTGCTATATAAGTAATTGAATTTACTTACAATGGTGTATTATATTGCCGACATTTTTAAAGAAGTAAAATTAATTTTCTGTCTGCAAATTGTGCATCGTGTCGGAATTTCCTCCAGTTGACTTTAATTAAAATCCCGTATTCATTTCTTTTTTCCCTCTCATCATTTCCCCCCTCTCTTCTCTCTCTCTCTCTCTCCCTCTCTCTCTCTCTCTTTCTCTCTTCCTTTCTCTTTCTCTCAATCTTTAGTCCCGCTGTTAAACTTAGCCAAGCATTATGAGATTTTGTACTTAATAAACTCTATGGCCTAGATTTACAAGAAAAAATCGAAGTCTCTCGCTTTTTTTAGTGCTCGAGAAAAGATATTGACCCGCGCCATAGAGTTCGATAGATTCTTGTACTTTTTCCTTTTTTGCTTTCTTCGGCTCTTTCTTTTTCTCTCTTTCTTTCCTGCTCTCTCTCTCTCTCTCTCTCTCTCTCCCTCTTTCTTTGGACATATACATATACATATACACGTGAAGATTGATTTCTTTTTCTCCGTTTTTTTCCATCCGCCTTTTCGCAGGTTCCGAGAAAAGCTATTGCGAGTTGAAGGAACCAATCGTAAAGCGCAAACGCGAAGAATAATGTTCCATTGCCTTCTTTTTTTTTTTTTTTGCGCGGGAGCTAATTTTCTCTCGACTTACCCCGGAGACGTTTTTTAAACTTTCTTATTCCGCATGAATGAAACAGATGAGTCGTTCTTTGGGAGGCGCGATGAGAATCTAGCGTGAAAAAAAAAAAACCTTGCGCCGCTGACGCTTTTCTATGAGAAAAGTTTTACGATATTTTTTAAGGGAGTGACAGGGACGAAGTGAAAAAACCTCCGCGCTCGCAAAGTTTTCGAAACACTCTCGGGAGGAGAGTGACCTTTACGAAATTGAAATGAAAATTATATAGATAAGGGCGAAAAATAAAAAAAACTGATAAAATTTTGAAACGGCGATGAAAAAAAGTGACGTCGATGCGAATTAAGTCTCGTAAAATTTTTCAATTGTAATACGCATAATTTAAATTTTACACTGTACTATTATTGCTGTACGCAAATGAATTCGTCAATATTTTAATACATTTTATTAGCTCAATAAAAATAAGATACAATTGAAAGTCCTGAAATGCCGACCCTACATGTTACACGATCACACGTAGAGGGTAAACTCATACGCTCATAAGTTACAGAAAAGAAAAAGTAATTCGATAATACTTATATCATATATACATATTTATATATGTATATAACTTTGAGAGAAAGGGAGACGAGCAGGTGATAAAGAAAGGCTGTTATCGGCTTTATTCAGATACAGTGGAGTTGTAACGTAATACGTAATATTTTTCAGAAATTTTTTTACTTTATGCCCGTGAAACACGGAACGTTTATATACATATATGTATCGCTTACTGTGATGAAAAATTATTTCCTGTTTTATAAATAAAAGTTAACGTGTCTTTACGGGATGTGTAATTTATTGTTTTGAACTATCGATATTTCAAATGTTACAATTTATTTATTTGCTGTTTACTTATATACAAAAATTGTTCTTCTTTAAGACTATTTATTAAAGGTTTATGATTTAAGATTTCATTATAGAACAAAGGCTTAAAGTTTCCCTTACATACATTTCATGTTCAAAAGTTGTTTGAAAATAAAATTTCCCATAAATCTACAAAGAAAAGCATAAATCAATTTCTTTATTTATTTTTCAAGTATTCTACAAATAAAATACTAAACAAACAAAAGAAAAAAAAAACAAAAAAAATTGTCGCAGGGCTGCGTGTTCCAATGATCATGGAATTAAAGACCACAGAACATAGCTTAAGCACAAGCGAGTATATTTAATCTCCCACATCAGGGAACGCCTATGCGTGCGATTGAAGCACACGCATGGAGCTTATTTGTGGGTTCCTCTAGCGAAAGCGCGAGATCGAATATCGTGGAAAAAAAATTTTCGAAACTGATCGAACCCCAAACCCAAAACCTCGAGAGAGTGAAGAAGTGAATGGGATTCGAACCTGCGACCCTCGGCACGGGAGGAACGGCGTACGCTTTAGACCGCGCGGCTACGCGAGACTATCGTGGTTTCATGGTACTTATGGTACATACTCGAATATATTATTTCAAAACGTTATTAATTCGATCGTTTGAGATCGATTATCAAAATTGGTTCACGAATACTTTTATGTTTATGATCTTAACTTTGAATTAATGAAAAAATTTTTTTTTTGTTTTTTTTTTTTTTTCAATAATAAACTTCAATATCTTTACTTTTTTTATAATCATTTATATTATTTGACCGATTTATGCAGTTTAATTTAAATTCTTTATTTAAATTAAAATTTTGTAATATATTTATTTGATTAAAAATATGGTAGCAATTTTTCATAATCATACATTAACAGTTTTGTTTGAAAATAAATAATCACATAATCATAATAAATTAAGCATCTAATTAAAAATTTATTGTATGATTATGTCTGAATGAAACAAAAAAAAAAATTATTAATGCCGATAAAGTAGAAATCTGCACAAAAATAAGTTATCTCAATAAATCGTATATTTTTATTCAAATTGGAAAAGAAAACGGATTTGCAATTATTTTATATTTTATTTTATTTAATCATATGAATAAAATGTAATAATAAAAAACGTATCCAAAGAGCATTTCTAGTGAAACTATTTAACCGATTTCTAAATTTTATTTTATGTTTATTTTCCAAATATTATTAATTTTAAATAATCGAATAATTTTCTGTAATATTTTTTAAATTAAAAAAATCATCGAACCAACGATTTGTATTTACTTTTACGTTTTAGTCGAATCACATCAAAACATCGAATAAATAACTTTCAATCAAAATTACTTTGCTCTTTATTTGAATTACTTTATTTTGTATCGTATTTTTTTATTTATCTTTTGTATTTTACATTCATTCAATTAAAAAAATTAGTTCAACAGTTAATAAAAAAACTTAATATTTTTATTAGAAAATTGATGTTACTCAAAGATTTTCAAAGGATCTTCTTAAACACGAGATTGCATTTAAAATATACACATAAATTACAATAATATAATAATTTAAAAACGTAATTAATAAAAAAATAATTTTACCATACATAAACGCAGTTTTTACAATCTAACACAACGTTATACATCGATTTGTCAAAATAATTCTCTTACTCTCGTCATTTTCAATATAATGTATACCAAAACTATTATTAAATTTTTAAAATTTCAAGTTTAACTGTCATTTTGATTTATATTTTCCATGTAACGACGTCAATTTTAAGACTTCACAACATAGTCGCGCATGCATATAAGAATTTTCCCGAGGCGAATTGTATGCCGAACTTTTATAATAGAACTGGGTTGATGCAGTCGTGCAGTGTTATTGCTGGAAAAAAACGTGAAAGTTGAAAAGATTTTGATTCAAGAAGTTTAGCAAGTTAAGAAAATAGTCTTGAAAAGTGTACGCGTACGTTGTCGTGTGTCTCTCTCTCTCTCTCTCTCTCTTTCTCTCTCGGAGAGCTGCTCTCTCCCAAACCAATTTATTTCAACAAACCGAATCCTTTGCACATTTTACAGCATGGATAAACTCTTTATTTTTCTTTATCTCTCTTCCTCTCTCGTATTTTTAGAAAGCTATTTCACGTATCGACTGGCTTCATCGATCTTTGTTCACCTTGTTTACCTGCTTTTCGATTTTTAAAACAACAATTTTCGCGGATTAATTTGCTTAGACATTTCGAGGTAGAGTATTTTCACGCAAAATAATTGTTTTAAAATAAAACTTTTGTTCTTACATTCAATTCTATAAACTATTCAACGTATATACAATATCTTTTAGCGTTAATAAAGTAAGTAAATTAATGAAAGTATAAAAATACATTAAATTTTAATTTACATTTTTAAATTACACGATTACGCTCTTAAAATTATAAACACATGCTATATTATGTCTAACCTAGATTGAAGCTTTTTTTTTTTTGTAAAAATAAGTTATTCAGCCGAGTATTTTGAAGAAAATTGATCAATTTGTGCAAATTAATAATACATATAAAGCTGAAATAATAATACATGTTAAGCTAAAATTGGTCATTCGATATCATTGCGCTTGAAATAGCTACTCTTATCTTTTTAAAATGTAACATTAACCTTTTTTTCAACCAATTTATAACAAAAAAAAAAAACTCTTGAAATTAAAAGAATTTTATTTTGAATTGATATATCAGTGTAAAAAAAAAAAAAAAAAAAGTTTCCTACACAATAACATTGAAGTTAAAATCGATTTAAAAATCAAATTTAACTCATTTTCAAATATCATGAAGAAACCTGCAGTTTATTCTTTTGAAATTTTATTTCTCACAGATCAATAAACAACAAAGTATAATAAATTACTATATTAATTTTAAACTAAATATTTAAATGCAGGCATGAGTATGAATTTAGGTATACAAATGTACGCATAGCCAAATATAACTGAATAGAAGTTTATAGATTTGCTAAATGTAAACACAATTAAAATCTAAAATCAGTTATATTTCATGTCGATAATCAAATATTACGGAAAACTAAAAATCCGATAAACTAAATATTTCAAAACACCTATAACAATTTTGTAGCTCAATAAACGCTTATGGAATTTTCATACGAAAGCGAAGGCAGCGCCGACACTCGAGGCTTCTTTTTCACAGGATATCGATAAAAAGCAAACCGTATTTACAAGCGTGCGAGGAACGCGTTAGTCGGCAAAAGCGACGACGAGATGCCGCGCGTTTGTGCGGAGTCACGCACACACAGCATGCATCACTCCGAGATTGCATATGTACACGCGTTCGCACGAGACGACACACGCGCGAGACTTCATTTCATTTCTCGATGAAATTCTCGAGAATGTACACGTGCTATTACGCGCTTTACGGGGCTGAAAAAGGGGCTGTAGAAAAAAAATAAATAAATAAATAAAAAATAAATAAATAAATAAAGGTATGCGAAGACGCGGGGCTGAGTTATTTTTTTCCCAACGCTTTGACGCCGTTAGATGAAACGCTGCACACGGTGTGTGTATGTGTATGTATTCGCGCGCGCTTATATGTGTGCGTGGAAGTGTTATGCAAAAGTGTGACATAATATTGCAACGCCCTCGATTTTCTTCGTGAAAAATTACTGCTTGCGAGCTTTTCGTAAACGTGAGAGCTCGAGCTCGCTTATATGACGCGAGCGAGCGAGCAATGTGGATATAGTATATGCGAAGGAATTTAACTTTCTTTTAATAAACCGATAAAAAACGAGTTTATCAATTTTATTTCTAGACGAATTATCGGATCGTTTTTTTTTTTTTAATTAATAGATTGATCAGTTAAGCTTTTAAGAAGCAAATGGTTGTTTAAATTGATAAAATTAGATTTTCAAGACTTAGTATATCAAATTATTCGCATCATTATATTTTAAAATTCATCGTTTGATGTATATAGTTTATTTTTATCAATAAGGAAATATTTTTGAAATTATAAGATGAATCTCAATGACAATTGAAATTGGTATGTAAAAGGTAATGATATACACTGCTCGAACTGTTGTAATTTTATATTAAGGATACTATCAAAATATATGAGAAAATAGAACAGTGTTATTAAAAATTGGTCTTAATTCACTCAATAAACATTTATTATGAAATCAATATTTTATATGAGTATTCAAAAGTTTTATTTAATTACTTAAATTGAAAACTGTTTATTTTTCGTAAATATTATACTATTTTGTAAAATAATAGGGTATAAAATATATATAAATATGATTCATCAACATTAAGTAACAAAAATTTCCACGAAGAATTTTGTATAAATAGTTCAATTAGGTTCGCATATCGCCGAAAAGCCGAAGACATATATATGTGCTTGCTCATCAGAAGTAGGTCCGAGTCAACGATTCGACATTATCGCGTCAAAATTCTTCCATTCAAGATGCCAATAGAAATAGCATCAATAACTTGGGAGAGGTTTCGATATGCTACTGATTCTGTCTGTCCAGAAAACTTCGCTTAATGCGTCTCCGTCGATGTAAAAGTCAACTAAAACGACCGAGGGGAGAAGACCTTTCTCAGGTCTATAATCCCATGGGGTAACTTTTTTGAGATTTCCAGTCAGAAATCTAGTCAACAACTCTTAACATCAATGCCGTACTGCTTAACATCAATGTCGCACTAAAGCTACTGTGAATTCTTTAGTTTATTCTGGTAAGTCATCGATACGTAATCGGCATAAGTAAACATAAATTATACGTTTATACGATCGTACGACGCTTTATGTGTATTCAAGAATATTAACCACCATATCGGGAATTCTGTTTGGGTTGCAATAGTGACCGACATGAAGGAGATTTCACAACAATCAAAAGATTCATGAATCTAGAGTTTTAAAATCTATTCAGAAGATGGGTAGAACTAAAACCTTTGAGAAAGGCCGAAGAAAAACTACTCGACCGAAATAAACTTCACCGTATTATTCTTTGACAAATCCACGCGAATACAGTGACTATTTTAGAAAAAAGAGTGATTTGTACAAAGTTTGAGAAGAACTCTGAGTTTGCCCAGAATATGAAAACGATAGTTAAAAGGACAAAGTATTTATGCTTCTTTTTAAAAGAGTAAGAGCAAAAATTTGAAAATACGCCATAAAAGAAATAAGGGCTGAGAGCTTACGTCTCAGCTTATATCCAAATATTAATATAATTCCAGAGCCTGACAACTCACAAAAATATACTTTACTTAAAGTCATACATCTCAGGCCACATTATGTTTTCTACAAAAAAAAAAGATAGTTCAAGAGAAATTTCTAAACTGAGAAATCGAGAAAGTAACGCAGAAATGATGTTTAACAAGTAAATCTGATACCAATATTAAAAATACATGCACCACCGAGTCAGCGTAAAAAACGCGCTGATTGAATAAACCAGGCAATTTGAACCTGTCACATTTATAAATCAACAGAATAGTTACAATAATTTAGGTATTGGTGTCGTAGAATAGGTGAGGTAGATAGAATAGTTAAATTGTTTGTTAAAAGGAAAGAAAATGTTAGTTTATTGAATTTTTTAGAAATAAAGGTTTGAGTTTTAAAGAATAAGATAGCAGAGTTCATTGGAAGAGTTGAATATAAGAAACAAGAGTTATAGAGTTACTAAAAGTTAGAATAAGAAGATAAAAATGTAAGTAAATAAAGTTGAGAACGAGTTGGACAGAGGTAGGGAAAAAGTGGACAGAGATGGAAAAAAAATTTAAGGGAATAAAAGAAAATACGATTAACAGAGCAATTAACAGAAATTTATCAACAATAATTAAACTAATTAACATACGATTTACAGAAATTTATAAAGAGGCACAACGGAAATGAACACAAGGTTGACTGAGAAATAAAAGACTAGAATCGAAGGAGTATTACGAAAGAGTAACTTTATTAAAATAAATGGTATTCACTAAGTGAAAGTTTACTCGTCGTTATTTATGGCCAGGTTACCCCAATAAACGTAATTTTTTTCAATACATTTTATTCATAGTACGAAACATGTTGAGTAATCAATTTTTTTACATATGAAAGCACATATATAAATTTACTTGAAATAATTTTTTTTTTTTTTTTTTTTTCAAAATGGCGGTCCTGAAAATGGCTGCTGAAACTCATCTGATTCACAGATGGATGACATCATTTCTTGGAAAAGAATTATCTGAAAGCAAAAAACAAAATGGTTTCATGTTCTGTATCGAATTGGCTATGGCCTCAAGCAGAATGAAATATTTTCAATGAAAAAAAACAAAATGGCGGACTTTTGAATTTTTTTAACATTTTTTTTCACTTTTAATTGTTTATAACTTTTTTAAATAATAATGAATATTTCTGGTTCTGCTTGAGGCCATAGCCAATTCGATACAGAACATGAAACCATTTTGTTTTTTGCTTTCAGATAATTCTTTTCCAAGAAATGATGTCATCCATCTGTGAATCAGATGAGTTTCAGCAGCCATTTTCAGGACCGCCATTTTGAAAAAAAAAAAAAAAAAAATTATTTCAAGTAAATTTATATATGTGCTTTCATATGTAAAAAAATTGATTACTCAACATGTTTCGTACTATGAATAAAATGTATTGAAAAAAATTACGTTTATTGGGGTAACCTGGCCTTATATTCCCGTATGTCCGTTTAATCTGATTTTCAGCATCGTTAGTGCTTGTCCCGTTTTGCCATCGAGTTTGTACGCGAAATAAACTACACAAAAGTTGCTTGGTCTGACGCTTCGCACAGCGAGGAGTTTACACTCAACGCTAAGTCCTGAAATTGTAGGATTTAACGTTTGAAGTGTTGAATATTTTTTATTAATACAAAATTTGTTGGTGCGAGATAGGAACTAGTCTGATTAATTTAATCGAGTGAAATTTGCCGTTATAAAATAATTTGAACAATACTAAACTTACGTATTAATAAATATATTACGTAAATCATTAAATTCAATCTATCGCCTTAATTAAAAAATGCTCGGTTATAATTTTAACGTATTAAAAATAAAAAATGTAATATTAAAAAATCTACAGAACGTATACAAGCCGAGAGTAGAGAAATACCATTATAAGACGATTTGTTTGCATAAGGCGTTTCGCTACCTTATTCCTCGAAGGGCATCGCGGCCGAAGGAAAAGTCGGTAATATTACATTGTGCTTCGCCGTTCCCTGCAGCGAATAACTAAATACATTTGCATTGAGCGCGTTACGTTTACTTCATCGCGGTCGCTTTTAAAAGCTAAACGAATATATATGCGCGATCGCGTTGTCACATTCAGAAAAGGCTCGGAGCTCTCGAGCTCAAAGTTTCCGGCGCACAAATAAATACGTCAACGTATTTATACGTGCACACGTTTTGCGTTGAGCTGCTCCGAGACAAGTAAAAGGAACAAAGCCCTCTCTCTCTCTCTCTCTCTCTCTCTCTCTCTCTCTCTCTCGAAAAGGAAGCTAAAAAGAACATCAAAAGGGAGGAAGAACGACGAGAATTGTCTAAAAAGACAACGGGGAATTTAGACTAAAAATCTAGTTTACGTTCCACCGAATATAAATTTTTGTTTGCTTGTTATTTTTTTGTAATATTCCGTTAAAGAGTATAAGAAAAAAAATAAATAAATAAATTAAATAATAACAAAGTAAAAAAAATGATAATCTTACTTTTATGCAAATAAGGGACAAAGTAGCAGAAATATGTAAATGAATAGTTGTTATAAAATAAAACAACGTTGCATAGTATTATACAAAGTGACTAGGAGTAACGATAAATTTTTCAGCGCAATATTTTTAATTTTATCAAAAAGTCCTAATCTCTTAAGCATAAATGCGAATAAGCACACGGCTCTTATTTCATGAGTTTAAGAGGAAGTGGAGAATACAAGCTATTAGCTTCTCATCCCTTCTTGACTTTCGAAAAGAAACGGGCGGCGCAAGCAACAAAAGCGCAGAGACGACGCGCAAACAAGTTATCCATGTAGACATAAACTATGAGGGATTGTCTTTCCTCTAAAGTCACACTCGCACACACACACACACACACACACACACACACACACACACACACATACACACATATACACACTGTCATGTGCCTTAGCGAGAAAACTTCTCGCAGCCCTTTAAGCGCGTTAATTCCCTGCGAGTTAACTCGGCTCTGCATTTACGCGTATCCGAATCGTATGCGTAGCGACAAGTACCTTGTGCACTTTTTAACAGGATGCATGCATATAAGCTATATATATACATATACATACATACATTAGAAACTGTCACATGCATGCGACACGTGCGTATTGAATTGGTTCGTTGGGGCGAGATAACGGCTCGTACGAATCTCTCAACCTGCTGAATCGACAAGCCTTTCATTTCTCTATCTCTCTCTCTCTCTCTCTCTCTCTCTCTCTCTCTCTTCGATTATGAAGCAGCTAAGCAAACTATCGTAACTCGGCGGAAGCAAGATTTTACAGAGTGTATCTTTGGCTGAGAGCAACCGCTCATCCCTCTCTCCCTCGAGTATTTGACTTTCTTTGTACTTTCTTTTCATCCTCCCGTTATTCTTTCTTTCGTTGAAAAAGTTTTGTAAAAGGATGTTTTAATAATAAGATGCAAAAAAAATCTTGAAAATGAATGTATTACAACGAATAGAAAGAGAGAGAGAGAGAGAGAGAGAGAGTGAGTTTGGAAATGTTTTCAATTCCGGTGAGGTAATTAGTCATATTCGAATGGACGCTCGTATAATAAATGAACTTGCCGAGGAGAACTTTTGTGAATTTTAATATCCGAGTTTTATGAGTACCGTGAAAAATTACACTTTTCATCGTTGCGAAAACGTGTATTAAGTAGAATGGGTAATCTAAAAATCGTGACTGAACTTAATGGAAGAGTGTAGAAATTCCAGGTCAGAGTTTCCGCTAAGACTCGAAGAAATATTTTCCAGTAATAAATCATGAAAAAAGTCAAAGGAATTTATCCTGATACTTCAATATTGCGGAATTAAGGGATACTGTAACATTATTTCTATCGAGCCGATCGTAAATTGTCATATTTTTAATCCTTTTGTATAAAACTGTTTCTTATTCTATGAAACTTTATTTATTTTTAAATAAATATATTTTAATGCTTGTTCTATGTAAATTGCTGAATTTTCTTCCCCAATTTTAGTACTTGCAGACTCTCAATTTACAGCTATAATTGAGCAGTAATTAAATAAATGCATTACAATGATAAATAGACTTCTATAATCTTTAAAATATTACCTAAAAATTATCGAACATACATATTATGTAGCACATTATTACCTACAAATGATCAAACTTGCTAAATTGAAAATTTTAAACCAGATCAAAAAATAAAATTTTTTTTTTTAATTTCAAATTAATTAATTTTTTAGAAAAAGTTTTCGATAAATTTTTTAAAAACTTAAACAGGGTTTTCTCAATTAAAAACTTATTAAATAAAAAAGGTAAGAATTTACTTTTAATTTTTTTGCTAAATTATCAATCCAATAAAATTGGCTAAATTAAAACACTAAAAAATGAATTATTCTCATCAAAGCATAGTTCAAAAAGTATACTTTTAATTTGTTGTTATAAATTTGTAAATAAGACTTCAATTAATTATCAGCAATTAAACCGAAGAAGAAAAGTTTTATAAGCGATCAAAACATTTAACCAATATCTGTAAACTCTGACATTCTTTATATAGTAAATTGTTTAATAATTCTCTATTAATTGGCGAAAATCATAATCAAGAAAGACACCAAAGGATTGCCGAGATTCATTTTTAAAAAATTTTCTTTCTAATTCTAAGAAGCGCGTAAATAAGCGAGCCAGACGAGATAGGTCGGATTCATTAAGTTTGTCCAGTCCTTGCTGATTGGTTTCAAAGTTTGCCATGTTATGGATAGAGACTTCTTTCTCATTGATTTCAGAACGACGCGGATCCACGACGAACTCTTCGAAACAACCAACAAGCACGGATAAGATGCGAGCCGAGTAAAGAGTAAGGGAGAGAGAGAGAGAGAGAAGAGAGAGAGAACGCGGGATAAAATCTAAGGAACGAGTGATGCTGCAACATCATGGGTAGGTTAAAGATGGATAGAAAGAGAGAGAGGGAAAGTAAGAGGTGGGAGTGACTCGAGGAAGCGTCGGAGAATTGCACTTATCTTGGATAACACTTTACACGACATTTCGATAGCGATTGGATCGTCCCCAAAGTTCGGCTGCAAGCTGCTGCGGCTTTCAATTTAACGAAAGTTTCGAACGTCTAGCTTTTCCACGCGTATTACAACGCCTCTTCCTCTTTCTCTCTCTCTCTCTCTCTCTCTCTCTCTCTCTCTCTATATATATATATATATATATATATATATATATATATAAACACGCATATACAACACGGAAAAGGGAAATGAGAAGTTTGCACGGACTTTAAGGAGGAATGAAAAGCGATGGCGGTGAGAGAGAGAGAGACAGAGAGAGAGAAAAAAGGAATAGAAATTTTTTTCCCGATGCAAGCCGGATATTAAATTTACTTTCGAATACGCGCGTGTGCTGTATAACGACGCGCGCACCGAGAAGTTCGCTTATTTAAAACTTTTGAGACTCGGTCTTTCTCTCGCCTCTCTCTCCCTCTCTCTCTCTCTCTCTCTCTCTCTCTCTGCAAGCTCGCTCCCGGTGAAAGGCCCGTTGTCTGCCGCGCATTCCGAATATTAACCGTACAACGCGGAGTCTAATTGGATGCTCCAGCGCGGACTTTATTTACCGCGAGGGAGAAAGTGCTGTCACTGCCAGGATTCTCCGCGTCGATCTTGCGTTGTTATTGCGCGCAATTTTTTTTTTTTCTTCTTTTTTTTATCAAACTAAACCTTTCGTATTAGAATTAATATTTTAAACACATTAGGTTTATTGCTTTCTTCTTTACTTAGCAAATTACAAACATCTAAAGCCCATAAATTTTTCACAACTGTTCGTTATATAATTTTGATATAATTGTGTTAATAATTACGTAATTTTCTATACAAATAAAATTGTACATTAATTATTTTAATGTTAATACACAATAAATTATACTTGTATAATATTAAAATAATTCGATACAAAAAATTATATAAAAAGGTAAACATGAATTAATGTAATTTGAAACAGAGATATGAAATTAGATATTCGTTTTAAATATCATTAGTTATTTTAATATTCTTCTTCTGGTTAATCTTCATCATATTCGAGCGAAATAATAAATTTTATGTATTTATGTTAAAAAATATAATTTTTAATACTAATTATTTTAAATTTTTATATTAAATGTTTAATACATTCTGTTATAATATTAATTAAACACAAATATGTACATATTTATTGCATCAAGAATTAATTTTTTGTTATAAATAAATTTAAATATAACATCAGAAGAAAAAAAAATAGCATTAAAAGAAAAGCATGAAAATCTAGGATAGACTACTATAGTATAGATAGGATGTAAACTTTATTATTTTTGCAAATTTTAGGTTTTTAATGTATATTAAATAAACTTTTGTAAAATGTATAATTGTTGTCCTTATATTTTATTTTATGTTATAAATGAATTACATATGATGTTATATAGCACATACTTATTAACAAATAGTTTAAATCGACAAAAAAATCTAAGTAGACCGTTTGAGACTTGAGAAATATGTCGAATTCGAGAAATCTTTCAACCGTTTATACAATTAGTCCATAAAATGCAGAGAATGTATGAAATCGCTTTTATAAAATATAAAAAATAAAATTGTTAAATAAAACAATAAACTTGATTTACATGTTGATTAAGCCCGTTTATCAATTGAACACGCGTAAGTAGAAGGAGGGCGTGCATATCCAGACATACTTAAAAGTTAGTCCGTTTGATGCTACTTTACAAACAATTATAACTTGCTTCGTTATAAGTTGATATGCGTTTTCGAGACACTTTATATTAAACTTTATAAAAGATTATTAAAATTTTCATACAAGATGTTTTATTATGTAAATGTTTAAATACAAGTGCAGTCAACAGTTTATTGAAATAAATAAATTATTTCCAATCAAAATATATACATTATAAATTATAAAATTATAATTCTTGTTAACAAATGTTATAATGTCAAGTAAAAGTGTCAATAACTCGAATAAATCAGAAGAAGAAAAAATTTCGTATTTTCAGTTTTAACATGGCATTTTAAATTCTACCGTAAAAACATTTTAATAAAGACAACACTCTTCCTTCACGTGGGGTGCGCTTCATCACCTTGGTATCGATATCCGATATCATTGCCGTCGATCGAGTATACATGATGCTAGGTTTAGCTTCAATTATAAGATACCGGTGACATTTAACCTACGTAACGTTTATTAATTTATTGATCAAACATTTATAACTGTTTTTAAAAATATTTTTTTTTTTAAATTGAATTTTTATACGAGCTTTTCACTGCAATTTTTATCGATAGATTTTTTAATGTGTAAATTTAAATGAAAATAAATGATAATTGTAATAGGAGACAATAGAAAAGATTGAAAATTTTTAACATATCCGTTCTAGCTTTTTTTTTACTTTAAAGTACCTTAATGTAAACTGAGAATCGATATCGGTTTATTTATTCGTATCGTGTCGCGTCATTTGATTTAACAAGAAGCAACGATATACTAAAAAATAATGGACAATGTCTAGTGCTGGAAATTTTTTGCTGGAAAACCATATCTTGTTATTACTATGAAAAAAACAAGAAAGTAGAGATTTTTTTATTTTAACGCAAAGTCTCCATAAAATTGAAATACGAGCCAAAAATGCCGACGCGGAATACTTTTTTTCCACCAAACACAGTTACCATGCGTATAAAAAAAAAAAAGGAACTTTAAAAGCTTACTACGCGTTTATATCTATAATACTATAAAGATAATTGTGGAGAAAGGAAGGAAAGATCCGTATAAATTTAAAAAGGTAAAAATGTGACCAGCCGTGTACTAAAGATAAATTTATAAAATACATTCGAAAACAAAAATTGAACGTGCGTTAAATTTAAACATTTTTTTGTTAAAAAAAAAATAGAAATATTCTTGTTAAAAAAAAAAATGCATCTATTTTTGAATTTAAAAAATGTAATAACATAAAAAAAGTAATGCATTCACTTTTGTCTGACGATAAAAATTTGTCAGTTGTTTCCTTATAAAGTGGATTTTTCATCAATAATTTCAATGTTTAATAAATTTTCGTCATTTCTCGAATACTAAAATTTGAATTTCAGTCAAAAAATAAATTACAGTTACGCAAAGTATTGCTCATTCTTAATAACCACTTTTTTCATTTTAAATAATATGTAAATATATGTAATAAAGTATAAATAAAATGTATTGTATTTACATTAATCCATTCATTGAATCATTTTCTGATCTATTCATGAGATCGAAAGAGATAGCGAGGCCCAACCTTATTAATTTCGATCAACAACAATCAAAATATATAATGTATATTAAATACAGCGAGCAGAATATTGAATCTCAAAAAACTCTGCCAACGTTAGGTCTTAATGTTACAACTGGTAAGAGAAAATACATAGATGCAGTAAATTCTTTAAATATAATTTTCAACTTAAAAAAAAATATAAGGCTTATTATTTGTTAGTTATGACAACGATGAATGTACTATGAAAACAATCATTTTTTCTTTTATCAGTGATAATTCAATAAAAAAATAATACAAATTTTCGAGATATTTACTTGAAATACAGAGGGCCGCAAAAAAAAAATAAAAGAAAAGAAAAAAGAAAAAAAACAAGTAAAATCATTTGCATATCAGTGGTAAAATCGCGTACCCCAAAGAGGAAGAAGAGGAGCAAGTTCTCCATCCGAAAATGTTTTTTTTTTCTCCTTAATCGTTCCGGTTTACCGCGAGTAGATCGTTAAACCAAGAAGAAAGAAAACGCGGCTCGCAGTAGGTGCGGTTTTTGTCGCCGAATGGGAAATGAATTCAGCGACGCAAGGCGATGATTGTGTGTGTGTGTGTGTGTCTGCGTATTTGTATGTGTATATAGGTAAAGGTACAGTAGCGTCAGGTTCTATAAATCTGCGACACTTCCGTCCCGCGGAGGAAAGTAATATTAAAGGGAACAGCTTGACTCCGTCAGGAACTAACGTCGACATCTTCGCCTCGTACCCCTCCCTTCCATTTTTTTTATCTCGCTCGTTGTAGCTTTTCGGGTGATGAGCTTCTTGGCGATACGGCGGTGTGTAACTTTCACCGGGAAACACGCTGACGCGAATTTATGTGCAGCGGCAACTACTACTACTACTACTACTACTGCTACTACTATTACTCCAACTCCTACTACTGCGACTAGAGAAGAGGAAGAGCAATAGCTAAACTAGCGTTGCGACTCATCCTCGATGCGCGACGCGCAAACGATACGAGCCATCTATCTGTCGCGCAGATATTGCGAGAGAGCCACGGGTATATATAGTATACGTTGGAAGAGAACGGCTTCGCTGGAGTTTCAATAGCGCGCTTGTTTTAGGTCGGCAATTCGCAAACGACCGAGTGCGTTTATCAGAATTTACTGGCGGATATTATGTTTTATGATAAGCGATATTTCCGCATTTGTTATGGTCATCGGTTCATGTATAATCGCTCGTAAAGTTTCATCGTCGTTATATATATATGTGTGTGTTTATATACATTTTCATAGGATATTTATGAATAAATATTCATTCGATTGTAAATTATGTACTCGTTGATTTTATAATTCCGATTTCGCAAAGACTGTTTTATGAAGGTGCGATATTAAAAGCTAAATAAACTTTAAACATAATATGGAAATTTGCTTAATAAATGTAAAAAAAGATATGAGAATTTATATTATTAAACTTATTAAAAAAACAAGATATTAATACAATTTTTTTAATAGTATTTATGTCATTTTAATCGAATCTCATGATAACGAATAAAAGTAATAACACAGCCTAGCAAAATTTTAATAATCAGATTCAATTAAAATTAACATCGTTCTAACAGAAAATTTCAAAAACATCCAGAATTATTTCAATAAATGTAACTCTCTTTATTTCTTTATATTCAAAGTAATAACGCGACGCTTATAAATGAGGCACGCGCCATAATAATCAAATAACGGGATACAAAGAAAACTTAGGTTAAAAATAAAGAAAGAAAGATAATATTACCGCTTTGAAAGTCCTCTTTCACTTTCGCGTCATTAACGGCTTGTATAGCGGCGGTCTAGTCTCGAAGAGGCTCTATGAAATTCAGCGAAAATGAGAAGAGGATGCTCCAATAAAATGACATTCGAGATGGGTAAGCCCAGCGGAAACGTACGCAAGCCAGAGCGAGTTGATTTCCCAGTCGAAATTGGCTTCGTTTATCGAGGAGAAGCCCAAGAGAGAAAGAGAGAAAGATACAGAAAGAGAAAGAGAGAAAGAGAGAGAGAGGAGAGAGAAGACAAGGGAAAAGCAAACTTTGTGCTCCGTAATATAAGCTCGAGTGTTTTGCCATAATCTAGCGTCTCCAAACAATTAACGTAGTTTCATCGCTACCGGCATCACACCACAGCAATTGCCGCCATTCTCACATCAGCAACATTATCGTAATTTTCGAACCCAAGAGAGAAAGAGACAGAGAGAGGGAGAGCCCGAAAGCCAATTTTCCGTAAAAGCCGAATTATTTCTCCCTTCCTCTTTCAAACCTGAGTTGGAATTTTCCTTTGCCATGTATATTCGAAGGAATCTCTCCCAATCCCTCTCTCTCTCTCTGTACGCGGGTCTGGCTTTGTCGTCCGCCGCTCATCGACGATCGCATTGGAATCTCCGTAAAATTCAAATTCCTCCGCGCGGGTCGAAGCTGCAGCTGCGATATCGTGAATATATAAGCGCGTATATGCGCGGCTCCTTCTTGAATGTCTCGAGTGTTTTGTATCCGGAGAGACGCGATTAATCAAGCGTAAGCGAGATAGTTGATGGGTTCGGGAGTTGGGAGGGGAGGAGTGAAAACGAAACTGGAAAATATATTTTTTGTTGATTAACTATAAAAATGCATATATGAGTTTTTATTAAATTAAATATTGAATACATGTTTTTTATAACACAGTCGCGGAAATAATTTTTATGATAAAATGTAAAAATTTTTAGCTCACGATAAGTTAAATTAAATTTTAATTAAAATCTCAATTAATGTACATTGTTATGTATAATTCATATAATAAACCAAATTATGGTATTTTATGCATTTATAACATTTATTAAATTCGCATGCATAAAAATTATACAAAAAGAAAAATTTTCTTCATGCTTTTAAATAATCATAGAATATATCACTGAAATTAAATAAGAAAATTAAAAGACAATCGATGATAAATGATTCAAAATCTCAGTAAAATTTTTAATAAAGTAGAACTAAAACATCTGTTTTAGAATCATTAAATTTCAGAATCACCATATTAAAAAACGACTACTCCATAAAGCAGCACCGTTAACGACATCGTCGTTGAAAGTAACGTCTCATTGAAATGATAGCCCTTTTTTTGTCGACTTTTTAATCATAGAAAATATAAAAAAAAAAAAATACCAATTTAGTGAAAAGATTAAAAAAATTTGAACAATATTGCATTCGTTAAAAAATTTTAAAACGTTGATTTAGCTTTTTTGTATGCTTTTTAATGAGAATATTTCTTGAATCATCAGTTTTAGATTTTCCATGAGAATACCTACGCATGGATACGTATGAGTGATGTTTAAAAAATTCTAGGAATCCAATTCTAATTCTTTACACTCTGACTGTAATTGTATGTAACTGGCTTCAAAAGGTTTAAGTTTTACACGGTTAAAGTAGAGCTACTCGTAAATTCTTAAAATTTTCAAAGCATCCCTCATAGTTTTATTATCATTTTATACTACAGCTTACAATAAAAAATAATTGTCTTAAGAGTTTCGAATATTTTTAGTATGTAAATGTTTATTTTATGGATTTCTATAGTTATATTATGAATTAAAAAACATCTTGGTATTTTATCAAACAATTCAGCTTTGAGAAATTTAAAATAATAGATCATAAAACAAGTGGAAAACTGATTTATAAATAAATAAAATAATGAAATTTCTGTATTTTATAAAATTATTATAGAAACATTTAAATTTAAAATTTTTCGAAATTCAATAAATACAAAATTAAACGCTAACGTAAGAAATATCGGGCTATTATATAATGGTTATCTACATCATTAAATAATCAACGTTACATGAAAAAATTTAAAAAATATACACATATGTGTATAATCGAAGAAGAATCATAATTTTTATATAAGCTTCGGTATAAAAATATTATTTCACCATGAAAAATTGAGCGGAATTTAAAACGTCGAATGATTAATTTGTCAAAATTAATAAACTGCTCGAGACATTAGTATAATTTCAAAGTATACCAACATCCCGTGTGCCAAATGGGACGCGATTGAGTTGACGTAGATGCGGTATTACGTATAGAACTGTAATGCTCTATCATCAAATGAATCTAACCATAATTTGAGTCGGGTACAATTTACGGTATATGCATTTGTCTTATGAGAATATAGATAGACCTCAAACGTATGTTTGTTTTACTAAATGAACGAAGATAAATTCCATCACAAATTGGCGTTTTAATTTCGTAAGAATTTAATCGATCGATAATATTAATTATTTAAATTTTTTTGTGGATTTATTTTAAATAAATTCTTATCGTATGCTTGTAACATATTTAATCGTACAATTTTAGACATATTAAATACATATACATGTGAATTTTAACTGTACTCGCGTCTGGACAGACGCGTCTTTTATCTACTTACGCGACTTATTCTTAATGACTTTTCGGTTGTCGTTAATTTCTCTCATTATAAAAAAAAACTGTTTCTTAACTTTTATGAATACATTAATCGATAAATCAACGATAGTGAATAATAGTAAACAGAAAAAGTTTTATTAATTTTAGAAAATAAAAATTTAACGATATTATTACATATATGATACTATACGGATCATAAATTAATTTGAATTTTAACATTAAATAATAAAGTTAATACAAAGTTATCTTGGTATATAAACGAAAATAAATGGGAAAATAGTTTAAATTTATTTTTTAAAACAAAAATATTTTCAATATAAAATAATATGCAAAAATGCATTCGCCGTATTTCAAAAATTTTTTTTCAAACCAAACGTTATTCGCGGTATTGAGATTTAACGAAAAACAGACAACTATATAATATTTGATCAAATTAAAAATATATTTTGAAATTTACATTGGACACGCACAAACTACGTGTACATGCAATATTCAGATATTCAATGTATGTACATAAACGAAAGCAGAAAAAATTTGTATACGCAAAATATTTTCGATCGAAATAAATGTTACCAAACTCTTCGTTAGTTAAACATATTACTTTAAGCAATATGAAACGAATTTTGTTCAACAACCATATCTGAATGACTGTAAAAGCGATAAAACCAAAAAGCCGATAAATTTCATTGGTGTGTTGCAATCGAATAAAACCGAAGGCAAGCATAAAAAATAAAAATATAGCGGCGTGTCGTTTACGACAGGACGGGGATTGCGGGTTGAAATAAAACAAAAAAAAAAAAAAAAAAAAAACAACAACAAAACAACAAAACAAAAAACAAAAAAAGGAAAAACGGAATAAAAATAGAACGACGGGCGGAAGAAACTAAAACCTCTCGCGTCGTTCATTTCATCCTTGTAATTAAATGGCATCGAAATGAATCAGCCTCCTGAAGATAAATCTTACTCGTCCGCTCGGCTTTATACTCTTTACGTTTCTGCCTTCCAATCCCGCTGTGTGTATGTGTGTGTCAGAGGTGCTCTCACTTCAGCGCTACGTGCGAGCGATCCCTGTTACCCAAACTTTATCCCCGCACTGAAGGTGACTTTCAGCCAATTGCTTTTTTTTTTTTTTTTTTTTTTTTTTTTTTGGCGACACGAAAATTATTTCTCTTTTACCTTTTCTCTCTCTCGTCTTAGTTTTGTTCGAGTGCATCGATTCACACAATCAAGCGAAATCTATGCCGTTTATCTTTATCGCTTTTTATTTGTAAAATTATAAAACGTTGATGGTTCTTCGTTAATTAAATTAAGAACAAATTCGATTGCTTATAATGCAAGCATTTGAGAAAAACATTTGATTAAAAATTAAAATCCAATAAGTATGCGACTACTACGATTTGGATCACTAAAGTAAAACGATGTTGTATTTCAATATTATTAAATTAACATTCGAATTTAATAATTATAAAAATTATATTATATTTAAAAAAATAATATTTAATATTAAAATTAAAGATTGATAAAAAAAATTAGTAAGTAAAAATAATGAAGTTATCTAAAAAAAAAAAAAAAAAAAAATATATATATATATATATATATATAAAGCTTTTGAATGTTAAGTTACAATCACAAATGTAATTTCAAAGATTCAGATTTATGGTATAATTAATAATGCTGTTACAGATTGGATATTTGAAATAATATTTTATTTATTTGTAATACTCTTTTAAAAAATAAATTTATATAAAACTGATATTTGTATGATTAACAAAAAAATTTTTTAAAAACAGTGTGAAAATAAATCTAAAATAAAAAATAGTATTTTAAACTGTGCATGATTTATACCATTTCTATGAATAAACGCTATTACAAACAATGAAAAAAAATTTTTAAATTTATTAGCAATTTATATGCGAGAAATATAATATTAATTGTCTTCAAATAAAATATTATATATTTACGGACCTCCCGATGCAAAAATAATCAATTATATACATATCAAGATCGAATTTGTGAAATACATTTAAATAAATTATTTTTTATTAAATAATAATTTTTAATTAAATTATTAAATTTAATGATAAATATATTTTGTTAAATTAAAATAATTTGAATTTGTGTTTTTATGTTAAAATTAAAACTCACAAAGCAAAAAAACATAGGAAAATTTTTGAAACATTTTTCTTCGTTACAATCATAATTTTTCTATTTATACAACATTTTGAGTGAAACTATTATTTTTTTTATTAGGTATTTTCGTTAAATATTATTTTTTATATAAAAATGTATACACTTATAAATCTGTAATATAAAACAATAATTCAGAAATATTTGCTCAGCAGAATATAAATTATTTTATAAATTATCCTAAATTGAATTTAATTAAAAAAAAAAAGTTTTTGAATTGTAATGATTAATTCATTTAATATTATATTACAATTAAATAATGAAAGTATTGAATCTAAACCAATTAAAAAATGTAATGATTATTATGAACTTAAATCAAAACATTAAATGAATCATTTAAATTTATGAATAAAGAGAAAAATTATAAAATTTTTGCCTTTTATTTAAAGAAAACGAGTTTCAATTACATATAAAAATTTTAAATAAATTATAAAATCTAAAATTAGATAACTTGTAAAGCATTTTATATATGATGATATTCAACACACTAAACCTAAATATCGCACAATTTTATATGAAAAAGTTATTAAAAATAACAATCTTCAAAAAAGCATAATGCAAAATAATTTGAAAAAAAATTTCATATAAATCTTATTTTCGCAAGTTCATCATTTCATAATCAATATAAAAAAAATTAAAAATGATCGCAACAAGTATCGAAGGTTAGATAACAGAAAAAAATGTAGGGATCAGTGGAGACACGTAAAGGAATAATAAATAAAAAAAAATGAAAACGAGTATAGAGGGGTAGAAATAAAAGAAATCGAGCGCGAATAGACAAGAGTACACTCACATTCTTTGCTCTTGTCGGCGGCAACCTGACACGGCAGCGCCGCTATCGCAAGAAGAACACAGACGACGGCCACGAGGAACAGATCCTTTCCTGCTGCCAACGAAGTCGGCGAGTAGCCGGCGACACCTCGCACTCGCGTTCCAAAGGGCTTCGGGGTCCGCTCCGAACGGACCCCAAAGCCCCCGCGCCACAGTCCCATATCAGTGCAACTGGGGCCTCGGGCAGCCCTCGCGCCCGATCATCCCGAACTCGTCGCCCACGACAAAGAAGACGTCAACGGCCGAGCGACGCTTCGCGATGCAGCCCGACGCCGCAGACATAACCTCAACAGCGCTGGTTGTCCGGTGGCATAGGCGCTCGAGACGCGCTTCTTCTCCGAGAACGAGGCCGCCGATGCGCCGAGAGGCCTACCAGAGTAAGATATATAAGAGCCGGAGGCGCGTACGCTATTAGCGTGGGCGAACGATATGGTGGCGCTAAGGGAGCGCGCCACCGTGGGAGCTTCCCGAGAAAAGATAGTAACTCTCTCTCTCTCTCTCTGTCTCTACCGCTCGCGCATAAGCGCGGAGTGTGTCGCGCGCACGCGGAGGCGCGCGCCCGAGCGAACGAGCGAACGAACGAGCCTTGTGTGTGTATCGATCGGCGCGAAGGAAACGAAGCGCGTCCGCGCCCGCTTTTCGACCCCCGTCGCTGCCTCATCCTCCGCTCGCTCGTATATGTGTCTGCGTGTCGCTCTCTGTCTCCCTTCCTCTACGAGATACGAGAGAACAACCGCTCGCCCGCGCGCTTTTTGACGAGACACAAACGCAAGCAAGGCGACACCCACACCGAGTGTTATATACCCCTTTTTTTCTCTCGTCGTTTTAGAACCGTACTCTCGCTCTTCTCTCTCTCTCTCTCTCTCTCTCTCTCTATCTCTGTTATGCGCGCGCGCTTTCTCTCGGTCGAGTCTAGGGGTTGAATCGGCCAAGCGATGAGCAGTAGCGCTGAGCGTAAAAGTATCTGATATACTACTCGAAAACGAGACCGTGCGACGCGTTGCACGCATTTTTTGGCTACTGACAGTCCTTATACCTTACTTAGTTACGCAATTTTTTTTTTTTCTTTTATTTAAAATTTCTTTTTTTTTCTTTTAAATTATCATACACGTTTTCCAGGCAAGATTTAATATTTTCATTTGATTTTAATTTTATGTAATATGCGTTATTTACTTTAGTACTAAAAATAGATTAAACTTTATTAATAATAAACGGCTTGAAATTAATAATAAAATTAAAAGTATCTTGTTAAAAGTTGCTACTCTACAATCAATATTTATATTACATTGAAAATATATACTTAATGCATAATAAATGTAATTGTTAATAAACTTTTTCATTTGAGAATGAGAATAATAAATTGTTTTTTCCTTTTATTATTAAAATCATCTACTTAACGTTAATTTATCGCTGCTATTTAACAAATGTAACATAAAAATTGAATCAGAATTATTCATAAACTGCGAAACTAGTTTAACTTTTATAATATTCATACGATCTATTTTCAATCTTAATCATTACACATCGTTCTACTTACCTACTCATTTAAAAACCAATACATGTATTTTTTAAAATTTTATTCGATAAATTTAAAACTTAATTGTGAAATCGTATTTTAAAGAAGACAATGAAGCATTATATTCAAATTATTTATTTGAAAATTTATAATCATACATTTAATAATTAATTTCCAAATGTACCTTTACATTATTAGTTTTGAAATTTGTGTAATTTTAATGCACAGTACATATATTATTTCAAAAATAATTATTTTAATTTTTGCTTTCTCGCCCTGAACAATAAAATAACAAAATTATTTTAAATTTTAGATTTCTGTTTTTTTATGATCGATTTATAAATTAATAATGAATCGTTGACCGTCGGATGCAATTTGTTCTGTTTTCTGCGAGGTAATTAGGAGATGTATGGACACTCACTAACATATATAATACGCAAATAAAACTATCATAAAATTCACCTTTGTGCCCGAAATTTCATGATAAAATATAAAATTTATTAATATAATAATGTAAGTTCTATCATAACGAAATTTATTAATATTTATGTATTAATTACTATTTTATTCGACAGTACAATAAATATTCCTTCGTATTATTGCAGTTACGAGCAATTGTTTTAAGCTTTACATTCATAAAATGTTTATTTTTTACAATATATTATAAATAAATGCATACGCGCTGCCGCGCAATAAAAATAATTATGCATTTCTTGTTTACTCATCATTTGATTCTTTTTAATTTACATTTTAAGAATTAAAGTCTGTGTGCATCAAATGATGCTTCCAGTGGAAAGTCTGAAAATGAAGAAAAAAAAAAAGAAAAAGAAAAAACAAAGAATCTTATTACCCTATTTTGTGTAAATGTAGGCAATAAAATTAATTGCCAGTACTTACTTCTAAATGTTTGTAGAGCCATTGTGAAACTTATAATTGGCTCGCACTCATGCGACTAGGAGTTTATTTTTGTTGAATTAGAAAGGTTTTGAATAACAAATCTGCTATGGAATATCAACATGGTTTGGAAATATTGTTTAGAATACGAATTAAACAATATTAATAAATTTTTAAATATTAAAGTATAAATAATTTCCATTGAGTTTTCTACCGTTAATTTTATTAAATAATTATTTAAAAAAACTTTAACAAGCTCGTTTATCTTTTCAGTAGAACTCATTATACAAACATAATGTGCAACTTTGTAGACGCAACATTTACATTTTTCCGTATATTAATAATATTTATAATTGAAAAATATTTTCATTACATCCAGGATGCGCAATTATCACAGTATACGCGCGTCGGACGTACAAAATCGAAAGCAAAACGCTCGATTGTTTTTATCTTTTCATTTTATTTTTCAACGTTCGTTTTAACCGATAAATATAAACTTTATAATAATAATAATAATAATAATAATAATAACAACAACAATAATGACGATAATGATAATAATAATAATAATATTATTAAAAAAAAAAAAAAAAGCATCGTGGAAAAGGAACGGCAGCATTTAATTAGCGAAGAAAGTTATCTGTTCATAAAAGATGGCTATAACTTAAAGCGGAACGAGCGTCCTTAAGTACCGTCTCTCATTGCCCACGCGTAGACCCTTATAGCCAGGAGAGCCAGGTACTAGGAAGAAGAGGAGAAGGAAGAGGAGGAGCTAAGGTAAGAGCTACGGTAGGGCTCGTATAAGAGTCGTGAAATGTAAAAGCACCGAGCGTGCAACTCTCCCCCTTCCCTTCTTCCTAAACCAAAAAGTTGCACTTAACAAACAAGACGAGCGTGAGTTTACGGCTGTACGTGCGTGCGTGCGTGTGTGTTTGTGTTTGTGTGTACGTGTGTGTGTGTGTGTGTGTGTGTGCGTACGAGCTTGCACGACGCGAAGGCAGATATAAGCGTAGGTGTGTAACGGTTTTACGAAAGTACGTGTACGTGAGAGAGCGCGCGGATATGGTTGAGAGCTCGAGCGAGCGCGGGCGCGTATCAAACCACGCGCATCAAATTTGAATCAAATTTTCCTCTCTCGCGGCGCATCGGATATCGCCGTACCGCTGACCCCTCGCGTTCTTGTAAGCTTTTATTGCCTATTTAATGTGCTTAGCTACGCTTCTGGTTTCATTTTCAAAAACGTATATTTTTTTAAATTATTTTTTTTTTTTATTTTTTTTTTATTTTTCTTTTTTTTATTTCTCTTTATTCATTTATTTTTGCGTTATTAAAAAAGGCCACTCTGAATTTATCAAGCAATAAACAAATGTAGATGATTTAATTAATCTTTCGAAATTCAAAAAAAGCCCTTAAAACCGTGCCGTTTCAAATCAAATATATTTTACCGTTTCACGGCACATAAGTTGTTTAATTTAATCTCGTAAAAATATTAAGCGTGATAATTACCTAATTTTATTCATGAACAATATATATACATATATATATATATACCAAGTGCAAAGTGCCGTTAATAACTTATTCATACAGGGCGCGCGTGCACGCGCACCTGAAAATCGGACATTTAAACATATACGAATGTCGGAATACGTTATGATAAAATAAATCGCTATTTGTCGACGTTTGTGTGCGCGAATGTAACGCGAGCTTTGTATCATTTATCAAGCTGGAGTTTCAAAACTGATTTCCCTCAACATATTTGCCGTTTTACTTTTTCTAGTAAAATGAATTGGCATATTTTTTTAATTTACTTCGATATTTATTGAACTTTTTAATAATTAAAATAAATTTAAATGATTTTGAATATTAAATTTTAATATTAATCATGATTTTAATTCAAATTAATGCTTAGAATGCCACCCCTTGATTTTAACTTGAACGCATAATAATTAAGTACTGGACTAAATAAAGAGCTGCGTTCAAATTAATAGTTTAGTAATTTATAAATGTAAGAACCAGGACGATAATATTTTTAAAAGAAGCCAACATTATTCGCGTTAGGTACACTCAATCATTATTTGATAGTCATGATTATAACGTCGCGTGACTAATACACACACAGACTCGCACTTATGTCACTAAGGTGTACATAATGTGAATTATAATCGTATAAGAACATTATAGAATGAAAATTTAATGCTGACAAAACATGGATTTTACCGAATTTTAGTGAAATAATTAACAGCTTTTGAACAATAGATCGCGTCATTTATTAAATTAATAATTACAAGTTCGTGAAAAGTCATTGCTGTTTGACATGCAAATATCAATTAAAGCGGCAAAATTAAATGTTATTGAAATATAATGGTTTTAAAATTATGCAAATAACTAATTGATGTGCATTTTGAAATAATAAAATTTCACCTTAATTTAATTTGTCGCTTGACGCATTAATAAACTTCATTATTAACGATGAAATGATTTTTTTTTTTTTTTTTTTTTTTTTTTTTTTTTTTTTTTTTTAAACAAGCTTTGATATGGTAATTTAGAATTTTTCACATGTTTTACAAAATAAAATACTATACCAATCTCAGTTTTCCACCTTCTTATATCATCTAAATTATTATAGGTAAGTAAGTATGCTATAAGGATTAGAATCATCGAACTAAAACATAATGTTGTATTTTAAAAATTATTAAATTAAGATTTAAATTTAAATGTAACGAAGGTTTAAAAATAAGTGATATTTATTATACAAATTTAAAATTAAAAAAAAAAGAAATAACCAGATGAAAATAACAATGTTTTTATCTAAAAGAGATATAAAGCATATACGTAAAATTACAATTAATATACTCTCACATATTTAGAACTGTATGAGAATATTTTGGTACATAAAAATACTTTAGAATGGAGAACACACAAATACAAAATATATTATTAATATTCTTAATAAAGAAAACCATTGAATATATATTAAAATACGACGCATAAATTTACCGAAAATAATAAATCCTGAAGCTCGCGGTTATTTATCGGCGAAGGCCTAGCTTTCGCGCGCGCGCGGATATTTACCGCGTGTGTGAGCGCGTGCGTCGCCTCTATGCGACCCGTATACCACATCTCGCTTTTCGCGATGTCTTTTTTTTTTAATTTTTTCGTTTTTCAACCTGCGATGAAAAAAAAAAAAAAAAAAAAACGAAAAAGAAAAAGAAGGAGAAGGAAGAAAAACAAAAAAATAAAAATTTCTTGATAAACGCTGTAAATTTCAAAGCCGACGTGAAAAAAAAAATGCCGTAAAAGAGAGAGGCCGTCTAGTTTGTTGTGTAAAATGCATTTCCCGCGCGGCGGGCGCGCGCGTTACTTACACCCGGGTGTTGCGCGGAGATTTTACGGCGACTTTTTAACCCATGACACACACACGCGTGCGCGCGCGCGCGCGGGTAGATTAATAATTTTAATAAGAACAAGGCGGGCGAACAAGAGAGAGAGAGAGAGAATACGAACGTGCTTCAGCCGAAACATTTCTTCTCCGTAAAGCGGTAAGGTGCGTCGGGTCGCTGGATTAAAGGGGACGCTTGTGTTACGCGCGCGCACACGCGCCCACACACACACACACGCACGCACAGGCATACACATACGTATAACCAAACCGAATGATTACGCGCGTGTGTAAGCCGGCCTCGCGTGCGCGCGGGCGGGAGGACGGGCAGACGCGTACACTCCGAGTCATTGTATTTTCACGCGCAGCCGCTTCTTGCGGCTTTCCCATTAACCTTGCGCTAAACTCGTGCCCGTGTGCGGCCGACCGCATTTTCATATTCTCCTATGTGTGTATATACATGACTATCTGCAAAATTTCTCGTCTCTATTCCTCTTATACGCAAGACGCGAATAATTACCCTAAGTACGATACGTTGTCTCATATTCGCTCGGAATACCGATTCAAAATTAACTCGACAGACTCGGCGATGCTTAATTATATATAGATATTCTTTTACTAAATTATATAAACAATAAAATATTGCCAGCGGGTGTTATGAAAATCTTAAAGGTTTGCTACAAATTTTAAACGTATTTGTAAGTTTTTTATTTTACAAATTTTAATATAAATAAAATTGGTGTTGAAATGTGTAAGTCCTGGTATCACAGTAAAGCCTGTATTTTAATTAACCGAGCTTTACCAGAATTTTATGTACTCAAAGTGTAACTAAGAAAATTAAAATTTTATTTTTGAAGCAAAATAACTTTACAAAGTAAAAAAGTAAAGTTTTAAAGTACACAATTACAAATGTATACTTTGCTTTTAAAATTTGTAAAATTTTGTTAAATTCTTTTTTACAAAAATATAAATAGTTTAAATTTAAATAAAAAATTATTCTTTTAAAAAGTATGGAAAACATAATTATTTACAAAGATAATATCTTTTTTTTTTTTGTTTATTGACAATAGTTATCCCGTCGGCATGTTACATTATTGAAAAATTGTAAGCTTCAGTTGCGATAAAGAAATTTTTCAGGATCATAGTTATAAAAATATTTCAAAAATCTATTTGATATATACTTTTTTTTTTAAACGTCATTAAAGCTGTGATTCAGAAATTTGTTTTAGAAAAAAAAAGTTATAAGATACTATAGAGAAAAAAATAAATAGAAGTAAAATACTGCAGAAATATTTTAGTAGTTATTATAGTACTTTAGTAGAAATGCTTTTAAAATTTAATATAAGTATTATTATACGTTAATGTATTATATTCTACTGCATATCAAGAAAAATACTTGTAATATTTATGAAAAATTTTTGTAAGAAAACATTCAAATCGTTCACAGCTATATCGTGGGTAATCTGTCAAAACGATATAAACTAAAACATTTTAACGGTAATTTTATAGAAAGATAACTAAACCATTTAATTAAAATTCCTTCGTGGACATTGCATATGTAACGTTACCAGACAATTTTCTACGAAGTATTCCAAGCATTACAATTCAGAAATATCTCTCAAATTATACGCTTGAAAGTTATCATTGCTAAGTCATTTGTGATAGGCCAAGACCATGTGCGAGCAACTTAAATACCGCGTGCCATCGCTACGCACCGACGTCTTTATTTATGCATCGTCTCAAGTAATGGTGTAAAGGGATGTAGTAAGAATCTTTTTTAAACGTAGAAGAGTCTTCTTTCCAGCTTTCGACATGTCGTCAACTATTCCGTAAAAATGCCAGGTATCCTAAGTTGAGATTTCGATTTAATAAAGATTAACTTTTTTTTTTTCTTCCTAAAAAATAAGTAAAGACGATCTTATTAATTTTTTCTGTAAAATTTTTACGTCACTTCAACAATATAATAAAAATATATATAAAGTAGTATAACGTTGCCGCGACATTATTTCTCGTGAAAAAAATTTCTACAATTATTACAAAACTGTGTTCGAACAATGTTTTGGTAATTATTGCAGTTATAATTCTTGAATATTATTGCAAAATTCTCGAAAATTTTATTTATCGAGTTTCAATTGCAATTATATATTACAAAAACTATATATTATATGCTTTTTAAATATGTGAAGAATGACGGAACAACAATAATACAGAAACTTTTCAGCTGTTATTTACGATGACTATATTTTATCAGGTCAGAAAGTTTCCAGAAATATTACAAACATTTTTTTCTGAAAATGTTACAAACATGTAATGCTGAAGTATTAAAGTATTTTTTCTTTATTGCAAAAATCTCTGAAAAATAATCTTATTAATATTATATAATATTTGTAATATTTCATATGAAATATTTTTAAAACATTTTAGAATACAAAAAAAAAAAACAATGTATTCTTGATAGGTACATTTTGAAAATCAATACGAAAGTTCATACCAATGAAAATAAAGCATATATTTTTACGTATAATTTTAAATCCACTTAAACAATTAAGTAATGAAAAAATGGTTATCACGGCAGATTGTTATTGCCTGTATGCATTTGTTTGAAGCAAATGCAAATTAAAATCGGTTAGTTTTACAACAATAAACAAGTGAAATTTGTCAATCAAATCAATTATTTATATTTAATTTTTACGATGAAAATAGATTAATACTGTATCCTTTTATAAAAATATTATGGATTTTAATTAAAAGTGTTCTTTACATAAAAAAAGCATTAACAATAAATAAAAATTTTATAAAAATCAACAATTATGCCAGATTAACAACTTGTATTATAAAAAATATTTTTTTAAATCTTTTTTAAATTAAAAAAAAAATCATTTATTCAATATATAAACAATTATTTCAAAATAAAAGAATACAATTTAACGTCGCTTGCAACATATACGCGTCGATCGACTACACAGTCGCTCACAAGCTACGCGTTGCGCTTTACTCGCGCTCACTATCGATACACTATCGCGATAAGGCCGTCGATTTTTTTCCTTGCAAAGCTGATAAAACCTCATGACCTTGCCACGACACTGCGTCACGGCCCTTAATTATGCACCAATAACATCGCGAAAAATTCGAATATTTGGACGAATCGAGAATTGGTCGTTTGAACTTTGACCTGAAAAAAATCCGGGAAAAAATGAAAGACAGCGTGTAGTCTCGAATACTTGCAGGATTGGCCACTTTGACTCAATTCTGCGGACATTGTACCCCTAGACCACAAGCTGACTGATTGAAAATAACAAAGTATGCCAGATAATTCGCGGAGATCGGGAATAGCGCAGTTTATCGTGCAATGCTTTACCGACTAGTCGTCCCGCGTATTAGTCCTCGTTTACTTAATTATGCTTTTTTTCTTTTTTTTTTTTTTTTTTTTTTTTAATTTTATATTGAAGTGATTTAATGCTTGTACTATAAATCTATTAATTTTTGAATAACTCTTTAATATTAGTGATGATTTAAAATTGATTTTTTACTCGCATGTTCATTCATCAAACAGTTCGGACATGTTATTAAATTTATTATACAGTATCGAATATTAATATCATTTTCATGTGTATGGAATTTTGTAATATCATGACTGATATTCATTTGAATTAAAGTGAACTTTATATTAACATATGAACACAATATGAATCGAAGTGCAAGCAATGTGAGATATGCGGACAATTTTTCATTAATAAAACAAGTTATTACATTAATGATTATAAAATATTTGATAAAATACAAAAGAAAAGAAAAAGCTCGTAATTTCAAAAGTTTGATGTACGAAACAAAAATGAGTTTACCATTGGTCGGTAAATTATGAAAACATACATCAGTTATAAATAAAACTGTGAATGCTAATGCACTTTCAGTTACTATTGTCATTTCATTAAATTTTGTTATACCTGAAAGAAACAAATGTGTTATAATTAAAGACGCTCTTAATTTTACAGTAATTTGCAAAGACGTAAACTTTAATCTACAATGTTTTATTTGATTTACCTGTAAATAAGTATTTAAATTACATTTAAATAATATAAAAAATTTATATCACAATGCTTTACCATTCATGATAAATAGTATCATTAATTTAACAAAATTGTCATTGAATTTTAAAATTATATTCTTCTTTTGTAAAAGATTCATTTCAATTTTTTTTTATAAAATTGATAAATGCTTTATGATGAAACGATGATAATAATAAATGGTAAAAGTAAATTTTTTTTTGTTTTTTTACTTTAAATATTTGATTTATTTTTTATTACAATAACATTTACAGCTGAACAATCGCATAACAATGGTATTCTTTTTTTTTTCTCGCAAAAATACTACAGCTAGAGCAACGTAAAATTTATAAACAGAAACTTATCTTGTAAAGTGCTTTTATAATAATTCTAGAAAAAGCTTCTTTTAATTACACACAAACATCACGACTAGCGTGAAATGTTCTATTTAATTATCTCGCGTAAATTACAGTTCTCACGGCTCTATCGTTAAAGAGTTCCTTATATTTTTGTGAAAATGACTGCCGCTATTGTATTCAAGAGATTAGTTAAATTATAAGCCGAAACTTTTCAGTAAATTATCAAGGACGAGTTAATAAAAATTGCAATTCACTTGCAATTGTTCATGAAATGAATATCTTTTTAAAATAACGAACACTTATTAAAGTGTTTCAAACTGTTTTTTAAAACAGTGTTTAAATAGAAGAAAATTTTTACTTGTCTTCTTCGATTAAGTAGATTTGATAGCTTGAATTTCGTACAATTGCAATAATGAGTATTTTTTCAACGATTTTAACACAAAATAGATAACGATAATATTCCAATTTGTATAATTTTAGCACGTTGAGTAAAAAATATAACAGGAAGGGAGAGGGTGAGAAATCGCAGCGTAAAAAGTCAAAATTCCTACAAAATTTTGTAAACATTAGCTTTAATAATTGCTTGTTATCACAGATAAATGATAAATAAAACACTCATAAACGCTGGTGTATACATGCGCGCCTCTCATTCCGTCATTTACTTGGGAAAACAAAAGGATCGAAGAGAAAACGAGCCAGTGATTGGATCTTTGTAAAAGGTAAACACAACGGTAACGAAACTCACGATTGAATGAATACGCGTCAAATTAGAATAATCGAATATTTACGCCCAACTCATCTCTCCTTCCCTCGTTTCATTTTACCTCGTCGCACTTTCCACTCTTTTCTCTCTCTCTCTCTCTCTCTCTCTCTCTCTCTCTCTCTCTCTCTCTCTCTCTCTCTCTCTCTCTCTCTCTCTCTTTCTCTTTCTCTTTCTCTTTCTCTTTCTCTTTCTCTTTCTCTTTCTCTTTCTCTTTCTCTTTCTCTCTTTCTCTTTTGCCATTTCTCTTCCTCTTTTTCATCGGAATTTTGCGTTGTTCTTTCTTTCTTTCTCTCTTTCTCTCTTATCCTCTCTTTCTCTTTCCTCTTTTGTCCCTTTTGATTGACTAATAGAAATGTGCGGCCATCGAACATTTCGACGGGCTTGACAATGACGCATCCGCATATTTGCCGCAAACGGACTGTTTAGTCGGATTCAAACGAGCCCCATCGCCGCTCTGTATTACTTCCCCTAGCCATTTTCATTCATGCATTCATTTTCATTCGGATGAAAGCACTTCGTAAGTATTTTTACTATTGCCTAATAGAAATTCATATTGCTTTTATTAATGCAAGTTCGTATTCGCTTAAATATTGCGGCTTCGAGACGATAGGCTAAACTATCGATAAATTGAACGTGTAACAATGTTTTAAATAATATAAACTAATTTTCTATACACTGTTTATCAATTAATAAAATTTTATTAATAATTGTCATATTTACATAGATAACGATTAACGAAACATAAAACAAACACATAAATCCATACAATTATGCATTCACTAAAATTGTAACGGATCTGAGTTAGTTCGTGAAATTATTTTTTTTTTTTTTTTAAATTCTTAAGGTAAACATTACTATCGATGTAGATGTCAAATTAGCAATTTTTAGAATTTTTGTCTGTCTGTCTGCCTGTTTGCTTAACACTGTTTGCGAAAATCACTAGAAAGATTTTAGTAAAATTAAGCGCACTAATAGTTTGTTTCGATGCTCAACATCTAAGATAAGTTTCATGAAAATCGGCTCGCGAGAAGAAAGAATATTTTAATTTAAAGTTTTCCCCTCGTGTTTAGTCGTAGATGTAGTTATAAAATAAGTGAAAAATTTCTTAAAAACTTTATCAAATTTTCATCGCAAATATTTTAATGAAGATTTTTGTATAAAAATGGAAATTTAATAAATAATATTTACATTAAAATAAAACATATAAGATTGGTTTGAAGATTCATTTTTGACAAACAGCCAAAATCCATCCCGATTAAACTAGCCTTCAATTAAATAAAAAAAAATCGTATTGAAATTAATCCAACCGTTTGAGGGCTACGATGTCACGGACAGACCCCCAGACAGACAGATGTAGACGTCAAACTTGAATGTGTTTTGCTTAAAATCTAATACTCTTGAACCTCTAATCCTGCAAGAAGATAGGGGACGTAGGAAAAAAAAAACTGTAGAAGAAACGCGCAAAACAAGAGACGAAGTTAAGCTGATCCAGTTCCGGACGGTGCTTCCTTTCAGAAAACCTCTTATTGTTTCTTATGAGTGTCCTGTAACTATGCCTAATTTAAAACAAAATCAGGCATACAAACGGACATACGTTTCAAGCTTATAGCACCCCTCGTTTTACGTCGACAGTTATTTATATACCAATTGCATTAATGCAATTAACAAATTTATTATATTTTTCTCCTCGCACACATCCTTCTCATCATATTTTTTATTTCTTTATGCCAGAAAAAAAAAAAAAAAACGAGATTTAACGAGCTGCAAAAGTTCTTATGAAGCAAAAGATAAATTCTTATCTCCGAATTGAAAAAAATTAACAAGGAGTAACATTAAAAAATTTCCATAACAATATAAACTAAAGTATAGTGTTATTGATTAAAACGTTCCATCAATGATTAACCACTTGAGCACAAGAATTCTTTAACCATTTTAAGTTATTTCACATTCATATCTCATCTTATAGATATATTTTACATGTTATTTTTACAATCACAGTATATAAGATATAATAATTTTCAAATATATAAATTACATTTAAAATAAAACTTATTTTGTTTAATTAAATAAGTATTTACTTAAAAGTAAATACCATCTTAATTTACTATTAATGCCTTATCAAAATTTTTTTAAATATATTCATTTCGCAATTCAATTATTTCATACATAACAGTATTTTACAGAATGAAATGTATAAACATTTGCTCTCCATTGGGAAATTAGAAAATACAATGAATTGATAAAGTTATGGGATGAATATTTAAAACAAATAAAAACATTTTTTAAATAAAATTTTATGAAAAATATTATTTGCTTGATTGTTTTTTTTTTTTTTTTTTTTTTGTATGCATACAAATAACTCGTAATTTTATAAGCCTTAACATTTTTGCAAGTAATAAAACCATAAATAAAATGCTTTATAACAATAAATGTCAGTTCACTCGACATAAGACTTTTGCATACTTTCTAAGAAGTAAAATACTATGAATTCATTTTTATTCTCACACTATATGTGCATGTCAAAACATAAAATGTATAGAGGTCTAATATATCTCTGAATAAAATAAAATAAAATTATGATGAATGTATATAAATACGAGATGTTAAAGACAATTGATAATTTATTTGTTTAAATTAATATATATAGTAATATTTTAACTTTAAAACTGAACTTTTAAGATTACATTAATTATCAATAATAATGGATTGCAATAAGAACTACGTATATTAATTTATTTACATTTCATTTATATTACAAAAGTAATATTTGAAAAGATTAGCGCAAATCGCAAAATCTTTTCGCTTTCACTTTAGATAAATCAACGAAATTTCTTTATATTCAGATATATTTATCAGATTAGTATATGTAATATTGCTTATAATCAGATAAGAAGTCTAAGATACATCGTATGACGTTAAATTTATCATTGACCTACTATTATCTTATCGATTAATAAAATTGAATTATAAAACAATGCTTCGACTAACGCGGAATGTAAATTATACAACGAACAACGTACTTAAAATAATATAATGCGATTTTTTCATACTAAAAGTTTATAATTTATTAGAAAAAAAAAAAAAAAAAAAAAATTTAATTTTTTTTAATAAATTATATCAATTATATAGTATATTATGCAATACGTATGGATTGCATAATATTATTTTTCTTAAATGGCATACACATTTATTATATATATAATTTTTCTGTAAATATCAGAAATTAGTTTTCTATTAAAAAAACATAGTGCTTAAGTTATTTTTATATTATAGAACAAAAATTAATAATTTTACAAAATTAATTTTGTATTGAAAATTATTACTCCGTAATGATATGAGTCATTTCAATAACAATTAAATAACTTTTTTATTATAAATACCATTAAAATTTATTTTTATTGCATTATATTAAATGAAATACTATATTTTAATTTCGTTTCAATAAATTTACTTTCGGAAAATATCTTTGTAAATTAAAACATATTGATTTTGTATTTTTTTTTTTTTTTTTTTTTTAAATTATATTAATTTATTTGATTTCATTTGTAATAGTAATATAATCGATTTTAATTATACAATTATACAGAATAAACAATGGCTATTATGTAATTCATTTTTTTTAGAAATATACTTTTATGTGGATCGAAATATCTTTAATAAATTTTCAAAACTTAAAATATATATAGTTAAATAAAATTTATTCAATCGAAAAAGATACACATGAAAGAAATATAAACATTCATAATTTTATTGTTAACGCATACAATTTTTTAGTATGATGTACCATTTTCTAATAGTTATTATTGAACAATAATATATTGATAAACGATTTATTTGTGTATTATTATAAATTCATTTTTAATAGCATTTAAAACGTGAAATTTGTAAAGACAAATTATTAATTATAATTTTAATCAGTCGATGATTAAATAAAGATCTTGTTTTAATTATTGATGACGCAACGTATTTTAATAAATTTAAATTATTTCAATACCTTCGAAAAATATCATAAATCGTCGAAAAATAATACTAATAATAATTAAAATATAATAATAATCGGTTATTTGTTAACGCATGATCGATATCCGTAACAAGTCGAGTCGTTGGAATAGAACAAAAAACAAAAAAGAATAATATAAATTTATCAGCGCGATTACAACAACAACAATAACAACCGTTAACAGATTATTTTTCACGCCGAAAACTCATCTTTTCGTCGTTCGGTCAGTCGATCAGCGCGTATCGTCGTCACCTATTCAAAGGAAACAGTTTTGACAGATACGTATGACGCAAAATTTCCAAACAAGTGAGAGAAAGAGAGAGAGAGAGAGAGACAGACAGACAGACTCGGTACGCCGCTCGCAAACACGGACGTAATTGTAAAACGAAAGCCAAAGCAATTTCCAGTGCGCACACATAACGCGCGCGAGTCCGACGATACGAATAAATATGTATATTGGCTTGACAGCTCATCCAGTTATCGCGACAACTCTCGACGGTACGTAAATACGTCATCCGCAGCCCAAGCATTCAAATCGACCGAGAGACGAGGAGGGAACATAATCTGCTACCGTCTCTCCTTCCTCTACGCTTCCTCTCTCTCTCTCTCTCTCTCTCTCTCTCTCTCTCTCTCTCTCTCTTTATCTATCTCGCTCGAACAAGAACGAAAGAATAACTACCGGACGATTTACCAAAATTCTCTCGCGAGTTCCGAAGTCTCGAAAGAGCGACATCGCGATGAGTTAAACGAGTGATAAACGCAACGAAGGAAGAAAACGATTATCGTGTAACTTATCAAAGGAGAATGGAAAGGTCGGAAATTAATGTTTTTAATGCATAAGCAATGAGTGGATGCGCGCGCGCGCGAGTAAGTGAATCGTGCTACACACGCATGTGTACGCATATTTAAAACGAAATTTACCGTCAGTTAAAATCGAGAGATAGCCGTAACAAGTCGAGTAAAAATATTTTTTATCTTCATCGGTGTGTCTGTGTATGTTTGGGTGTGTATGTGTGTTTCATGTGCGTCGAACGAACGGTCTATGGGAGTGGAAATTTAATACTCGCGAGGATAGCACGAGTTTCGACGAGCTATCTTTATCGCACACTCGATTAAAAACCAAACGAAAAATGTAAATTTTAAGTTACGCGCGGAAGGGCAACGCTAACAATTTATGCAACGAGGTACATTCTTTTATTATTATTATTTTTTTTTTTTTGTTTTCTACAAAATCATCATCTTCGTCGAGGTGCCTATTATAAACGTAACTGTTAAAAAATATCACTCAAATATATGTATATATGTATACACGGTTCAATCCATCGGCGCTACAAAGAAACGACGTTGACACACCGGAAGAAAATCATCGTCGTCTCGTCAATAGCGCGCGTGTACACGTAAAAAAGCAACATTTCAGTGCGTCGTTCGGTGCTGTTAAGTGAACGCGATGTGCTTTATGTAATTGCGCTTCCTATGGCTACGTGAACGCTGCGTGTATACGCAGACCTGTATATATATATATATATATTTATATATATACACGTGTACACGTAAACGCGCACGACGCTGCGTTTACATCACATATGCAAGTGGTTATTTAGCATTCGTTAACGACGATTCATGCGGCGAGATACGTGATATTCGATGCTCGAGCGTCAAAAGGTAATCATCAAACATAAAATATACCTTTATTGTCTCCGTAATAATTCTCTCTTTATTTTTCTTACTTTCTCATTTCTTAGTTTCATTATTTTTCTTTTCGTTAGAACTTGTTTTTTTTTTTTTTTTTTTTTTTTTTTTTTTACTTTATTATTTTACAAACGGTCATCGTCACGCGCGAGATAGTTTTTAAAATATTTGCGACGAAAATTTATCACAGCTTTATCGACTTTTCAACGATACGCATATATACGTTGATTCTCTGTTACGACACTCTATACGCGCGATGCTCGGTGAGAAGAGTTTTGAAAATGTTTCTATGATGGAGGCGTTGAGCCTCGAATCAATGCTTCTCTGTAAAATTCTATAGAATAGATTTTTTTTTTCGTTTTTTTTTTTGCAACGTTCTTTGCATTCTCGAAATAAATATTTTTTTCCGAACTTTTTTTTTTATCTGTATACATTGTTGATTTTTTAAATTCTTCAAACTCTTTCGATTTTACATGCAACGAATTGCTCAACTTATGAAAACAATGTTTTTTAAATTTTATACAAAATATTAAAAATAACGTGTGATAAAATAAAATAGCATTTTAGATAAAAGGAACTATTTTGTTTATTCGTCAGTTAATGCTTCAATTAATGGAATATTAAAGTTTTATTTTATCTGATAAATGTTAGAATGAATAAAAAGAAAAGATTAATGTCTTCTTAGAATCACACTTTAAGGTTTTAATTTCATGCGAGTATTAGATTCTTAATACAAAAGACAAACAAATACGAATCTGATAAATAATATTTTTATATATAAATTTGTAACATGATTATCATAATTTTTTTTTATTTTTTTTATTGGTTTAAATATAATATCAGTGTTAGGAATATATAATCGAAGAAAACCGCAAACGCTTTATCGCGGATTTAAATAATTAAATCAGCTGTCAATTAAACGAAGCCCCTGTTAAATAAAAATCTTTCTAATAATTGTTTACAAATTGAGCAAAAAAAAAAAAAATTATTTATTCTATTTATGATACTTAATTTTGAAATTTAAATTATTATTGATTATAATTATAAGTTTTCAATTTATTATTATATTTAACGATGACTGAACACGAATAATAATGAAGTAAATTTTAATAATTTCAAAGGTTTTATTATGTGTCAAATAAACTTGCATTAATGTCAATTCATACGAATAAAATGAGAAGATTAAAATAATGATTATTAATTACATTTTCTGATGGTGTAACCAATAATTTAATGTTTAATAATTACGAATAATTATATATTCAATACATGCAACACAATTATAAATAATAATTGAAAAAAAAAACAAAAATTTAAATTTATGGATAAAAACAAAACAGTCAATTAGTCATTTCATCGATCAAAATAAATAACAATTAATTTAATATGCATACATTATAGTTTTTAAAAAATAACAAATTTTGAAATATTTTTGGTGATTCACAGAACGCCATTATTTCGTAAGAAATACAGCATAACAAAAAATGCACTTTATGGCTTGAAATTTCTAACTCTTAAAAGGTTTTTTTTTTTTTTTTAATGTTTTTTTGTATTCTCTGCCACGTTGCCGTTAAAAAAAAATGTGACGAAAAAAAACTTTTGACCTTTTTTTTTTTTAATATTTAAAAATACGAATGTAAAAAAATTTTTTCCGAATATATCAGTAAAATCTTTAATTGATTATTCAGCTTTCATTAGAACTTCGTGCAATAATTAAGGGCAGATATTGGTAGACAAATAAGAATGAGTTGAAAATTTTATTCGAGGTAGGAGATACATTGACGTTAAAAGGTATCTGCGAACATCGTCAAAGTCTAATTTTTATACTTTTTTTTTAAATCATTAGTAGAAGTGAAAACAATTTATTTAAAAAAAACAGTGTTTTGCATTTGAAACAAATTCGTTAAAACTCCAAATGCATCTTTTAGTTTATTGTGCGATTGTTAATTCGCATTTAATATATATTAGATACATATTAAAGTTTCGTTCAAATGTCAATACTCAGCAATAAATTATTGTATTAAGTTCAACAAAGTCTTAAATAACAGCCGAATGATCAAAGTAAGGAAAAATTTTTCTTTTGTCGCATTTTTTTTTTTTTACTGCATTGCGATGGTAACTCGAACCAAAAATTTCACCAGGAAATTCTCAAAGAGAATAAATCAAACTTCAAAACAATTTTTTTTGTATATCCTGTGATTATTTTTCAAGAAGTTACAGTGTTTCGAAAATCGAAAATTCGAAAAAAAATTATTAATAATAACTACTATAATTTTTTTAATTAATATTTGATGAAAATATTTTCAAATAAAGTTTACATTTATATAAAATAATTGTCGTTAATATTATTGTAATAAGTAAAAAGTTAGGCGTTAAATTTGAAAATCAACGTTATACTTCTGTTATTATTTCAAATTTTATTTAAAACGTTAACTTAATAATGTACATTTTTAATCAATATACATTACTATGAAAATTTAAAAGTTAATTGCCACTATTATTAAAATTTTAATCGGTTAATCGTATTTATTATTAATTTATTTAACCATGCTTTTAAGTTTTCTCATAAATTTGTTATTAAATGTATTTTATTCAATAAACGAAAGGGAATTCTCAAAATGTATCATTTTATATTCTAAATAAATAAAATCCAGGATGATTTATTTTTTATATGTCTATTAACTCTCCAACCGCATGGAATTCGCGTTCTAAATATTTCGTAAAATTTAGGTGACCACAAGCTATCATCTCGACAACCTTGATTTTTATATGAAATGAGAAACCACGAGAAATGTTCTTTTTTTTTTTTTTTTTTTTTTTTTTTTTGTTGCTTAATTGACTTTTCGCCTTTTTTGAGTATTTTATTCAACAAATATAAAATTTGTTTGCAATTTTATACCAAAAAAATCTAAAACGCGCCTCCGCTTAACGATTGAATTGATTGTAACCTTTGAAATTACAAATAGTTTAAATTGAATTTATCGATTGTTTCATAAACTTGTTCAAGATGTACACTACGTATAAGAGCATCCCAGCTTTTTTAATCTATTATATCCGATATTATACCTTTTGCTCTCAAATTTTTTTGAAGCCGCGAAAGTATATTTACATATAAGAAAAAATTCCCTAAGAAATCTACATTTAATTTTTCGCTACAATAGAATTAATTTATCTCAATATAGAAAAAAAAATTAAATAACAATAAAATTGTTCGTCGAACAAAATGTTAATATAAGCTTTTCTTCTCTACATAAACTTATACTTGTAATACTCATTTAAATGAATGAATATCGATAATAACATTAAAAAATTTCATTTAAATTTAAAGATTATTAATTAAAAGTAGAAAAAACTGTAAATAGAGTAGAACATAATTCAAAACGAGTATAGTATGCATATACATAAAACCGCGGCGATTACGGTCGCAAATTAAGACGTGCAATTATTAAATTAGCGTCTCCATGACGATATGCTGAAACGTGCAATAGCTTTCTATTTCTAGACAGCCCGATTCAGAATCTCTTTTCAGTGTGTGGAAAGTGACCGCTCGCGACGTGATTGCTCTCTCATTCTCTCTCTCTCACTCTCTTTCCGTATATATATATGCACAAAACGTGGCAAGCGGGTGGAATAATAAAAAAAAAAAAAAAAATAAACGAGAGCGGAGGGAAGATGAATCGTTGAGGTTCGTTTCGCGCAGATGGCAAAAGCCCGAAAATCGTCGGCTCTTTCGCCCTTGTGGTCACGCGCTACGTACCGAAGCAATCAATTCAATAATTGCGCTATTACCCCACGAAATGGAGAAAAAGCCGAACTCCGAATGTCTATGTAGTTTGCAACTATTGGGCAATGCGTTGTAAAGTTTGCTTTTTTCTTTCTCTTCGATTTTTCATTTTTTTTTTTTTTTTTTTTTTTTTATCGAAGCGAAGTGCAATATATATAGTTATATTGATGTGATTCTTCAAAGTTAGAGATTTATTTCTCACATAATCGATAAAAATTTGTGGCATAAATATTGTATTTCAATGGTTTATATTATCCAAAATTAAAAAATGCTAAATATTGCAGTGTTGAAATTTATTTTAATAATTATTTTACAAAAAATATCTCTACAATATACTTTCAAATTTTTTCGCTAATTATGAAATTTAAAAATTATTTTGCACGTGTAATATTCATTGAATAACACGAAATGATAATTAACGATACAGTTTTGCTTTAGATAAAGACACGAGCCCTTGAGCGCCATGAAGTTTAGCCATTGTGAACAATGAAGACTCGAACATTGTGAGTTGCGGTGCAACTGCGCATCCGCAAATGCTACTTCAACTGCAAAACTTGAATTTTGTTATGATATGAAGTAAGAGAGCTAGTATTATTTCATTATACCCAAAATTTCTATTCGTGCAAGATGTACTTTATTTAACTTATTAATACCGAACAATTAAATAATTTAAATTCCGTTTTTTTTTTTTTTTGTTTTGTTTTATTTTGATTTCCATACATAAAAAAAAAAAAAAAAGAAAATTGATTGCAAAATATCGTATTCTAAGAAAATATGATCCTTTCTTTTTTTTTTAATTTTGTTGTTTGTTGATTCGATATATGCAAATACATCAAATTATACCAGATTTTAATAAAACAATTTTTTTGATTAAAATCTGGTGTATTTTGTGGTATTTTAAATTTTTTTAAAAAAATTTTTTCAATCCGAAGTCTAGTGCACACATTTAAATTTCAAAACAACCAAAGAACAAAATAGTTAAACTTTTACAACATATTTTCTTTTTTTTATCTCGATATGCTTCAAATGATGAGATGAGATGAAATTTAAGAAAAATTAAGAATTTAAAAAAAAAATAATATTATTTTACTTGACGTGAAATTGCATTATTGATTTTTGAGTAAAATTTAGTTACTCCAGCTTGTTATTCTTTTGCTTTACACGTAGCCCGATCAATTATCAGTAAAAGATTTTTATTTTAAAATATAATTATTAGAAAGTAACTATTAAATTTTTCGCAAAAAAAAAACTAGTTTTATTTTCATAAAATACATACATGATATTTAAACAAAGTAATTAAATAAATGATTGTAGATTTTCCATTATATAATATAATAAAAACAACAGACAGAAAATCAACGTTCTTCAACTTTCACGCGGAATTGAGTTTACGATTGGCCATCGACGATTGATTAAAACAATACCGCGAAAATTAACATGTCCTAATTAATTACGTTTGTAAGCGCGGAATTTCAAGTTCACTCCCCCACCCCACTCCCCTACCTTGTCGTGTACAATATTCCAAAAAGAAAAATAAAAGAAATTCAAATAATGAAGCAATAAAAGAGCTCGAATTTCCTTCATCTCGCCAAGTTTAAGTTTTTTTCCAATAGTTAACGCTAATTAAGTCATCATTATGCATTATGTAGATTCGAAGTCGATTGCCACGACAAAAATTCTCACGTTCAATAGGCTCGATCAAAAGAGAAGAGAGAGAAAGAGGGAGAGAGAGAGAGAGAGAGAGAAAGAAAGAGAGAGAAAATTTGCACGACCGCACATACCGAGACGCGAACCGTACAAATAAATGTTGGCATTGGCGCGGAAGCCGGTAAAGTGAGTGAGCGCACGCGAGAAAGAGAACGAGAGATTCGGGTCGAGGATCGTTGAGCAGAGTCCGACCGAGCGGGACACGAGCTGCGCGAGCCTCTCTGTGCATTGATTAGTTTATTCCTTATCGTAAAATAACAGTCTCCTCTGCCGCTTATATATATACTCGATCGGTTATGGCATAAGATCGAACGATTCGTTAAATACAACGTGGACTTTTTCCCTTGAAAATATGAATTTAAAATATTGCGAAACGAAAGCTTTTTTTAACCGGATTCTTAATTTTTTTTTTATAAAATTTATCCGACACTCGATTCACGATACTTTATTAAAAAAAATTGTTTATCAAAACAATTATCAAAAATTTAAAAATTCATTTTTTTTTGTTTTTTTTTTTTTTTATATAACTTTAGCATATAATTCTAAACTTATAAACGTGCTTTATTAAACTATAAATGTAGATTGTTTACATTGGTATCGTTATTATTAATTAGAACTATACAAGAAAATCATTTATTTGTGACGATATGAATATTTAGTTCAGATAAATGTGAAAGATTTATATATATATACATATATAAAATTTCATTGACATTTACATTGTCAAGTGTTACACAAATGCTATTATTTGAGAACGTAGGTCATAAAGGTTGATAACATTTGATATTTTTTGAAACCTAATTAATTATAATATTAGCATTGATACCGAGTATCGATATACGAATGTTGAAATCGTTCTTTAAATGTACATATCGCGAAAAATAAACTCGACTAAGCATTAATTTTGTTTTTTAGTTGTGCAGTACATTTTTCGTATTATATTGAATTACATTTGAATTTTTGAATTCTCGAATACTCGCTTAAATTTTCTACAACTTTTTTTTTTTTTTTTGTCTTACTTGCTGCATTACTACTTCATGCACTTTAATTGAAGTATACAACAAATCTGATATTGATGGTAATTAAAAAAAATAATCGTTCTTATCAACCGTAATCTTGAGATTTATTTAAATGTTAATTTATGCATTATACGAGTAAGTTCAACTAGTATCCCATCCGAGTGACTATATCTTTATAAGTCCACAGCTTCGTTTCTTTCAACATCGTTAAAGTCAAACTTCTTGGTTAGATTTTCCCGCACTTCGTTTTCACAGGCTCATTTAAATTTTTAAATACACCGATACGCGACGAATTGCAAAACAGTTGAAAATGTTAATAATTTCAAAAGGAAAACTTGTACATTTTTTAAATCGCGCGAGCATTACATTTTTAAAGCTTCAATCGTCTTAAAATAATAGTAATTCGAACTAACTAATGTATTACGCATGAACAATTTTTAAAATGAATACGTATTTAATTTTATAATTGAAGAATTAAATAAATTTTTGGTGATATTAATGTGCAATGTATATTCTATTAATATCATACTAATTATATTGATCATATAACTCAATAAAAATTATTAATTTTGTTAACTGTGTGCCTTTTCATTTTCAGCAATAAACTAATTAGGCTAGGATTGTTTCGAAAAAATGTTTTCTCTTCGTGATTCTTCCAGCGTTTGTTCATCGGGCACGGATGAAGATTCATTCGGCTGGTGGATTGGCATTGATGCACATGTAAGGTTCTCATTTATCAATTTATTTATTTTATTAAAATATCGGTTCAAATCGTTAAAACCATGTTTATACATTGAAGTAGAATTTTAAATATTCAGCGTAAAACCAACTATTTATGTAAAAATACATTGTCGGTCGAATTTAATATTATTAAATTTCCATATTTTTTGCAACAGATATATTGACAACCAAAAATTAATAAATTATGTAAGATTTTCTTATAAAATTTAAAAACCCTTAAGGGAACTTTTTACTTGAAAAATAAATTATTTTAAGATTTATTTTATAAAATATTTTGACAGTTCATTAAATTATTGCATAAGATCATGAATATCAAAGAATTAATAATTCAATATTATCGCTTCTGCTGAGTAAAATTATATTAATTTTATTCTTAATCAATAAATTTTTGTGCCTTCAGAATTTACAAATTTGATTACTAAATAAAGTAATAATGTTATATGAGAAAATGTTTGACCACATCTCTAATAATTTAAATTATAATAAAAAAATAAATGAACCTACAAATAAATTAACTTAAATGTTTTTATTTAAGTTAATTTATTTTTAGGTTCATTTATTTTTAATATTTTAATATTTTTCTGAATCCAAATGAAGAACAGTATATAATCTTCACTTTAAATAAAAATTATTCTTAATTAAGAACATTTTGGTATCGCCGATTTTAATTTATACATTTTTTTAATTGCTTTGAAATAATAAATAATATTTTTCTTTAAAGAAGTTCACTAATTAAAGTGGAATCTAAAACGTATAAACTTTTTAATAATGTTAAATTGAATTATCAAAAAATTCAAATAAAAATTTTTTCTGACTAAATCCGAAACATTTGCATAAATTACAGTCGCAAACAACGGAATCGTCGAAAGAAAGCTCGTTACAGCCTCCTTCGATCTCCTCGGGCTGCTCAGCCTCGTGCTCTGGTTCATCCGACGAGGCGTCGAGCAACGGCGGCCGCGAACGAAGCAACGAGCCGTCGGAGCACATCGAGCTGTGCTCGTTCACCGACTCCGCGGACGACGAGGACGAGGATCGTCCGCTCTGCTACACTCCCGAGAGACTGATTCGCACCGAGGACTATCGGATACTCGCCCCCTCGCCCAGAATTTATCCCACTCTCGACGATTTGATATCTAACGGGATACAGCGGAAGGTGCCACATCGAACTTGCAGAAAATCTGATGAAATTGACGAGAATGAGAAAAGAATTGGTAAGGAAGCATGTGATTATTTTATGCGCGAATCGTTTATCAATAATTTGCGAAAAATTTACAAAATATGGAAAATTTAAAACAATATTTTAAAAACATTATTATTTTTAAATTATTATTACGTTATATAATAAATCGTAATAATTTTATAATTACAAAAAAAAGATAAAAATAAAAAAAAAAATAAAAAAAAAAAAAAAAAAAAAAAAAAAAGAAATTTGACATAGGTAATAAAATTTAATTTTGAAGAAATTAAGCCATCATTAACAAATGATTAATTTTACGACAAAATTAAATTATGTAAGTTCATTTCCACAATTAAATTATACATACTTTTATATACAATTCAGCAATTTAACAAATATTTAAGCTCTCTTTAACTTAACTTGTTAAATTATGCAACGGCATCGCTAATTTTAAACTTTATCATTAACTGAAGAATGTTAACTCGTATCATACCATAGGTGTATTATACTTATCTACATATTGTATCAGTATTTCATAAACACACTTTTAAATTTCTATTAAATTAGTTCGTTTTCACGAGCATAAAAATACAACATATTTATTTAAGTAATACAAATTTAAATATTCTTTACCCATATTAAGTAATAATAGGTAAAATTTATTTTTACACATCAAAGTTAATGAAAAATTTAAATTTTCATATCAAATGTTTAATTTAAAGACATTTTATCATCGGTTCACTTAATACACGTATATAATGGCAAAACGATTGATAGAGTTTCTACAGGTTTATTCTATGTAATAGTTTTCATTTCTTTTTCAAGAAAATTTTTTATTTTGAAATTTTACTTTCCAAAACTAATATGTTTGATTTACATGTATTAGTACATGTTTTCAAAAAATTAAGTCATTTTTTGAAATTTTAAAATTAATGAAATTTTTTGTTATGATAGAATTGTAAAAAAATAGTTTAAAATTTGAAATAAAACTTTTAGTATATTGCTTGCATGACATCTTGCAAAAAAGTAACAAATTTATTTACTCGAAAATTAGTTCGTTAAACTTGATTGATATTGCTCAAATTTTCGAAGAGTTTATTTTCGTCTTCGCTATAATGGAAATTGTATGCAACAATGCAATTTTATCAGCTGAACATAAATAGTTTCTTTCAATAAAATATATATATATATATATATATATATATATATACCAGATATCCCAAAATACCCCAATCTTCAAAACACTTTTCATAGGCTAATTTAGGAATCTCCTTCAACTCCTTTTGCGAATTCTCGTAACTTTATCGCCTGAATCGTCTCAAAAAATTTTCCGCCAGGTGGTAACTTGAGACGACGAAATAGGAAAAAATTACAAGGGACCATGTCAGGTGAATAAGGAGCTTGCAAAACGGCAGTCGTTGTTTTTGATCAAATAATCGCGTACAAGATGAGATGGGTGAGCCAGTGCGTTGTCGCGGTTAAGAAACCACGAGTTGTTTCTCCACAATTCTGTCCTCTTGCGACGAACGTATTCTCTCAAACGCTTTAATACGCTCACGTAATACTTCTTATTTACTGTCTAGCCCGGCGGAAGAAATTCGGAATGGACCACAGCACGACAATCAAAGAAAATGGTCAATAAAACCTTGATTGTGGATCGACTCTACCGTGCTTTTTTGGGTTTTGACTAATCTGAGAAGCTCGTTTCGATGATCGTTGGTTAGTTTAGATCTCGCATTCATAGACTCATGTCTCGTCACCGGTAATGATACAGTCGATAACATTTTGGCCCAAAGAAAGCATTCCCAAAAAACACCTCAATACAGCGTGCCGGCACGGTTGATTTTTAGATCTTAGTACAGCTAATAAAAACTAAAAACATTAAAAAATAATTATATTATTAACAATAGAAATATTCTTTTATCATCGAATAAAATACTGAATATTTTTTACTTATTACTATTAATAATATAAATTTTTCAATAGCTATACTAAGATCCAAAAATCATCCAGAAATAGATATAATTTAACTGGTAAATCTTAGACGTCAAAAGAACATTCAAAATAACGTCTTAAAGAATATCTAATCGTCAAAGTTCGGATATCCAATAAGATATCTAAAAGACGTTTCTTAAAAGTCTTTTGTACAAAAAACACGTCTAAATTCGTTGTATTTGGAAAGTCCCGGTGCTAGCTGGGATACTTGTTAATAAGCACGCTGATTTATCCGCTAAAATTGCAGCTGAAATTTCTTTGGCGACATCAATATGATGCTGTTTTTGCAACAAGCCGCGCTTCGACTCGCCTCGTACTCAAAACATCGTACATAACGCTCTGCACCTATCTAAGATCGATCGGCTGCTATCACTCTGGCATCAGCTGATATTCACACGACGATCGACGGCCGGAATGAAGCAAACGATCAACCACAGTACGGACCGCTTTAAATTTTTCGTACCACTCGTAATCTTGTGGCTTCTAGATTGTCGAGTTTCCATAGGTTAACATTTTCAATGCTTCCGCGCATGATATTTTGTTAGAAATACAAAATTTCAGGTAAATTCTTTGCTCAAGTAAATTCGACATTGAGAAATTTGCAGAACGTAACAAACACTGACTTGTTTACAAAGCTATCATGCACAAATTTCTGACAGATTGCGTTCAAAAAGATTTTGTCAAAAAAAAAAGAAAAGATTTTGACAATATCTCAAGCACAGGTACTTTTGATCAGAAAGTAAAATGAAATTTTCTCCGAATGCCTCAACACCCATTAATTAGTTAATTTATAATATTTAATTATTTATAAAATTGTACACGCGATAATGCGTAATATAAATAAAATAATTCAATCGTGCATGAATATAAAAAATTAATTCAAAAATTATTTTGGTTTTAGATTGAATCTTAAATGTACTTTCAATAACGCGACTTGTTACAGTTCTTATATTCGTACAAAATAACAAGTGGTTTAATTAAAAATTCATCGATGTAAATTGTTAATTAGTCGATTAATATTAATTTGTTATATTTTTTATTTCTCTCATAGTAATACGAAACCGTATTATCTATGTATTTTTAAAAATAATTTTTGCATTTATCTACTCGTATAATTAAATTAATCAATACAAGATTATTTGTTAAATTAAAACTGATTAATTTGGTAATATTGATTTTCGCTATCATGTAAAATGAAATAGCGACAAAATTCTTTATTTTCTTCAAATATGTATTTTGGAAAAAAACTATAAAAAAAGTTTGTTAAAAAACCTATAGTCACACGAGAGACATTTCTCAAAGCAAATATTATCTTATAAATAGCTGTTACAAATAAAAGTTTAATAAAATTCAAAAGCAATTACAAAATCATGAAAACTCGCGCATTCGTAACATATCATAACAATCTAACACCTAGTAACAATGATTAACCGCAACAATGTATTATATAGGAGCGACTCATCTGGCCGCGCTGTTGAGAACTCCGCTACGTAATTCCGCATCATCGAAGTCGAGCGTCGATCGGTGCTGCTGCATAAGGTACAGCGACGGCGAGGTATTGCTTCACAACGAGAGCTGCTCGAAGTACGGCGTAAAGGAGTCGAGCCCTAACGTCGAGCTGATCGCGTGCATCCATCCACGATTCGATTCAGGTTGGAAAATTTCTTGAATTTTCTAGGAAAATTATGACCTTTCTTTATTTTTTTACAACAATATTTTATAGCTATATTGACAATTTTTTTTTTGTTTTAAAAAAAATGTTTTTATCATATTACGTATATTTTTCATAAACAACTCATAATGCAAAAAAGCATAATGGAGCAAATTTTCAAATATAATTAAATGTAATTTATTTATTCTTGAAAATTTTTGCGACAAATATATAAGAAGTAAAGATTAAAAGGCACAAAGAGAAAGAAAAGAAAATAATTATCGATAGCAAAGCAGTATCCCTTTCAACAATAACGAATTCTACGCAGCCCCCGGAGCTTGATCACTTCGACTCCTCGTTAACGTTTACTCCCGTTCCGCAGAATACGCGGAATGCAACGTGAATTGCAAAAAGAGCGACGAAAGATTAACGTCGACAAAGGAGACAGCCGGTCTCCGGGACCTCGGCGACGACACCAGCGGAGTCTCGTCCGTCGACGCCGTTAGCGGGACGCGAGGCGACGACTGGAGCTCCATCGCCGAGGAGGACGAGGAGGACGAGGAGGAAAACGACGACGATGGATTACCGCCAAGGCGACTTTCCGATGAGCTCTCCTACGTGTCCTTCGAATATACTCTCATGGCCCCCGAGAAACAGGTAATCGATTTATGATTGTGAATATTTTGTTTTCTTTTTTTTTTTTTTTTTTTTTTTTTTTTTTTTTTTTTTTTTTTGTATTTAATTAATTGAGCTTTATTGTAAATTGTACGATTTTTATACTTGTCGAATTGAATCATTTTAGTGTATGTCTTTAAAACACACACACACATAAGATATAGAGTAGAGTTGATGGGTTCAAAACTGATAGTAATTAACGTTGTTTTCCACATACCAAAGTTTGTTGAAGCAGCGTTTCTGACATGTTTCATTTGTAACTTAATAACGTTTTCGGTAAAATCTTGTTTACGTCACAGAAGCGTGTTAACTTACACTTTTGCGTGTTTAAGAAAACGTTTTATATGTATAAACCTTTTAGATAAACAAAATAACAGATAATCGTAGACATTTTTAAAAAGCATTTATTTAAATTTCATTTATTTATTTATTTATTTAATTTTTTTTTTTTTTTTTTTTTAATTAATAAAATAAACGTGTAATTGTTAATTTTATAGAATAAAATAAATAACATACTTCTTTTACGCCGAGAAGTAATTTAATAATGGCACAAAAAAATTTTTAAAATAATTTATAATACGTCTGTGAAACATTAAGATACACATAAAACATTAATCTTGTAAAAAACGCTGTTGTTTTGCGTAGAATTGGCATCATTGCCACTATATATACAAATATATAATATACTTATACCAATTTTCATCGCTGTGATTCAATATTTAATAATTATTTAACTTTAAAAAAACATATATATTTTTGTTATCGCTTTATAAAACCTATCCTATAAATAATCACCTATTCATCAAAATGGATAAGTAAAAACAAAATACAAATAAGTATGTTGTTATAAATTGCATGGGACCTAGACATTCGATTATTACATGCAAAGTTAAACTAACTGAAGATCTACTTTTTACCTTATACACTTGCACGCCGGTAAACAGGTGATATCGATTCTTATATATTACGGTTTACGTCCGTGACACTCAATTTATATGGAGAAAAAATATTTCTATCTAGCTCCTATAAACGATATAATGCGATAAATTATATCCTATGATATGTACATGATAATATATGGTTTGGGATGCATCCAATGAAGTAGAAAAGAAATTGACTTGATTAAAATTTTATTATAAATGTATGGATAAAAATCAATTACTAAAAATTGTTTTTACATGCAATATCAAATAATTTCAGTTGCGATAGTTTTAACAAAATGTTTAAATCGCCATTTAATAAATATAAATAAAACAATAATACTATTTTAACGTTTATAATTAATTTAATAACTGTAAATACTTACTCTTATCCAGTTGAACATAAGTTGCACATTGATGATACACCTCTTTCACAAATTTATGAAACAATAATTTTATTAAAATAAATATATTTAAAAAAATATTCATGATTTAAAGAACGTACGTTACGCGTAAAAAATAAAATATTATTAGCTGTGTTTTAGTTTTTGTAAATTCTACTAAAAAAATAATAATATTTATAAATCTTTATTATTTTAAATAATAATAGTTTTATGACAGTAAAAAAAAAAAAAATATTTTAAAATTTCTTTTCAACTTTTTAGTAATCTTTTAAATTAAAGTAAAAAAATTAAAAACTTTCACGACGAAGACTTAAGAAATCAATTTTACCACAATATTCCGAGCTATATAAATAATGTCTACGTCTTGAATAACTTAGTATAAATAGTTAAATTGCTTTAAAAAATTTTATCTTAATACTTTCAGAACTTCTCTCTCTCTCTCTCTCTCTCTCTCTCTCTCTCTCTCTCTCTCTCTCTCTCTCTCTCTCTCTCTCTCTCTCTCTCTCTCTCTCTCTCTCTCTCTCTCTCTCTCTTTCTCTCACTCTCTCTCTCTCTCTCTAATATCAAAAATATTCGCAGTACGCGAAAATGCCAAGCGTAAGCGAGCTCGAATCTATACTAACGAATCTTCACAACCCCAAACGAGTGGAAGCTCTACTCCTAGACGAGGACAAATTTCGAGACACGGCGCAATACAGACACGAGTCTTTAGCCAGGTTGGCCTTGGCCATCGAGCCCAACGATAAATTTCCGGCTGCGTCCACGCGACGAAATTATCCGGAGTTCGAGCTTGAACAATTGCGCGATAAGGTCGAACGATTGCACGACTCGAATAAAGACCTTCACGAAGAAATAACGTCGCTCAGGAAAGATTTTATGGTTTGTATGATAAAAAAATTTGCTGTATTATGTTGCCGTTGCAAAAACGTTTTAAACGTTTGAATTGTCGAAGTTTAGTAAGTCTGTTTGTTTAATGTAATATTATAAATTTGAAAAAAAAAAAAAAAATTAAAATATTTTGTTTGATAAAAATTGCATATATGCAGTGACAGCATTTACTATGAAATTAATGTTTATCCGAGATAAATGTTATCGTGTAATAGCTCGGATGAGCAATGTAAAGTACACCCAAGACATTATGAAATCACTGTAATCGTAAAAAATTTTTAATGTTCCCAAAGAGAAAAAAATTTTTACCATCTTGAATTAAAATAAATTTTAAAATTTAATTTACAAATGATTAGTGGCATAAGTATTATCAAAATTATCTTCAATAAGCTAATTATAATTTTTTTTTACTAAGTCAGAAGAATCGATATAAGTTAGTAGTTTTTCCAGCATTAACGCAGCATTACACAAAATAATAAAAAATTAGATACGAAAAATTGAAATCATAAATCAAAGATGAATACTTGCAATTTTTTAATTAAAAAAAAAAGATATTTTTTTTTTTCGTTTTTAATTTATTCCCCTAAAAACGTAATAACGAATTAAATTTTTTTTTTTTTGTTTTTAACTAAAAAGAGAAATACTTTTTATTTCTCATTAGCTAAATACGAATCAACAATTTTGTTTTAAAAATAAAAATTTACATTGCTTTTGTAACAATTAGATAATGCTTTTGATCGAATGTTAAAAATAATATTATTTTATGTATAATTTTTTACTACTGCATTGGTTTCATTCTTTTCAATCGAAAAGCTCTGCTACTGGAACATAAGATTTACACTATAAAGTAAAAAAGCTTTTAGTTGTTAAGGATTAACAAATTTTCCTATTATTTTAATTATCAGAAAATTTACAAAAACTTTTTGAAACCTTCGAAAGTAAAAAAAATTTTAAAATATAAAATGTTCTAAGCAATTTATTAAACCATTTTAGTTTTAGTGATTAGATTCGTCGAAATGCATTCTCTCTCTCTATATATATACATATACAATTGATTAATATACTAAAATAAATTATAAACGTTTAAATACAATAAATTATTTTTTTAATTATCTTAAACCCATTAAACAAATATTTTAATTATTTTATTTAATGATATACTTTATTGATATTAGTATACTTCGAAATTTCGAGAACATAATTTATTGATTTTGAAATTTATCCATATGTTAAATTATGAAAAATTATTTTGAACTTTTAATTTTTTTTTATAATATTGTATTATTTAACATATTTTTTAAATAACTGCATTTTTAATTATTAATTATAATCAATATTAAATTTAAAAAATACATTTATACTTGAATAGCGAATAAAATGATCACCAGCTGATCAGTAATAATTAACTTTAAGTATTCATGAATATTCTATTTTATTAATCATAACATACGCATCGATGAATGTAATATCCTTTTATTTTAATTTTCAAAAGTTATAATAGTTTAAGAAATTGAAATTCCTTCTATTTCTATTGTTTTCTATTATTATATTTATTTTTGAATAAAAAATATTTAAAATAATTCAAAGTATAGAAGTATTTTAAATAGTTTTTAATTCATATTTTATTTACCACTTTAAATTTTTTACACATTATTGTGATGTTATCTATATATACCTATATAATCATAAAAAAAAGATTTGCCAATAACAATAAGTAATATATAAGTATCAGTTTCAAATTATTCATTAAATATTTTATTGTACTTAATTAAACATTAGAACTATCATGTATATATATGTATATATCCAATTTGAAAGTGCTTGCAATTATTATCACAGCAATTGAAAATTTTTAAAGGATATATAAAAATAAATCATAAAAAATTCTAATAACCAGATTTAAATTTTCTGAATTATTTATTCGCAGTATAAGCAGTACAAAATTAAATAAATGAGTTTTAGTTAAACATGTTTCATTTTAAGTGATTACTATGATAAAATATATCATTTTCTACATTAAAAATTAGTAACATAGATACAGTAAAACAATAATACAGTACTTAAAAAATATAAGTCTTTTTAGACTATTAAAATCACAAATTCATTGTGAGTTTCATATAAATAATAAAAATTAAATTTTTACCTTAACAGAAAGACGAATGGAAAGTGAGCCATTTATCAGAAGACATAAACAAACTTCGTAATGAAGTATACGAACTGAGATATTTGGATGATCTTTTAAAACTCTTAAAAGGTGAAATAGAAAGGATTTCTAACAGAAACTGGCCCTTTATAATTGGGCACACAAAGAATGGAACTGAAGAATTAAACCTTGTTGTTTAAAATCTATTGAAAATCCTTTGCATTTTAACGTGTTGCAAGTTGTAACTGTCGTTTATGTGAATTATTGTTTTGTTTTGTACGTTTTCTGTATTCAGAATTTTAGACTTTAATTGTTACTTAAATTATATAATTTAAAATTTGTTCATGTAATACATGTTTTTAATAAAACTTTAAATTTTTTAAATAATTGTTTTTGTTTAATAATATCATATTTTATGAAGCTGAATACATACTTAAAACAGTGCATCGTTGGGTTTAGTCCATGAAAACGTATTTTACTTTTAGTTATATAATATTTATATATTCCATGTACAAATATAAAATTCTTTTACTTGGTATAAATTATATGCCAACTTTATGTACAACACATCATATTCTAGAGATGTTTATAAAATAACGATTTGAAAACTATTCTAAGTACATACTCAGCTGTCATTTATCATAATCTTAAATACAATTTTCTATCTTCGATAAAGTATGGAGAATCAGAAGAATTCTGAGCACTATTAAAAGTATAAGAAAGCTCATGTGACATCAGTTCGTTGTCTATTGAGGTGCTGCTGCCTCGATGGGTCTTGTGGGTACCCCATATTTGCTCGTAGAAATTCTGTGTGGCGAAACATATCATGTGGAGAAGATAAAGAAGATAACGATGGAAGTGTTGGAAGTAAGCAACTCAGCATGCCAGCACTGTCGGAAGAATATATTCCATTATTAGGTGGGGCCATGGATGTTGGTGGGCATGAGACAGATGGAATTTGATGAGCAGGATTGGTGTTATGGCCATGATGATGTCCATGATCACTAGGACCCAGAGCGTTAGATCCTGACAGCATAAAAGAACCTAATAATACAATAAAAATAATTGGATATTTTATTAACATATATCTACATCTATCTATATATTTACATAATTAAAAAATGAAATAAAAATTTAAAGATTACTAAATATCTATTTTAACAAGTTTACCCCTTTAAATATTGTATTATTTTATAATTTTAAATGGTTACAATAAATGTAATATAGTAGATAAAATGTAATACAATAGGAACAATAGATAAATAATTTGAAAATTAAATAATTATTAAAAATATAATTATTATATTTTATATACAGTTAAAATACTATAATTTATTACCTGGTACACTTAAGTTAGATGTGCTAGAATTGACCGTTGAACTCAAATTTAAGGAAGGCATTGTAGTAGAATAATCGGTAGCATCAGATTTTGAATGTATACTGTCTCTTAATGTTAACGAAGCTCTAGAATAAGACGGCGATCTCGGAGAAAAACCCTTCTCAAGTTTATCTTTTTTGTTATGTATTCCTGATTTACCACCAGAACCAATTCCGAAATGCAAAAGTTCCAAATGTCTTCTCAAGTTTCGAGATTGACGTATTGTAGCACCGCATAACGGACAAGTTGCTGGTTGATCTGACAAAGTTCTCGATTTAGAGTTCCAATCTCCTGGAATCATAATAGACGTAATCTACCTAAGGAAGAGGACTAAATTTTCCAAAATTTACTATGTAATATTAAAAAAAATTAAAATTTGCAATCCATTGTTGGTAATAAAAAAAAAAACAATGTTATTCACTGATTTAAAAATTATATTAAATGATTATGCTTTTATTTACAATGTAAAGCAAATATAGGTACAATTTACAATTTCCATTCATGACAATAATTAAATAAATGATTCACTCTGTCTATGAATATAATAAATGATTAATTCTGTTTATGAATCGCAAAAATTACAAGACTATATAGGACTTTACTTATAATTAGTAACAAATTATGAAATATTAGAAAAATCTTGAAACATAACATTATATGATATACAGAATCAGTGATATAAATAATGAAAGAAGATTTATAAGGAAAAATATTTTCTGAAATTCCATAGGGCCAATCCCTTCACTATTAGTATTTTAGTTACAGTCTAGCCATTACATCTACCAGATTTTCTTAAATGCTAAGTTGGAAGATATATATGTTTAACGAAATTCGCTTAGTTTTAACATTTGTTACATTTTCTAAAAGATTAAGTTTTTTTTTAATTATGATCTAGGCTTACGTAAGTATTTAAAAGTTTTCTTGATACAATTGATTATAAAATCCAACCACTCAATCTTTACTTTGAAAATGATTTAAAATTTCCAAAGTACCAGTCTCGATTTTTGCCACAAATACATAGTATTTAGGATATGGACAATATAGTATCAAATATAAATATGTATATATAATGTGGCATAAGTACTTAACTACAAGAATGAAACAAGATTATCAGTCTATGCTTAAATCGCACAATAAAATCTGTTTCCTAATTCAAAGTCGCAGTACATTCACAATATTATTGAATAATCTTCGACTTTATCTTAAGTTTAGTTTTCTCCTTTTTTCATCTAGCCACTGTCGGCGATGGAATGTTGCTGTGTGGTGAAACGACGTTAGAACTCTGCGGAGAAGGAGAAGGTAATGGGCTTGGATTGCATACGATTTGTTCACAACTACTACCTCCACTATCTGTTCCACACACAACTGATTGCCTGAGATAAGACGGTATATCGACTTCAGGTTTCACTTCTATTGATTCTGGTAATGCTGGATGAGTTGAATTGTTGGGAGTGAAGCGATATTTGCACGAAGATAGTAAGTGTCTGCGCAAATTTCTTGCTTGGCGTAACGTTGAGCCACATAATGGACAGACGCCTGGACAATCAGAAGCTCCTCGTATCTTTACTGATTGCGTAGACGTTGTCGATGTGTTAGTTGGAGCTGAAGTATGTACTGAACCGCTAGATGCTGGAGAATATGCATTCTGAAGCGATCCCGGAAACTGTGGTATATGTAGCGGAGAATAGGGTTGCATTGGCATCAAATTATGCAGATGTGGTTCAGCTTCTGCATCCGCGATCAATGCTGCTGGATTGTGCTCAACAACTGGATGCACCAACGGATGTTGCGGTAGTGGCGAAGTTATATGATGATTTGCGTGATCCGACCGTTCTTTCGCTGTTAACAGACACAAACACAATATTACCATGCTGAGGGCTGAACTGACCTTTTTGTCAAAAGATTAGCCACGCCAATTTCGTAACTCTACTAGTTATCCAATCAATATGCAGTTCAACCCATTCGATGGTTGTGCTTGTGTCCGTACTTATTACATATTGATTCAAAGAGAAAGCCTACTTAAATACATTATTTTTACAGCGACTTGTATTAACAGTAAAAGAAATTGCGGACACAGAACACAAGTTTCAATGGATAAATCTAATTTTCAAAAAAATAATGATAAACATACCTTCATCATCTATATGGTTGCCTCCATCGGCATCTTTGTGGCCAAAATCAGATCTGTTATCTTCAGAGTCCAGTGATCTAGTTTCAAGAGTGGAATGATAACCTACTCTTGGCCATTTACCACCGCCACCCGATAGCTTCCTCTTCTTCTTCCTGCGTCGTTGAGGAAGGTATGAATTCATTGTTTCTCTACTAACAGAAGCTTCGTTACAGCCAGGTATTGCAGACACTGGAACTTGTTCTCCTTTCTAAATAAAAACAAAAAATTGTAATTTAACAATGTGGTTTATAATTAAATTTTAAGCTTATTTTTATTGAAAAAAATAAAAACTAGATCTTATATAATCTTAAAATTTTGAGAATTATTTATATCTCAAAATTTTACATCAGTAAATAAAACAGAAAGAAAAATATAGAATTCATATTATTGATTTTTCTTAAAATTACTTCTGTCAATATGGTTGGTGGCGTTAGACCATGTATGCTGAGGCAGTGCGCTGCCTGCAGCAAAGAAGGCAACTGTGAGGGCTCCACGCTTACTTCTCCTCTATAAACAAATTCTAAAATAGACTCCAAATCATCCGCTCCAATACCTGCAAGCATAACAACTGGATGCTGACATGGTGTACTCTGTAACATAAAAAAATAAAACATTTACTATTATTCACATTCGATCATTAAGAATTATTTCATTTATCTCTAAGTTAAAGTATGAAGACTGTTCTAAATGAGACTATATGGACTTTTATATGAACTAAAGCATACAACTTCCCTAAAATTAAAAAGTTAAGATGCTAGCGATTCGTTTATACAATTGCACCTATTTGTAAATCAATCGAACTAAGAAATATAGTCTAGATGCTACCAATAAATATGGGTAGTTGCTAAGATGAATAAATACAACCAACATAATGATTTGCCCAACAATAGCAACCATTTACAATTTATTTACAACCATTTACAACCATTTACAACCATTTACAACCATTTACAACCATTTACAACCGTTTACAACCATTTACCATTTACAATTTACAAATTCATGAAGCATTTAATAGAACGACTATTCAAGTAAACTTTATTAAATGCATACAAAACACATAAGAAGATCCTATACCTTTAACAAGTCTAGAAGAAATGGACTCGCTGCAGAGAGAACAATTTTATGAGCTGAGAAACTACGACCTCCAGCTGCCAAAGTAACATCAACCAGATCACCGTGTCCTCGAAGTAGTTGCACCGCAGAAGCTAGCGACGAACCAAATTCGCCCCAGGACAAACTGTACAGCTGACTAGTGCTACCCATCTGAAAAAAAGAGAGCACATTGAAAAAAAAAAATTTTCCACGAGCCCGTAGAAAAAAAAAAACCTATAGCTACACGAATTCGATTTAGCTTTAAAATGAAAATTCAAAAGATAAAGAGCTCTCAAAAAAAGCGTTTATTTAACTACCCAATAAACAATTCTGTAAAAAATCGCGTCGCGCAACGCTTCGGAGTATGCCTTCGGCCAACTTAAGGGCATTAACCTTAATAACGAGTTTGAATGAAGAAGTCGAGAGAGCAAGAGAGATGCACATATAGGAAAAACCGGCAGTGGAAGGCAAAAGGTGGGAGTAAAGGAGGGAGCACTGCAAAATGTATACAGTTGCAACCTACCAAGAGAAATATCCTTTCGAAAAAAAATCGCAAAAGAGAAGAGGGAGAAAGGAGAGTGCCGTTACAACGGGCGGTCAGTCTCTCTGCGTCGGCAACGACGACAACGGCAACGATGGCGAATCGCGACAGCCTACACCTATAGCATACGCACATACACACTCACACTCACTCGCATACATATATACATACGGGCTTGCAAATCCCCTCGTAGCGAGCTTCTACTTCCCCTGCACCCGCCCAACCGCCCACACTCTCCTACTCTTCGCTAATTAATACCCCCACCGCGCGGCGACACAACGCCTGAAAATCGTTTGTTCGCTTGCTCGCCTCCTCTCTTAGATATATTCTACAAGCCACGAGCTCTACGTAATATCTCTCTGCAGCGAAACAACCAAAAAAATACGAGCGTATTGCTCTTCTTTTGATGGACAGCTAACCTAACAGAAAAGGCGCGTCTCAAACTCTTCCGTCCACCTTTCTTCTTGCAGACGCGCGAGAAGAGCGTCTCTTTCTTTCCCCCTTTAGCTCTCGACAAATACCGCAGCACACACACTGAATACGAAAACTAAACTGAGCTGGCGGAACAAAGGACGCTGACGCAGCGACGTAGACGCGTCGCCGAGGTTGTCCAAACGGCAGCGGACGCGCAAAACTAACTATAAGACGACTGCGGCGGTGGCAGCGGCAGCGGCGGCGGCGGCGGTGGTGGCGCGACACGGCGGATTCTGAACAACGATCCCGTCCGGAGGCCCGATCGAAACTTCCACGCACACACGACCGCGAACCGCGCACTCACCTCTCTCTCTCTTTCTTTTTCTTTCGGTGTCTCCCGGGTAGTCGTTTGGTGAAAGTCTCTCTCGAAGTAGGCTAAATCGCTTCTTGCTCGCTATTCAGGCCAGGTTAAGGAGAAACACCGCTTGTTGGAGTACTGCCCGCGAGTGTGTTCCTCTTTCGGCTTCTCTCTCCGAGAGACTCTCATTCTCTCTCGTTCTCTCTCCTTCCTCGAAAACCCTCTCTCTTCTCTTCTCTCCTCTCTCCTCTCTCCTCTCCTCTCCTCTCCTCTCCTCTCCTCTCTTCTCTCTCCTCTCTTCTCTCTCCTCTCTTCTCTCTCCTCTCTTCTCTCTCTTCTCTTCTCTCTCCTCTCTCCTCTCTCACTCGTATTATCTATATGTCATGTAGCTGTGTGCCCTCGCACACACGCAAGAGAGAGAGAAATGTACAAAGAGAGAGCAAGAGAGAGAGAGAAATGTACAAAGAGAGAGAGAGAGAGAAATGTATAAAGAGAGAGCAAGAGAGAGAGAGAGAGAGAAATGTACAAAGAGAGAGAGAGAAAAATGTATAAAGAGAGAGCAAGAGAGAGAGAGAGAGAAATGTACAAAGAGAGAGAGAGAGAAATGTATAAAGAGAGAGCAAGAGAGAGAGAGAGAGAGAAAAATGTACAAAGAGAGAGAGAGAGAGAAGAGAGTTGAAGGGGGCTTTGGAGGGAATTCGACGAGGAGAGTTTTTTACGCTTTCGAGGGGAGCGGTGAAGGAAGGAACACAAGGCTCTCGCGCGCGCGCGCGCAACGCGATACAACGTCCAAGTTCTCTCTCTATCTCTCATTCTCTCTCTCTCACGCTCTCATCTCTCTTGTGTTCTATCTCTCTCCCTCTCTTGGGTTCTCTCGCGCTCTCTCATTCTCTACCTCTCGCGTTCTCTCACGCTCTCTCGTTCTCTCTTTCACGCTCTCTCATTCTCTCTCCCCCTCGCGTTCTCTCATTCTCTCTCCCGCTCGCCTTCTCTCACGCTCTCTCGTGCTCTCTCGTGCTCTCTCGTGTTCCCTCGTTCTCTTTCTATCTCTCTCTCTCATTCTCTCCCTCTCTCGCGTTCTCTCGTGCTCTATCTCTCTCCCTCTCTCGTGCTCTCGTTCTCTATCTCTCTTTCCCTCTCTCGCGCTCTCTCACGCTCTCTCGTGCTCTCTCGTTCTCTATCTCTCTTTCCCTCTCTCGCGCTCTCTCGCGTTCTCTCACGCTCTCTCGTGCTCTCTCGCGCTCTCTCATTCTCTCCCTCTCTCGCGTTCTCTCGAGCGCTCGTTCTCTCTCTCTCTTGTCTACCACTTCTCTCTCATTCTCTCCCGGTCTCTAATAGTCTGACTCTTGCGCTCTTCCATTCTCTTTCTCTCTGTCTCTCATTTCCTCCCTTGCTCTCTCCTGCTTTCTCATACCACCTCTCTCCGTCTCTTTCTCTCTCTCACACTCTCATTTTCTCTCTATCCTTCTCTTAATTTCTGTCTCTCTTTTCCTCTTGCCATTCTCTCCCGCTCTCATTCTCTCACACTCTCTCACCATCTCTCTCATACACACGCTTAGCTTTGGAGAATCGAGCAACCATGCACTTGATACGTAACGGAAGAAAAAACGGGATTAACGGATTCGAAGATTCGCACCAGAACTCCCAGCAATGAATTCGATGCTTACCACAAAGAGCAATAGCGAAATGATATTTCTAAAAAAACTACATGCGATAATATCAAGTATACATATTAACACACTTACATACCAATTTATATTTTACTACTCACACATTTAATACTGCAAAACAGTCAGCAAAGGCCCGAAGAAACTGCGTTGGTTATAGAGAGAGGAGGTAGTTCTCTCTTTCTCCCTCTGCCTTCATCTCTCCCCTCATTTTGCGATTGTGCTGCCAACTACTAGCAACGCCGTTCAATGCTTCTGTTTTTTATTTTCTGAGTCCACCTTTTGGTAGTCTTGTTTTATTAAATAAAATGATGTATAGGCTTATATGCACCTGAAAAAGCTGTAAATGCAAGTTTTTGCAGTTATATTTCTTGTGACTTACGTAAAAGTTACGCTGCAAATAAGCTTTACAGCATATTTAAAAGAAATAAAATTGCTCCCCAAATCGATTATATCATCAAAAACATCATGGCTTCTTAATGGTTTAATTTTGTAAACCTAAAGCATTGATAATAAAAGTTTTGTTTTATCTGTACTCGATCTTTCAATATACTATTGCAATTTTCACTACTTTTAGAATTAAACGTTTTAAAAACGTGACTATAATATATTAACACAAATACTTCAAAATGTCCTTTGCAATAAAACAAGAATATTTATTTAATTGTATAAAACAAATTTGATGTAATATTGTGCCTAAAAATTGAATAAATCTAGTATTTCTTGTAATTAATTATTTCATTTTAATTAACAGCTTTCAGTTTTTTTTCATTATCAAAGTGTATTGATCTTTTATTGTTACTAAAGCCTAACATTATTTTTTATAATTATAAAGAAAATTTAATGAGCTGTGAAAAATTGCTTTAATTTTGCAGTTCAACGATTTTTGTTATCGAAAATTTTCAGGTTATATTTAATATAAGTGCTATGCATTTAATACAGAAATCATCTAATGACGTAGAAAATTAAAAACGTTTGATTCGGTATTTTTAGCTATGTATTCAAAAATAATTGTAAATAATGATTGGTAAATTTTAATATATATATATATATATATATATAAAATATTATGTACACGTATGTGTAACCTAACTTATCCAATGCAACCTACATTACCAACCAAAATATCGCGTAAATTTAAATGTCATAAATGTTATTTTGCTAAAGGAGTTTTTTATTTACAGAATTATAGAATAATTGTAAATATTTAATGTATTTACGTAATAAAAATAATAAATGATTTTTCCTTTTTATTCATACGAAGATTTCCCAAAATCACTGCACTTATTTAAATATAACCTAAAGGTAGTCGATGTAATTTTATAAAATAAAAATAAATAATAAGAATTGCATGCTAAAAAATAAACACATTGAAGAAATTTTCATGAAAAATATAAATTTATTATTTGAAATCATCTATTATTTGATTAAAGTACAAAAAATGAACAATATTTTGTTTCATTTGATGTTTTTTTATCAAATAAAATAGATCAAATATTTGTACAATATTTTTTTTTTTTAAGTAATAAATTACGTTATAAATAAATATAATTTTTGTACTTGTTGTGAAATGTTATTCATTTATAATAATACTACAGAATATTTATAACGATAACTTTTTGACGGATTGGATGTAATTTAAATTCTTATTTCATTATTAAATAACTTATTTTAATAACAATTGAGAAGCAAATGAAAAAAATTAATTTTCTGTAAATATTATCTCTTGCATATATATATGTCATACGTAATTTTAACAAGATCTTTCAACAATAATGACGATGACGCGAATAAATGACATTATAAAATTAGTTTAAATTAGATAATATGAACTCAAGAAAATGTGTGGTACGCGTGTATATTCCTGGATAGCCATCTACAGCACATTTAAATCCTGTTGATACAATACCGATTTGATAATAAGACATTTGTTGCTGTAGCATCAACGGACCGCCACTATCGCCCTGTAAAAAATTCATAAATATATAAACAAATTATATTTTATTTATAGCATTTTGCATTGCAAATTTTTTATTATTTAGAATAATTTAAAAATGTCAACAAAAATTTTGTGCATTAATCATTACGCATACGATTAAAAAATGTAAATTTATTTAAGTTAAATTTAAATTTAATTAAGTTCAAAGTATTAATTATAATTATTTAAAAATGATATTACCTGACAAGCATCTTTTCCTCCACTAGGATTAGCAGCGCAAAGAACACGATCATCAATTGTTACAGTTTTATTTTCATAACTTTTTTTACAATCAGCGTTACGTTCAACGGTTACTTGAGCTTCTCGAAGTGTGTTACTAGAAGGACCATCTATTAAATTAAAAGTATGGTATTAATATTGCCGGTATAACTTTTAAGAAATAATTTTAATTCCTAATTGAAATTTATTGTTTGAAATGAAGCAGAAATTTCACGTCCATCTATATTTCTATGAACATACGTTCATTTGCATCTGTATAGACAATCTCGCATTCCAGTGTGTGCATGAACTAACGCACGTGAACAGCAAGTATAAACGAGTTAGAATGCACACACGCATACATGTTTATTTAAATTTATTTTTACGTGCATGATTTTTCTCAGAAATGTGTGTACAATGTAATAAGTGGCGATTGTTTTTATAAATAAATACGCGGATGATCTCGACCTTTTTAAACTATTTTATTTTTTGTTCTTTTTTTTTTCAATCACGAATCATTATTAAAAAAAATTAATTTGCTTCATATACCAAATTATATTAAAATAATATATTTTTTCCTACATATCGTAAAATATATAATTTTTTAAAAATGGATCATTGCGACTTTACTAAATTTACTAATATACAATTTTTATTTGTAATAAAAAAACTTGGATTATTTCATTTTTTTTAATAAAACAAAAGCAAAATACTTACTGTGACGTACTGCTCCCCATCCCGCGACCCATGCGGAAGATCCAACGTAATCTCGATGTCTAAGATTATCCGCCAACGGTAGACAAATGGGATGGATGAATTCTGAAATTATTATTTTTTTTTGTTTAACCAATTTTATCAAATTCATAAATATCTTGCCAAGTTTTGAAGAAAATTGTTTATTTATTGGATATATTACTTAAAATATCTGTAAAATTTAGTTGAAAAGTCTCATACGCAACTCATTCGATTTAATTAGTTTAGTGCTAGCGTTTAGTCCCAATTCTCTTTTTCATTAAGAAAGTTACAATTATGATATTTATATTAAAAACTAAAAATCGAATTTTTACCCCTTGAAATTAAGGAAAATCTTATTTAAATAATACCTACTAGTAAATTTAACGTCTTTCGCAAGTTTTATTATTCCAATATCGTTTTCTTTAGTCGAATTATTATAACGCGGGTGGACGGTTACTTTTTCAATATCCAAATCCACGGGATTAGCCCCGTCGTTGTCGCTTTTTAAATTGTACTCGCCCAATCTAACCAAATATTTAACGTCTTTAAAGTCGAGACAGTGAGCAGCCGTGACAATATGCCTGGACGATACCAAACTTCCTCCGCATATGAATTCGATATCTTTGGGATCGTCGTCGAAACGAATGCCAATTGCTGCCACCCATGGCCAAGCGCCTGATGATTTATAAGAACGTGTTGAAGTTACGTGTTGTAATTATCAAAATAATTAAAAGTTATTTACGATTTTTTTTTAACATAAAAATAAGAAATTCATCGTTAATTATTATTTTACATAAACGTTTTAAAAAATTACCTACAGATGTCGGTGTCCCACCGACAATTCTATTCTGAGCTAAGTTGGTATAACCACAGTCGGGTGGCTGAAGAGGTTTCTTCATCATGGGTGCTTTGGTAGGCGGAAGCGCGGTACTGGTTACTCGTGGTTTTTCATAAGGTTTTTCGGTGGTTCGGTAGACGTACGAGCGCCTTTGTGGGGGACAGCAAACTCCGATATGATAATAACCCGAGAAACAAATGGTTCGATAGATTACACCAAATGCTCGGAATGGATTTCTTCTTATAAGATGGTTTACCGGCTCGCATTGTTGAATTGGAACGCATGTTCCACGGTGTCCGTGTAATGTTGAGCAGTATTGTCTATAGTGAGCTGTAAATAAATAAAATAATAAATATTTCAATTAATTTTGGCATTGAAATAAAATTTTGAACACGTATAATTTGATTGTATAAAATATCCGAAATTAATTAATTTATTAAACGCTTAATAAATTACCAAAAACAATTATTGACACTTGAATTATTTTATTGAAAAATTATGTTTAAATTTGGTACAATCGTTCATTAAATTATTCATTAAATGTTAATCGTTGATTAAATGCATTATATTTTATTTTATTATTTAATATGAAAATAGTATACCTTGGACGCAGACTGCTAAAAAGCAAATGAAACAAAAAATTGTTAATATTCCATTTTTCTTCATTGTTTTATACGTTTTATAAACTGTAATATAAAAAAAATATTATTTTTTAAGTAAAAGAAAAAAAAATTATTTTATGAATTTTTTTTTTTTTTTTTTATTTTATAATCTTAACATAAAACATGATTTGAAAATGAAAATAAATTAAATTAATTTAGGGTTAACACATTGTATGCGGGAAACGGGAATTACAGTGTTTTTCTATTCGCTCCTTTATAGCCCCGCATACGATGTATTAATAATTTTAAAAAAATCGATTACAATACGCATCAACGCTAATAATTTAAATTAGATAATAGTTGTTATTAAATTAAAAACAACTTTTTATTATTAGTTTAAAACAAAATAATATACAAATATGTTTTATTAACTTAAATATAATCGAGTTATAATAATAATTAAGCTTTGTTAGCATAATATAGTTTTTATAATACAATAGGGTAAAAAATTGGCAATCGTTCACCTTCTAGTAGGCGTCCAATTTTTTTTTTATTTTGAATAATAGAAACAGATTACTAAAATTATACATATTAAACAAAATTTTACAATTCTTGCTTTAAATCTTGCAATTTATACGCATATATCGAAGAATTATTTAATTCATACATATTACAAATGCATACAAGTATTACAATACACGCAATGAAAAAATTTTAAGTATTTTAGCAATTTTAAGTATTTTCTGCGTTACGACAATAACATAACTTTGTTAACATTAGAACATTCAATGTGACTTACTATTGTTATTGCGTTAATAAATATTGTTTTAAATAAAAAAAAAAAAAAAAAATAAAGGTTTTTTTGTAAACACATCGTCATTGCCATTTTTATCGTGCTAATTATTATATTACGAAATAATGTACATAGATAAGCAAGTAACTTTTAAAAAAATGTATAAATGCATTGCTAATTATTTATGGTATGAATATTGATACTTTTCTAAGTATTTAAGACTTATATTGCAAACACGTCCCAAACTGTGTAAATTACACAAGAGATTCATAAAAATAAATGTACCCAATCGGCTTTTTTATACTTTCATTATAAATAAAAAAAGACTTTGGCAAAAAGAACTATAATTTTACAAATCTAAAATGAAAATTTTTTTTTACAATTTTATATAATTATAAAATATTTCTATTTAAATATATATAGCTTATAAAGTTTGAAGAATAATTATAATTAAAGCTTTAAAAATGCGAAAAAGAATATGCCAACTATTTCGATACTAAGCGATCGATACTTAATATTTAACGATTGGCAATAATTAGCGATTTTGACAAACGTTTTAAAATTATTTTTATCTATAATTTAAATGATAAATTTGATAACAAAAAAAATAGAAGCGATATTAAAACTTGGTTATTAAAAAAATTTTTAAAACCTTCTTGAAATATAAATTTTTACCGATTCAGCAACGTATTTTTACGAACAAGTGGAATATATGAATAATACTCTTATTTGGCTAATTGCTAGTGTCTTCGCACTAATTGTAATTGCATTAATAATTTTCATTTTTAAAATTTTTTAAAATAGTCTTCAAAACTACTAAGAAATTATTCATTAATTTGTGCAAACAAGCACAACTTTTATCGTAAATTTTTGATGAATTTGTTTACCAATTTAATTCTTTGATATTTAAACAATTAATGTATGCAAAATTGATTATTGCTACAAATATACCATAAATATTTTTATTAGGTGTATGTATGTTTTGTACATAATAATCAAAATATGTCATTCGAGTTGGAAAATTAATATTTTAAGTTTTGATTTTTTCTTAAGAATTTTTATAAAAGGAATTATGAATGTAATGAATTTTGTTATAAAAATAATGTGTAAATATAATGTATGGACGCGTAAATAAAGAATAAAGTAAGTTATTTATTATTTCAACTGTTAATTCAATATAAACATTTACAACATTCTATCTTGTAAAATTATTTTCTACAAATCATTAAGTTACTTTAAATTGTTTATTTTGTATGCTTTACAATGCTCAACAAATAACGCGATGAAATTTCACTTTCTCATTCTATTAACATATTCAATTATTGAAAATATTTTGTTATATTTTTCTATACTTTCTTTGGAATTAACTCATTTGTAAACAATGTTTTTTCAGTGAAAATGCATCAAGATGTAATAGCATCTTACTAAAGGCAAAAACGAAATGATTATTAATAAATTAATGTAAAATACTTTCAATTATGTACTTTAAATTTTGTTTAAAATCTTATTCAAATTAAAAGTGCATGTATGATGTATTATATATTTTATGAGAAAGTATGTATCATATTTTGATTAATATGCTTAATTTTATTAACCCGTTACAGCATAATGTCGGATAAATCAAACATAAGTAAATTTTAATTTTATGCTATAAAAAATATACGTTTTGATGTACATTTTTTTTAAGACTTGTCATAAAATTTAAATGTTTATTGAATCCATTTTTTTTCTCATTAAATCGTCAAAGATGATACCAAGTTTTCATTATTTTCAATAAAAGTTAGACGAATTTTATGCTTTCAATGAGTTAATGAGTATACGTCGAGTAAAATTTTCCAAAGTCGCTTAAATTTCCGTATTACCTTTTTTTTCAAACAAAAATAATCGATGAAATCCAGTTGTTTAATCGTTTCAATCAACGAAAAAATTTTCAGATAATACCATATATTGACTAAATAGGAACTTTGGTGTTTCTTCGGTGGATGATTAATTATTTTAAACGCGAATTCACCGATTCTTTCGTTACTTGTTACCAGCTCTGCATGTCGGAACACACTAACTTAATAACCGGAAAATTGTATTCTTATTTTATTGCCGCTCATCGCCCGTTAATTATGCGACCCGCTATACATCTGTGTAGAGCCATTGATAACGTCAAAACCGGGAAAATTGTTGCGGTATCGTCAGTCTCTTGCAATAATTAAATTCTTCGCGGAATGCGACCAACGCAATAGACGCGGGTTATATCCAATCAATTAATGTTAAGTAATTTTCTTTTTTTTTTTTTCTTTTTTTTTTTTATCGCCAGAATCAATCGGTAAGCATTTTCCCGTTGAAAATACATCCAATAGTAGCCCGACGGTATATAAGCAATGCAAACTGCTATTTTTCAATATTTTAATCGCGAGTTTGCGTACGAGAAGAAGTATAAGTATGACGAATCGTCCGTGTATGATGAGGTTGCGGTGACGAATGGGGAAAAAAAATACGCTATTCCGTAAAAACAATGGGAATTTCTATAAAACTTGATTTTAATCCGTTATTTTAAATTGCTATTAATAGACATTTTTTTAAATAGTGCAAAACAGCTTTGAAAAAAAAATATCAACTTACATTCGTTTATTATAAAATTTTAGTGAACCCGATAAAATAATAACCAAATAGATAAAATTACTTAAATTACTAATTAGATCGAATAAGTTCAAAGTCGATATGCAAAAGTACTAATTTGGAAATTTTCTTTTTTTTTTCATTTTTTATGCATAATGTTTTAATTTCAAAGATTATATATGAAACAGTGAAATTTTACTCTAATATATTTGAAAAACGAATATTATCATTAAAAATAAAGCATACAATATGTAAGTTAAGTATTTATCTTAATATTTTTAAAATAATTAAACAATTATTTCATATTTGTATAAACGATTATTGTAATATAAAATTAATTATTTAATACATTTCAAACATTTATTTTACTACCCTATTAAAGTTTCTTTATTATATATAAAAAAAAACTATATAATTGTACTCAATAAAACTTGATTTATTTAGGAACTGAAATTCTAAGTATTTTTTAAACATTAAAAATTTTCATTGTTTTAATCAAAGATGTATTTATTTTACCATAGGTTTAAATAAATACAAAATTTATATTATTCCGTTGGTATATATTAAATTTCTTCAATACTTAAAAAGCATATGTTCAAGTTACCTAATATTTGGCATTAAAGTTATTGTCATATTAAATATAATTCTCGGAATTCGGAACGTTATTTTTATAATAAAATAAGCTATTTGAAATAAATCTAAAGTTATCTGAAATTTATTCTAAATTTAATTGCTGGTATACATTTTCATTTGTATATTATTTTCTTGAATTTACATAACCAGGAAAAATAATATCTTATATTTACAATACTATATTATACATAAACTATTTAGATAGTCTTAATAAATAATTTTATATTATTCTTATTATTAAATTTAATTAATATATGTATATATTGAAAAACGATAATTTATTAGATTTTATAGATAGTTAGATAAAAGATTGAAAGTAAGAGTAACAGGTTTTAAAAATCAAAAAATTAGAAAAAGTTAAATATATGACAAAAATATTTTAATTAAACTTATATTATGAATGAGTGTATATTATGTATATCTAAAATTTTATTTGATATCTAAACACCTTAATATCGTAGAAAAAATGAGATAAAATGTAAATAAATTTCATTTTTAAATCTAAAACTAAGATTCGTCTATAAAACATCTGCGTAAATATTACGAATCCCGGCTGACGTTTAATTTTTCTCAGTCAGTGATCAATTAAATCAGTCGATATTTAAGTCATTTTGGGGATTTCCCTGTTTATTGCTTTTGGGGATATAAAGAGGAAAAAGTTACTCTTCTAACTTCACACAAGATTTAAGCCTAATGAACCATTTTTAATAAAGAGAGAACATATAAAAAGAGACGATAGTTAGAGATATTTAGTTTCATTCCTCACGACACTTAAATTCGTGAAATATCAAATTTATTTTTGGTGCTTTTAAATGAAGCAAGTAACTGTACGAGTAGTGATTTGCGCGATCTTCATCGTATCGGTAGCGTTGACGGAAGCTTTTCCACGATCAAGTAATAATCAAGTAACAAAGATTATTCAAATTTAATTATTTATTAAAAATAATTAAGTTTCGTGAAAAAAAAAAAAGTGTTTTCTGCATATTACGTATGTTTTTATATGTTTTTTAAGGTTTAGTTTTAGTGCTGTGATACGTGTGTTGCCGATATAAATGAATGTAAACTTATAATAATTTTGTACTTAACGAAATAATTATAATTTTATACAAAAATTGCACACGCGTTTAAATTATCAAATATACTAGAAAGCAATTATTTTGTTAAATTATTACTTGAAAATAATCTTTATTGTAAAATGTATCGAATAGTTGTTTAAATGTATAGAAATGGTTTTTAATATTCAAACGCATATTTTGTATGTAATTGAACAATATGAATGGTGTTAAGGAATAAAGTATTTGATTTTATTGATTTTATTGTATTTTTAAAAATAAAAGTTTATGAATGAATATTGATCATTAATACTTACAATATTTTTTTAATTAAAACCCAGTGAATGAAATTTATGAACCAATGCATTCAATGCATAATAAGAAGTTTAGTTTAAAAAAAGTATAATTTATCAAAATTAATTTATATGTTTATGATAAGATCGGTTAAAATTTTAATATTGTATTTCTTTTTAAGAAAATATCTACTTTTAAATTTAAAAGAAAAATGTTGCTATTCATATTTTATACATAGTCACATTTAGAGTTGAAAAATTCATGCCTTAAAATTTTATTTTCAATGCATGATAGCTAAAAAAATTATTTTTAATGACTTATATTATCCGATTACTTAACAACTTTTCAAAAAATCATTTATTTCTTATTTTCTCAAAAAAAAAAAAAAAAAAAAAAAAAAAAAAAAAAAAAAAAAAAAAAAACTAAGCTTTTACGTTTCAAAATGCAGAGTTTATTAAAATTTCTTTCACAATTAACCTTAAAAAATCTAAAAAAATAATGTTACCTAAACTCGATCAAATGATTTTGATTAAACATTGGATGAATATTTTATTTCAAAATCAAATTCATTTTAAGTTATAGCTTTTTTTTTTTGATTTTTAACAATTTTATTGCATTCAACAGTTTACTCGCGATTTAGATTGTCATGGTTATTGTTTAGAAACTCGATGCGTTGTAAGTAAGTGTAAATAAAAAATGTAATTTTTATATAATAAGTACATTTTAAGTATTCATTATTCATACACATAGGTATGCAAACAACCAATTACACATTATTTCATTATACTTTTTTAGATTCAACTCAGCGTATCCGTAATTTAATGTCTAGCGATTTATCTTGCGAAAATATTAATCCGCCATGCGAACCTCCGCTCACCTGTGTCCTCCAGCAAGTCCTTCATGTCCTCCAATACCAATGTGCGTTACATAATAATGAAGAAAATATTTTTTGTCTTTTCTTTTGCATTTTATTTATTTATCATTTTAATAATTAATAAATAATAATTTTATAAATATGTATCAATTTTTAATAAAACCTATTTTTATGGAAACATTTTTAATTTTATTAATTAATTTTTGTTTACGTCGACCATAAATTTTGTAATCATTATTTGTTGCCTCAGTAAAATAAACTCCAATGCAAATTTTAATCTTGCAAATATCGATAAATTCGAAGGAGCGCCTCTTTTGAAGCTGAATTATCAAATTATTATGCGACATGTTAAAAATTTTTTATTTCTAACTAATTTACTTTTCTATTATAGTTAGAAACTAAATAAATCTGAAGAAAGTTTCGTTTATTTTTAAACAACGAAAAATCTTTCGAGGAAAAGCTCTTAAAAATTCTATGGCCTTCAAATTTGTCTAAATAAACATTTCTACCAAGTATAATAAAACATTTTTTAATTTTTACAATAATTTCTCTCGTGAAAATAGCAAAGTTCATTTGCATTTCGGCAAACTTTATGCGAATCTTTAGTTGAAATTTTGTTGAAATTTAGTTAAAAAGAAAAAAAAAAATAATTACAATTATACACGTAAACATAATTCTCCTTCGTTAATTTCAATCTTCGTTGATCAGTTAGTCTTCGTTCTTCAGATCTCTCTTACAACAACATAGCGATTGCGATCACCGCTTAAGCACTCTTCGTGTTTTTTTAAATGTTTCTTAAGCGCTAGACCGAGTACGATGCTTACTTCTTTCACGATAATTGATAAAGAACAAAACTGAGTGTGGCACTAGTCATCAGCTTTTAATCGCACTTAACGTTTTTCATTGCTCTCGAAGTAAACGAAAGGCAGTGGTAGGAAATCAATTTTGATTATGGATAATAAATAAAACGATATCAGTTTGATAGACAATTTTATTTTAATATAAACGAAACATATTATTTTGAAAAACGTAAAGATGAAATAAAATGTTATAATTATTCGGGCGGTGAAAGGCGTATGTATGTATATAAATAAAATGTGACGTCTTAATTTAGCGAATAAAGGCACTTGATTTTTAAAAATTTGTTTGTTTTATTAAAAAAAAAAAAAAAAAAAAAATAATAATAATAATAATAGTAATAAAATCAACATTTTATAATAATACATAAATAATTATTTTAAATAATGAGTATAAGAAATTTAAAAAGTTCATTCACATTTTTGCTGTCTATAAATATACAAAAGTAAATAATTTCAATCAGTAATAATTATATATTGAATGTTTTGTCTTTTTAACTATATTTTATATAAAAAATGCACAACAAATAATTTATTAAGAAAAAACTAAAAACACTATTTTCTATAATAAAAAAAAAAAAAAAAAAAAAAAAATATTTATAAATTTTCTATTCTAATGCTTTGATATAACATTATTTAAAGTTTAAAGTCTTATATCATAATAACTTTTAAGTAAAATAGTCAATTAATAAGCGTGTAATAATACAACCTTCGATGAGGCATAAAATTATCATAAATTTTGATAATATTTGCACTTCGGTAACTAATAATTACAGAACAACGATATGTATAATCCTGCTTAATAATATCATTTACAATTCACAATATAATAAAAAACATTATTAGCTTTTATTTACTGTACAATAGTTTAAAGAAATAAAAATCGCTTTCTGTTTAATTTACACATTCTTCTTTACCATCTTATTTTAAGTTAGATATTATGAAGTCTAGAAAATGCGTTACTCGAGTGTATACCCCCGGAAAACCAGCCTCTGCGCATCTGAAACCGAAGGATACCACTCCGATGGTGTAGTAGAATTGACCCTTCGGGAACATTAACGATCCACCGCTGTCGCCCTGAATTAAAAAGATTGTCGATTTTAATATTCTATTTTATTTTGCAATATTTTACGCAAGCTAATCGATGTCAATAGTTTTTTTTTTTTTTTTCTTGAAGAATTTAAAAAGCAATGAAATCCATTAATATAAAAATTGGAAAATTACCTGACAAGCGTCTTTTCCTCCGGAGCTATAACCCGCGCACATGACGCGCTCGTCGATTATTTGAGTTTTAAACGGAGCAAAGGCTTTTTCGCAAGCTTCGTTCGTTACGACGGGAAGCTGTACTTCTTGAAGAACGGCACTCGATGGGCCATCTAAATAATGCATGATAATTATTTTATTAAAATTATTTATTGATATTTTGCGCAACAAAATGTATTTTTTTTTTTTTTTTTTTTTTTTTCGTTTGATTTACTTACGGAAGTAAAGAGAGCCCCAGCCAGCGACGAATGGAAAGTTTCGAACGTAATCTCGATTTCTTATTTCGGGTGGTAGAGGAAGACAAATGGGATGAATGGCACCTGAAATTATTTATAGTTTATGTAATGTCTAGTTATACAATTCGATAAATCATTTATAACAATGGATTTTGACAACAAAAAAATTTTTTTTTTTTTTTTTTTATTTTTTAAATTCATGATCGCTAAAATTTTTCAACGATTCGTTTGGTTTTTTTTTTTTTTTTAAACAAAAAACTTATAACGATATACTCGCTACTCACCGGTGAATGTGACCTCGCTTCGGAGTCTGAGTATGGCGATATCGTTGACGTAGTTGACGGCACTGTAGCCAGGGTGGATAGTACCGCGTTCGATTCGCACGTCGATGGGTTTAGCTCCGTCGTTATCGTTATAGAGATCGTGTTCACCGAGACGAACGACGTAGAGGTCGTAGCGGTTGTAGACGCAGTGAGCGGCAGTGAGGATGTGACGGGAGGAAATCAAGCTACCGCCGCACAACCATTTTATTTTGTTCGTTGATTTGTTTCTGTAGCCGAGAGCGGCAACCCATGGCCAGGCGTCTGTGTTTTAAGGATTTTTGTTTTGTTTTTTTTTTTTTTTTTTTTTTTTGCATGTATAATTTGCGATGACAAATTCGTATTGAAAGAATTAAAGTTATTGTTATAAAATTCCGAATTTTTTTTTTTTTATCAGCAAATTGTAAATTACTTTATATTTCGCTTTTTCGAGCTTAATTATAATTATGGAGAGAATTTATTCGATATCTCTTATCGACAATCGTTAAGTATCGCCTATTCGATAATCGATATTTTATAACAAAATAATTTAAAATGCATGCTGCAACATTCAAATTACATATAAATATGGATTTAATTGAAAGAATATTTTTTTTTTTTTGTTCTAAAGATCATTGTCATTAAATTATATATTTTTGCAAAATAATATATTTATCAAGTATAGAGAAATCGTTAAAAAATAAAATCTCAAACCAATTAACTCCTCTATGGTTAGCGATACCCGAGGTAGACTAGAAATAAAATTTTCATTCGTGACTCGATCTGCTTCATTCTATTAAAAAAATTAAAAATTTGAATGATAAATCGTCATATATGTAAAAGAAATAAAATAGTTCTACTTTCTTTTCGTTATCTTACCGATTTTCGGATTAATTATTTCGCAAAAATTTGAATGGTTTCAATAATAACGTAAATAATTGAACTTGTCCATTAATAATATCTCGTCTACAAGTCTTACTGTATACTAGTAGGTATATACCTTTTATTAAACATTCTAATAAAAAGGAAAAAGCATATAAAAAAAAAAGGACTCACTCAACTCGACCGGTACACCACCAACGACTCGGCTATGTTGCGAATTGCTGAAACCGCAGTGTGGCGTGAAGAGTGGTCCGTAGCTCGCGTTGTATTGAGGCTCGACGACGGGTTTGCGCGTCGTTACTGAAATCGGTGGATCTGCGGGTGTCGGTGCCGGTGCCGGTTCCAAATTCTTTCCGCTGCCGTCGTTGTAGTTAAGTGGACAGCAGACGAACGGATCGTTGAATTGGTAGTAACATAGCGTACTGCGTAAAAAGTTACCGGCCGCCGAGCCGTGCTTCCGGAGTAACGATATGTAAGGCTGGCAATTTTTCATGTTGATGCACACACCTGGAGATGAGTTGCCCGATGCTTTGTTGCATGACTCGCCTGGAATTTATTCATTTTACGTTTTATTTACTTCTTATTTTTATTTACTTCGGAAAGGAAAATTTAAATGTTTTCAAATTATTATTTTTTTAATTTTAAATGTAAAACATACTTTTATGTTATTTTATTTTACTAATATTAATGAAAAATATTTCGTATATAGATAGAAAAATTATTGTTATACATCGTAGAGAAAAAAAATTATTTTTTCCGTTCGTCATTAAAAGTTAATTGGCTTAATATGTATCATAAGGTAATCTAATGACAAATAATTAACTAATAATTATTTATTAGAATTCATATTATTATAATAGTGTACATTATTTATGTTTATAATAATAATCAATATTATTCAAATGATAATTCAAATCCTATTCTGTGATTTAAATTTTACATTAAAATTGTGTATATTATTTTGTAGATAATACGTACATAAGATAATCATAAGATAAATAACAATGTAAAATAAAATAAAATAATAAAATTGAAAATAAATAAAACATTAAATAATGATAATTTAGAATAAATTAGTTCTACACCTTAGGCAATGCCACGGTCAACAATTTATTCTCTTCTTCAAGCACACATATTTAACCAGTTCCATAATCTCGATAGCAGGAAAATCGAGTTTTTCCTCCGTGGCAAGTTGACTGAAAATTTTGGAAACATTTAATTTCTTATCGGTTGAAAGTACATTCGAAAATTCCAGGGCAGTTTCCTCTGATTTTTTTTATTAATTTTGATTGATAATGTGTAAATTCGAATGTTTGTAAACCTTGATCTTATTTTTGACTCAATTTCTTTCTTTCTTTTTTATTATTATTGCTTTTTTTTTTTTTTTTTTTTTTTTTTTTTTTTTTTTTTTTTTTGTAGGCCATTCGGTTAACATAACACCTGCATATTTATATAAAATACGTTTTTCATAAGGATTTTAAAATGTAATTTATATTTTATTAGTATTTTAGAAATGTTAGCAAAAGAAATGAGTTTTATTTTATAATAAAGAATAATTATTGAAATGCAAAATGAAAACAATAAAATTACGTTAAAAAATTCTGTTGAATAAATTCGTTAATATTATGCATCAAAAATATTTTGATAATTATTAATTTTACCTTATTGAATGCAAAATTTGCTTTTAAAAACTTACGATAGCTTAGAAGTATAAAAATCTATAATAATTAAATAAATAATTCTATAAGTATAAAAATCTATAATTAATATATTTATGAAAGTTTCTTATTCGAAAAACGTAAAATAATTTATTTATCTGTGTTATCTAATGCCATACTGTTACAATAGATATTTCTTTTTCGAGTATTCAATTTACAAAATTTAGCATTGATGGAAATACTATTTACGTTAAATAAAAATATAAAATATCTCGCATTACTTTATGCAACTTTTATTTATTCAGAAAACAAAAGAATAAAATAACACTTTAAGCGATTCTTTGTTGGTTTATAAATGTTATTGTTCGTGGACACGTACACATTGATACTAAGTATGATACTTGCTTTAAAACATTAAATGAATTGAATTTTAAATCATTGATAAATAATTCTTTAAATGTTTATAAAGTAAAATTACCGACATAAAGCGGCATTATGACCGGTAGCGTTAAAATCCGTATGATAAATGCAGTTTTTCCGATAATCCCAAGCCGAGATGCTCATTATTACATTTTTAAAAGCTGCACTTCTGTATTCATTACCAAAGTTATCAATTGTGTAGTTATAATCATAATGTGAATTTAATTTAATAAAATAAAGATGTAATTAAATAAGAAGAAATGTATATTAATATATTAAAAATAAATTTTAAAATACTTTTCTCAATTCTTGTAATTAACTACACGTATCCATAAATATACTTTGTATTCAAAGCAATCGAATTTTTAAAAAAAAAACTTATACTAACATTTAATGTAAGTAAAAAAGAAAGTTCAATTTTGTTCTTTCAAACAAACAATGTAATATACTTAATTTTGAATCGTTTGTTTTTTATTGCGTACTTTTATTCGCCACTGGCTTCCATAGGAAGATAAATAGGCAAAATTAAATTTATATATTTTGACGCTAGGTTTACCAAGAGTTGGAATATATCTGTTTCTAATAAAGTATAGGTATTTATCTAGAAAAAATATACATTGATCTATTTATTATAAAGTTAAAGTAGAAAAAAATAACGACATTATAGTTATAATAATTTATTTCTATTAATTTGTTTTTCTTTTTTTTTTTTTATCTATTGATATTTCGTCGTAAAACATTTTGAAGAAAATTAAAAAAAAATTTTCTTAGAGGGATCAAAATGACCCTTTGGTAAATCCATTATTAATATTTAAAACTTTATTGAGAATACTTTTAGCTATGCGCGTATTAAAGTAATGAATTCGTTTTTAAATAAATAATAAAAAAAAAAAAAAAAAAAAAAAGAATCCTTGGTAAACTTACAAAATAAACAGTGACGCAATCATAAATTCACACTGAAATTTCATTACTTTTGATGTATTTGCAATTACATGTGTATTTTGTGATGAATTCACATCGTGAATTTTCGTTTCAACTTATTCACATAAACGTTCGCGTTTTAACATACGATAGCTGAAATTCCCAACATAGAGCATTAAATTTTAATTAAAAACGTAAATTTATATAATTATAAAGATAAAGGAATCACTGGTATGTCGAAAAATTTTTAATTCTATCTTAAATTTGAAATAAAAAAATACTTTTTATTCTAATCAAATTTGTATAAATATTAGATTAAATTGAAAATTTTTCTTTTGATGAAAAAAATTTAATCCTGTTTAAATGATCAATTTAAATCAATAAAAACTCAAATGATAACTTTTAATAATAACTTTTTGCATTTTTTGAAGCTATTTGGTGCTACTTTTAATTGTTTTGATTTTAATTCGATGATTTCATCATACAATAATGTAATTCTGAAACTTAGCATTCATATTTTCAAACAATTATTCAAACTTATTGATTATCATTTTCTTTTCCAACGTATGCATTTTTGTAAAATGATACGATGATCATTGTTATTAAAATTTAATAATAATAATATTTAACAATAAAAATTAAATAATAAATTTAACGGAACAATATGTTAAATTAAAAAGGTGGAAAAATATAAGAGCAGTGTAATAAGGAAGCTGTAAGTTAAACTATTGTTGTAAGTGCGTTAAAATTACGTAACTTAATACATCAGGAGAATTAATGCTTAATAAAATTTTAACATACGAGGACTGAGATCATATTGTTGGTCTATATGTCAAGAATCATAATTACTCTTAAAGGAAGTTTTTATTTAAATAAATTACTTGCGGTAACATTATTTTTATCAGATGATGTTACAATACTCGATGATTAATTACATATTGATTGTAATTTTTTTTTTAACGAATACGAATGTAACATTAATAAGAAGCTATATTGTCTTAGACGTTAAACAATTACAAATTATTTATATCCTTGATAATTTTTCGAAATAAACATTTTACTTGAATTTTAGAAAATTATATTATCAAAAGCAAAAAAAATTTTTATTTCTTTTTTACAACAATGATTTTCAAATTCATAATTTCCATTTTACTGCTATATCTGGGCTAAAGTATAAAAAGCTAACGATAAAAAACAAAAAAAAAAAAAAATATAAAAAAAATATTGTACTGCTAATTTTATTACGAAAAAATTATCGATTTGTAATTAACTATAGAAAAATTGTATTATTAATGAGCAAAAAATAATGCTTATTCGGTACGACTATTTTCTAAAAGTAATTATTTCTCTCGTTTTTAATAACAAAACTTTTAAACTGCTAAAGGCACATAATATTGCACGGATTAAATTAAAAATAATATCTTAATTTTTTTTTTATTATTAACAAACATAAGAAGAGAAAGTTTTGATTAAAGTGTCACCTTGAAGGTAAATTCGAATATATGCTTATATAAGTTTAAATAAACTTATTATTTTCTACCATAAACAAGATATGATTTTCTTAAAATTTTCTTTTCAAACAATCACTCCACTATAAGGAAAATATTTAACGAGTAATAATAAAATAAATCCAACTTCACACAAAAATCATCAATATACAATGAACGTTCAATGACGTTAAGCATGATCGAGCTCACTCCGTCGCGTCAAGTTTAACGAACTATAAACCGACGTGCGTAAAACCGCACGTTGTCGTTAAACTGCCTCACCTTATAACAATTTTGAACTTGGCCGCATATATTTACATGCTCTCGGGTGTACGCTTGCGTGTATCCTTCTATCGCAGCGTTAATTATAAAAACGAACGACAAAGGAAAGTCCCAAAGCCGATTACATCACGAGCCTTAGTGTAGTATCGGTATGTACTCAGGACTCGCTTCGAATCGGCAAACCAGTGTACACAGCTCTATGGATGTCCTTCTCTTTCTCTCGCGGCATCGTTTCACGCACTCCTTTTGATTTCGTCCCGACCTTGACCGAATTTTCCTTTTTTTTTTTCTTTTTTTTTAACGGACCAAACTACAGTATCTACTTTGTACGTAAACGCGACGGAACGCGACGACGATTATTATCGATTAGCACCGATGGTTAAATTGGTGCTTTTTGAAAAATAATCGCGGACGTATGGTCGTTCCACAAAAGTGACGGGGCTTTGGATATTTCTTTTAATGACAGATCCAGGATGAGTAAATGTGGTCACGCAATATGACGTTTTTTTTTTCTTTTAATTAATATTATACGAATCTCGGTGAGATCGTTATCGATTGTATGTATGTGCGCGTGTGTGTGTATGTGTCTTCGAAAATTCTTGAATTCGTTCTAAGAATATTGAAGTTTACTCAGGTGATCGATAACTGCATATTATTCGCACTATTTTAATTGTTAAATTTTCCTGTTTTTTGAATAAGATATCGATATGTGATATATATATAACGGCAAACGAATATATGTGTCAAGTTGGAGTAATTCGATCGTTTTGATATTTTACTGACAATGAATGAATACTGTCGATCCGATATATATTTATAATTAAAATAGTAACGTAAGCAAAATATGCAAATATACAAAGTTTATTTAGAAATAAGGAGATTGAGTTTCTGCAATTTCATTTTATTTTTACTGACCTTCCGCCAAAACCTTGCGTTGACTTAGGATGTGCAGTCCGAGTAGTAAAATTGCTAATAGATGACCTCTGCAGAGCCACATCGTGTTTTTTAAAATGTTTCTGCAATGAAAATAATTGTATCTGTATGAAACGTGAAACAATTGTCAAAGATTTCATTCAAATTGATCGCATTTATCTTTCAAACGTTTATTATTTTATAACGATAAAAATTAATTTCAATAAAATTTTACATTTTAAATGTAATTTTAAAATTACCTTAAAGTGAAATATTACGATAATACAAAAAAATCAATGAATTAAAAATAATTTGTATTCACAACAAAAATTTTAAAAGCAATATAGTCAAAATATTTAAAAATTTAATTTATTGATTGAAATAATTAATCTTAACCAAACATTAGTTTAAGAAATATTGCAAATATTAATAGTAGTCGTATTGTAATGTGAGTCCATTCGTTATGCGAGAGAATCAGATTTAGGTTCGAGAATTTCCCTCTTCATAAACAAAAAAAAAAAAAAAAAAAAAAAAGTTTACTTCACACTCTTGCTATGAGATAGGATAATCGATCCAAACTTTTCAAAACATTAAACGTACAAATTATTGCTTCAAAAATATGACAATAAATTGACGATTTTCATTATAAGGGAGTTTAACGATATACACACGCGCGTACAAATAAGGAAAGAAAGTTTGATAAAAGTGGAGTGAAAGTAAATTTTAGATGTATACTTGTCGTACAAGCCTCGTGCCGAATATCGATAACGAGAGCCGACAGTATGAAAGCTTTTGTTAAACGCTGTATTTTTATCAATAGATTTCATTTTTTATGTCTATTTTCTTACATAGAAATTACCAATAAATAAAATAAGTATATTATTAAGTTAATAGAAACATTGAATAACAGCAGTTTTTAAATTATTTCGAAGCAAAGTGTAAATTACCTTCAACATATCTACAAAGTTTTGTGCTATCCGCATTATATGTCTAATAGATTTTTTCAAATTGATTAATAATTTTAAATCATTCTATAATTTGCATATTAGTTCTCTTGCGATATCTATTATTGGAAGAACGATAAACAGCATAACAAAATAATCGTGATTAATGATATATTAAAATCTGATATTTCCTTTATATATCAAGTGAAATATTTATGCGTTAAAAAAGCCGCGTGCATTAAAGCAGAATTAAGAAATAAAAAAAAAGTTGTATTTCGTAATAACTCGAATAACTTTATAGCCATCGCGCGTCATGAAACTAGTTTTTTTTTTTCCTTCCAGCTAATGACACTCAATTTACCACCTAAGTTCGGTGAAGTACTCGCTGGTATAGTCTCCAGAAACGAGGATTCCCCGGCAACTCGACCGAATCTATAGTTCAAGGTCAAGCCAGATTGAGCGCCAGTTTTTTTTTTTTTTTTTTTTTTGAATAGAGTATATATATCCTTGATGATTTGTTCATGATGTTGAAATAAATAAAACGTAAATAGTTTTTTTTTTTTTTTAAATTAAGCAAGCGCTGCTTGCTTCATTATTATTATTTTTTTTTTTTTGTTTTTGCTCGATTTTAATCGTAATACAAGGTAAGGTTATTTCCGTCAACCTGTAATTATGTTATTTAATTGTTGAAAGTCACAAACGTTAATTGAGAAAATAAAATTAACATTTTTGACTAATGCAAATTTAATTTGCATCACGCGCATCTTAAACTTTGCAATAAAAAAAAGTTTTTTTGAAAACGAATATTTTTGTTTCGTTATTTGCCGTAGTGTACTTGGGCTATTTTTTTTTTTTTTTTTTTTTTTTTTTTTTTTTTTTTATTTCTGATTATATTTAGATTTGAAAACGGTATAAGAATACAAAATATAATTAAATTCTAAATCACTAGTTTCGAAAATATAATTCTTTCCTGTTTTAATTAAATGAAATCTTGAAAGTAATATATTCTAATACTTCTGAAGGTGATATAAATCAAGAAATATACAAAGTGAGAATTTTGAGATCCTAAAGATTTCGTTCTAATTATCTTGTTATTCTTTCTTGAAAAAAAAAAAAAAAATTTATAAATATTTATTATCTATCCTCTATAAACTACATATATGTGCATAGTAACTCCTTATTAAATAATAAAGAGATGCGTCATAAAATTCAATTTATATTTATTAATTAAAACAAAATGTCTCATGTGGACCGATTATTACATTGGCGCAAAATCACGCATTGATTTTATGAATTTATCTAAAAAGTAGAAAATGGTACAGAAATTTTTATTCTAATGACTAAAAATAAAAGTTATCATAAATTTTGGTAATACATTTATAACTTGCAAATTGGGAAAAATAATCTTATGGTTGATTAGTTTGAAGCAAACAACTGTTGATAATTGTCTAGAAAATTAGGACAAAAATGGTTTATTATAAGAATATTGAAAATTGAAATTTTTAACAGTACATTATTTTACGATAACAAAACGCATTTATTATAATTTTTAATTCCATATTTATATTTAACAATTTATTCTCAATTTTCGTATTTAAAATTATTTACAATATTTTTTATTATATATGTTAATCTATATTTTTTTACTTTTAATACAACTCGTACTTAATGAAATAATGCATTTTTTATAATAAATAAATTTAACTGTCGATTAAATTGTCGCTTTTAACTTTTAAGCTTATATACATGCATTGAAATTTGTAGAACATTCTGATGCAGTGTAATTTTAATACAAGTGTATAAAAGTAGAAAAAACATTTCTTTCATATTTGATAAGACACAAGATTTAAAGATTTTCATGATAATTTCTTTATATGTTAACATACCAAAGTATACCAGCGTATTAAAATGCCGTCAAGATAATTATAAAGCATAACCTACTTTATAATTAAATATAAAGTAGAAAGAAAAACTATATATTAGAAAGTTTTCTGTCGAATCATTTTATAATCAAAATGTGAATATGCTTTAATTGTATGATTATTATATTTGTTTTTAATTAAATATAAAATGTATGCTATTCAAATAATTAACATATCTTTTACAAAGCAGAAGAGAGTTGTTACATTAAAATTCAGTAAAAGTATATTTATTTAACGACTAATAGTTTTAAATTATCTTAATGAAATATTAATTTTATTTAAAATTTAACATATTTTTTAATTCTAAATATTAAAATGTTACTATTTTACCATAATTAAACATTCTCAAATTTTTAAATAAATTTTATAAAAATAGTTTATAAAATAGTTTCGAAATGATAAGAAATACATTTTTAAATCGGAAATACCGTAAAATAGTTTGAATTATTCGAAAAAAATTTTTTTTTACATTTTAACACGTAACCATTGGCATTTGGTGGTTTTTTAAAAAAAAAGAAAAAAAAAAAACCTTTCTCGTCTATAAGGAGTATCTATAGAAGTATCTGTAGAACATTAGCATACATAAATGTGAAATATTTCATTTAAAAGTTGAATTTATAAACACGTGCGTCAAAAAAGAATTTCGAGATCTTCGAGATGTTAATTAACTAATACATAATTAAACACCTAAATCATTCTTATACTATCAACACTCGAACTTATCCCTTATACGATAATTCTACATTTGATTATTTATTATTTTATATAAATTATTTTAAGATCGCTGCATAAACTTTGCTAATCACAATTATTTTTAAAGTTTCTTGAAATTTATTATTTTTAATTTTTTACGGTATAAACAAATAAAAAAAAAGTTGTTGATAGTTCATTTTAGTATGATGTTAATAAAAAAAAATATAATAATAATAAAAATCAAAAAATGTTTGTCGTAATTCAATTGTTTCAATTATATTGAGTGAAATTCTTGGCATTTAATTTTAGTAACAATTCTAATATTATAATCGAAACTATTTTTTATTCAAAATTTTTTTTTTCAACTATAGCTCAATTCAATTTCTTCTATGCATGTAAATTTGTTATTTTTCATCATACCGTAAATAAAAATTTCGCTCATCGATTATTCGATTGAAAAAATTGAAAAACATCGATACATAATAATTCGCAATAAAAATCTCAATCAATATATCGTAGTGGATTCCTACACCTTACAATGCACTGTACAATGCACAATAATTATCGACCACATCGCGTTTTTAATTTATCTTACGTTACCCGCGCACACGTTCATTCCGCGCATCATTACAAACGAGCTTCAACGTTACATATTTATTTTTCATTTATAATATACCTTTATATTTATCCGATACTTCCAATAAATTATTTGCGTTCTCTACTCGAATCCTTCTTGTCTCTCTCTCTCTCTCTCTCTCTCTCTCTCTTGGTTCGTTACGGGGATTTTTCAAACTAGTTTTTCTATGTTTATACCAGCGAAATGCACACGTTCGCGCGCGCGAGCGCGTGTCATGTCGCGTGCGCGTTTGCGAAAAAAAAGAGAGAAAGAGAGAGAGAGAGAGAGAGAGAGAGAGAGAAAGGAAAATTCGTAAGCGTGTACGCTTCTTGAATTTGCAGTTGTTTAGAAGAAGAGAATGAGAGAATCGGAATTATTATCGATATTTTTACTGATGATTTTTACGTAATATTTGCGTTTCATTTTGTAACTTGGTATTTAATGTGATGTAAAATCGACAAACATCTTTTTTTTTTTTTTTTGTTTTATCGAATTTTTAAATTATTTATAAATTTTTATTAAACGTCGGATTAATTTCTAACAGATATTTATAAATTTGCTTACAACATTTGTAAAATAATATTAAAGTAAATGCAATGCATTGTAAAATTTACCAAATTACATATGGATATCACATTTAATTATATATTTAGATAAGAATTCAAATGAGAAAAAATTAAGCAAAGTTTCTTTTGCCTCTTTGTAGAAATTATTATAGGTTTTATTTACAGTTTTAATTCGCAATGAAATATTATTTGTATAGCTAATTGTTATTGTAAATTTATGCGTCGTCAAAATTCATTTCAATATTTTAAATCCAAAAACTACCGTTTACATATTGTTTTATTTCGCTGTACGTGAAAATAAATTTTACCGTCGTATACCAAGTTGTTTTGTTAAAAGCTTATTGCTAGTTTTGAAAAATAATTTACAGTACGCGACTACTAAGAACTCTCTATTTAATTTTATAAAATTCATTTTTAATTACAACCAATTTCGTTTTTTATACGTCATACATCATGATACTATAGTTTTAATTAAGGAAAAAACATTGCAGAATGCACGCAAGTTGTAGTGATTTATTGATTTATCAATTCGAAAAATATCGTCGAAATGTTTTGAACACTCCTTATTTATTTATTTATTTATTTTTTAATGTAACTATTTGCATTAAAATATATAATACCGTCGTTATTAGTTATACGATTTGTACGAATAAAAAATAATTTTGCCTGCAATTTTTTACCTCTTCTTTTTATTTATTTTTTTTTTTTTTTTTGTTTTAATAAAAATGCAATTAAATTTAATTTAAAAAAAGCAAGTACAAAATGATAAACCACATTATTACAGAATTTTAATTGTATCGTTTTGTGTACACGTTTTACAAGCATCAGTAAACGTCATACACATTTTTTTACGTCTTTGTTAAATCAAAATTTTTATAGTTGTTCGAATAAACTTGAATAAACTCACATAAATTTTTTATGCAATTTCACGATGTCATACAACTCGCAAGATTACCCAAGAATCGATTATTGATAATCTTTACCCAAGTGAAAAGTTCTTTTGTTGGCATTGAAAATCATTCGCACGAAATTCGATGAATAAGAAAAAAAATATATTTAACGACTCGATAGTATAAATAATTTGTGATAAGAGATAAGCGATTAAAAAATAAGAAAGAAAGAAAGAAAAAAGGAAGAAAGAAGCGATCGATCGAATTCCCCAAAATCCACGCCCGCATACACTTTCTTACACAACGAGTGGAAAAATTTTTTCATCCGCTTCGAATGAATAAAAAAAAAAAAAAGATTGAAGAAAAAACAGATGCAAGAAATCCTCTCGACGCACGAAAGAATTCAACGAACGCGTGCAAACGCTCGTGAAGAATCCGATGTACGATCGGTTAGGATAATCATCCGGCGGAAGACACTTGACTTTCCTATATCCAGTGACCTTTACCTTAACAGTATTCGAAATCCTTGCGCAATAAGCTGTTGATATTATACATATACTACACTTTTACAACGATAAATCACACTATACAAACTCCAATATACTATACACACGTTGATGCTTTCGATTACGAGAAGTAAACAAATAAAATAAATGAAAAAAGAAAAAAAAGAAAAAACGAAATTTCACACATACGTACGCGAGGAGCACGTACGAAGATCGTTTCTCAACGGAGTCAAAGTTAGACTGATGCTCGATCCTCTCAGACATTCTCTTTATATGCCATGAGCGATGATCGCAGTCAGGGTTGCAGTTCGACGTTCACGCGCGCGTTTCAAGTCTCTCTCTTATTATTTTTTTCTTTCTTTCTTTCTTTCTTTCTTTATTTTATTTATTTTTTTTTTTTCGCCGAGTTCTTGCATTATACTATCGGGATTTTGGCGATGCGATAAACATCGTCATCGATTATTACAGCGAGATTCTATCGGCGGTGATACCAATAAATGTAAATCTTTATCTCGTGTTTCGAACGCGCGCGTGTGTCGCATACTTTTTTTGATTTTTTCTCAATTTTCTTCTATGAATCTTGAATTAAACGAAATCATAATAGTTTCAATAATATAATGAGCTATTTGTATTCATGTTTAAAATAGCTTCGATAAAAATAGGACGTTATTGAATAAACTTAAAAAAAACTCTTTTTTTTTAATGATTTAAAAAATTTTAAAGTTTCTAACAATATCTACATTTTAATAATTTATTAAAAAGATGCATACTTAGTGTACTTTCTATTTTTTATGTAAAGCACTCCTGAACAACTTAATTTCATTTTAGCAAATTACTCGTTTAATGATTTTAATTTGGTTTCCAATAATTTTTAACTTAAAGTAAATTGACTGATTGACTAATAATATTTGTTCAAGATCAATGTCATTGCATTTTGACAATTTGTAAGCGCAATCAATTAATAAAGGAGTTAAAGTTTTGTACAATCATCAAAATTGTTGAATAAAAACTTTTTAAACTATTCAAAAGGATTTTTCTAATAATCAATCACAATAAATGTTTTTATTTATAATAATACTTGCACAATCATTTCGATTTCCCATAATTTAATATTAAAAATTTTTTTTTTTTTTTTTTTTATAAATACAATAATTTAATAATTATTTTTATTAATAAATATATAATAATTAATATCTTATAATAAAACAATAAAAATAGTATATAAATAATTAATATAATAATATACAAATGTTTATTACGTAAAGAATACGTATTTTTTATTCATACAATTACAAAAATGATCTCAATTATTATATGTAAATTAAATAATATTTTTAAAATTATAATTTTGTAATAGATTGCATAAAATCTATAAGGTTAATTAACTTTATCTCTTTAAATATTTACTCTATATTATTTTAAATTTTATAAGCAAATATTATATAAATTTTCCATTTTGTTTACTTTTCTCATTTTACGTCTAGGAAAGTATATTTTGGTTTGATTTTGGGAAAAATAAAATTTTATTTTATAAAAATAAGTAATTAACCATACATAAGGAAAAAACTATCGTCATTACCGATCAATACCTGTATTACATTTTATATGAAACCATGCGAGTAAATTATATTCCATAAAATACTTTTAAGTAATGAAATTAAAACAATAATATTAATTTTATTTTTTATTGTTTCATTGGCATCGATGATATTATTTTAATTTATAAAAATCTAACTTATTCTTAGAAACACTACAATAATATTATTGTAATTATGAAATCATCCTATAACAGTGTTTGTAAAAATGAGCCCATAGATGAAAGTATTTTCATGTTAAAATAAATACATCAAATAATACAGCGATAATTTTAATTTGAAAAAATCTCTGTCTAATGTATAAATAATATGTATATTTATAAATTTTTATAAAATGCATAAAAACTATTGCTGTGTACGCTATCTATTTAAAAATATAAATATAAAGAAAAGAAATTATAAATATGTCTAATTTTTTTTTATTAAAATTGATTAAAGATGCCTATTAGCTAAAATAATATTTTCCATTGACTTAAAGATTGTTAAAAGTTGTGCACTTGCATAAATTTATGCTTTAAAACAATTAATACTAAAAGAATTGTCGTGAATTACATATTTTAAGGAAGAATAAATGTGTAAGCAGATGTGCAAAAAAACATAACAAGTCGCGCCTTAATTTATTTCGCTATATATGCCAACAAAGTTTATATTTTATTGTTTTTAATTCTAAAAACTATTAACATTATTTTTAATTAAATTGTATATAATTTTTTGTTTATGCATTCGTATAGCGATACACGTATGCAAAGCGTGACTTATGCATTCATTTTACTAGAGAAGCATAAAATACAGTTTAGAATTTACTATTTGTTAAGAACTTATGTAAACAATTGTTAAGATAAATCTGAATGTGTAATTGTATTATAAGCAAAAAGTTCAAATATCGACATGATTTACAACGTTTATATTTGTAAATAAAAGAATACGTTAGATTATTCATAAAAAACATATGGATTATTTGTTCAATGTTTAACAATAGTCTATCGATATAAATTTAAAATTTTTTAAGATAATCCTTAAACGTAACTCTTTTATATATACAGCGTGTCCCTTTGGGCACTTAAAATATTCCTAACACCGGATACAGAGAGAAATTTTATAAATAAAAAACCTTGTTACGTTAAAATCGATGAATTGGTTACTATTTAATTAACAATAAATGAACAGCCAATCAGACTTCTTCGCGTTTGAGTAGGCAAGCTTTGAGAAAAAAAAATCAAAAATTGGCGGGGCTTACGATTTTTAAATATACATCGATATACGGCGATGTGTGCGTCGCACTGCTACGCTTGTTTCTCTTCACTCAGCCGCGAATTTTAATTCTGCTTTTCTTATATTCTCTCATTCGTAACATCTACGAATTTATTGGAACAATAAATAATTGTAGTATTGTAAAAACATTAATTAATATTTAAATCTCATCTTATGAAGTAAAAAATGGAAATAATTATTTACGTAAAAAATGTTTATAAAAAATCCATTATTATAATTGTTTTAATAATAATAACTTTGATAAAAGTGCTTTTTGAGTGAATTATAAAAATATTTCAAATTTAGTAAAGGAAAAATAGATAAACGAATAAATGTTTTTAGTTTGACACCGTGAATTTCGATACTGTTCATGTATTGTTGATAATCACGATTTTTCTTTTCAAACTGTAAATAAACTCGTATGAAAATAAAAAATCTGCAATTTATTAAAGGGGATTGAATATTTTAAAAAATATTTTATTTTCATAAAGTTTTCAGTTACAATGTTTTACAAAAAGTAATATTGTTGATATTCTCAAGTACTTCGAATAAAATTGTTTTTAACTTAAATTTTATAAGTAATGATTTTTTTAAGATTGCGATTTTTTATTAAAACAAAATTACTTTCTTCTTCTATTATAAAATTATTATTTTTATTTATCATAATAAATAATTTATAAAATTATTAATTGTTATTAAAAAATTATTTGTTTCATTAAATTTATTTTTTTTTATTTTCACAAATTTTATATTATATAGGCTATAGATTACGTTAGGTTATATAAGTAAGTTTGTCAAATATTTTTTAGAAAAAATACATATTTTCTTTATTATTTTTGAGTAAGTTGAAAAAATTATTTTATTTTTATAATTTGTTAAGAGATTTGTAATTAAAAGCAAATATTCTACTTATAAATTATGATGCAAACATTTTACTTATTTTATTCAATGTATTTGATATTTATTTAATACACGTAGACGCAACTCACATCCTGATATAATTAAATATAGATAGACTAAAAGTGTGAAAAAGATGCGTGACCAATGATAGAACGTTACGATTTATTTTTACGTAAGGAAAAATTATAAAAAGGATTCGTGATACAATCCAATGACTCACGCAGTCATGTGAACAAATATTTTTTTAATTTTATATGCTTAATATATTTTACGTTATTAGGATATATTTTAAAATAAATATACAAACTTCGGGCACATAATGAACTTGATTGATTGATATAATTTTTTTTTATAAATTAATTATAATTTTTCTTCTTCTTTTCTATTTGGAAAAAATTTGTTTTACCTATAGTTTTATATCAAAATTGCGTTTATCAAAAAGACAAATAGTGATCAAGTGAACCAAATTTTAATCTCCGAAAAAGTAAAAACATATTTGAAGAAAATTTTAACTTAAAACGTTGCGAGTATTTAGTAAACAAAAATTCTTTTAATTAAAAACACAGATTAAAATCGGTTTATTTTCTACCTCAAAACACGACAAACGTTCTACACGCATAAGTGAAATAAATTTATTCAAATTTTAATTTATTTTAAAAATAATAAACGAAATGCACAAGCAAAGATAATATTAAGATATTTCCAAAAAGGATCAATTTATCTTTTCACGTAAATGTTTGTACATGTGTTTTACATGTAAGCTTTTTCTTTTCAAAATTTAGACGAAAATTAATTATTAACTTGATATAAATAATTTAATTTCGAAATTTTAAAATATTAAATTAGTCGAGACGCCCTTTTATGGATATATTATTAAATAAATGTATAATAAACTTTAAAAATTTAATTATTCTGATAATTAATGCTTACTTACCATTTATTATATTTAATTTTTCAAAGTTTTAGTTTATAATTTTTCAATACATTAATTCTACTTTTTATAGTTCAAACGAAAAAAGAAAAATAAACTATTTGCGAGTATTGATAAAATTTTCATAAATGTTGAGAAAATTCAAGCGACGCTTAGAGTATTGAATCGAGTAAAGGCTACGTAAAGGAAATGAAAATTCTAAAAATCTCTATGAAGCTAAAAATCAGCATTTTTCACAAATTAGTAATAATAATAATAATAATAATAATAATAAAATGGTTAAATTCAATGTCACAAATATGTTAATTGATTGTAGTAAAGTTCGCGTGTCTCGGCATATGCAATTTTTTTAAAATATTTGGGATTTGCGTTTTAAATTTATGCGCACCATTAACTTGTTTAGAGAATTTCCTAGTAAAGTATTTTTATTGCTTCGGGTTGAATAAAAGCGAGTGTGCCTGAAAAATTAGACAACTCAATGTCAGGATAATGTTGGTATATACGTATATATTACCTTTCGACGTTATTCAATACGCGAATTATTAATATTAAATGAAAAATTCCACTTGTTTTTTTTTTTTTTTTAATTAAGATAATAATTTATTTATATGATTCATTTATAACTAAAGGCAAATTTATTGTACTAACCATCATGGAATGTACGGAAAAGGAATTGATTAACAACAAATATTTCCAATAACACAATTAGCTATAATTCGAAAATATAAATTACAAATTGTAAAGCGATTTGCTTGACGAGTAACTTAAACGTATTATTCTCAAAAAATCGATTGCAATTTTAATAATAAAGTATATCGTGTATCGCGCATAGTCAAATTCAACCGAATTCAAACCTTACGAGGTAGAAAATTGGAACGCGCAAAACGAGTGCGATGATGATGGAAAAACCCGCTGCCGTGGCTTAATTAAGTAACATTTGTAACATCGTACAGGACCTTCGAAATAGCTCCGATACATAGTCACTCGCCGGTACATATAGCATTTAGCTGAGTCATTGTGGGAAAAAATCAAACGTTTTGCGTAAGTTGAGCGTCGTATATATGTATATGCACAATTCACTTCCAGAACTGTGAACGCGAGACGTTCGACGATCTCGTAAAGGATTTAACTTCGAGCTCCTTGAACCTTTGCTAGAGAAAGAAAGAGAGAGTTATTCTCTTTGTTTCTCCTTTCGAATGTACGTCATTTATATCGAATACGATTACGCATTTCGGGATAATGAGGATACGGAGAGGATGCGAATAATTTTTTGCATTAACATTTCTATTCAAGCTTCTCATAATTTTTACTTTTCAAAGAAGTTAAGTATATACAAGTGAGATTTTGTTTTGTTGAATTTTAAATTCTTCGAAATTAAAAGTTTTGCTTTGTGAACAGAATTTCAATATAAAAACTATTATTCCTAAAAGTATTTCTACGCCCATTGCTTAGAAAATAAGTAATGAATTATATCTTTTGTATTGAAAAATACGTCCTTTTTTTTTATCATATAGTTTAAATAAAAAACAACTGAATAAATTTTGTTGTTTAACAAATACACAATTATTTTAAAAAACATTTTATTCGAATCATTTTTTTAAAACGTATGGTAAGTTGAAGCAATTGGAACTGAGAAAATTAAAAATTAATAAATGTTTATTACGTTGTTAAAAAATTATTATGACAAATTTACACGCATCTAAATTTTGAAACAATTAGATCTACTGTGGTTTATATAAATCTTCCCTGTACTCTACAGATCTCAAGTAAAATTTTAAATATTTATTATTTATTTCATTTTTATTTATAACTTCGACGCTTATTTATTACTTCTATATAGATTTATAACTTTCGAAATATCAATAAAGTTATAGTTTTTGATTACTATTTTGCAACAAAGATCTACGCAGAGATCGAAATAGATCTAATTGTACCAAAAAATATATCAAAGTGATCTTCGATAATCTGCTTTATTTTTTATTTTATATTAATAAGTGTGTGTATCGATAAAAAATAAAATATTTATTGACGATAGTATTCGTTATATATTAGAAAAAAATCTTAATTTTTTTTACTTAATCTTAATTTAATATTTACTCTTGAAAATATTGGCATTAGTAAGGCTTAATAATTTTTCTGCGAATAAAAGTGCACTGTTTAATTTAGTTTTCATTTTATCCTTTTAAGGTTTATAATTGTTTGTCGAATAATTATAATGTCCATTATGAAAATAAATGAAATTTCAATCACAGGTAAAAATAATATTCAAGGAAAGGAATACTAAATTAATTTATTGAAACAATTTTTTAATATATCTACGGTTATAAATAAATATCATTAACGTATTATTAAATATATTGAATATTTTTTTGAGATATTAAACGAATAATATTATAGTGTGATGAAAGAATTTTATGAATTCGGTATTATACATTAAGAAACAGACTTCGCAAGTTTGTAGAGTTATTTTTATCCGAATGCACGCCCGATTTCCTTAAAAAAACTTAACTTAGCAGTTTATATTTATTTTCACATCATTCATAATTAAGTAAATGTTATTCATATTAAAGATTAAAGTGTCACATGTGGAAACATGTTGCCTTAGATATCGATACAAATTTTTTTTTGTTTTATGTATGATTTTTGTTCCATTATATACGTTTCCATGTACAAGTACAATGATTTGAATATTTATATTATTTGAATAAAAAAAATTTTTCGTTCTTGAATTATCTACCAGCTTAAAATTACTGTATTTTACGAAAAATATTTCTAATTCATTTCAAAGACGATGCGTTAAAGATTTTCATCAATTTTTTTTATTAAATTTAAGTATTTATTTCAATTTTTTTTTTATTAACTTTTTAATTCAATATTATAATTTAATTATCGAATATAAATAAATTACTTATTTTAAGTGTAGTGAATTTTTTGTAAGTAAAATAAATAGTAATAATACATTGTAAGTTGGTTAATAACAAAAAGCAGTACATCATTTTTTATATATTTTTATTTTGTCAATTTTATACAATCAAGTGTATATATATGTACATATGTGTATATATGTATATATATATATATATATATACACATACATATATATGTATATATACATGTATATGTATATATATATATGTATAATATTCATTCTCACTCACAACACTCTCCAAATTATTAAGACAATATGAATTACACGTTATTCTTAAATCGCCATAAAATTCGGTATAAGGAAAAATCTTTACTCTTAAAATCGATTAATTTTAAGTTCTGTTTGGCAAATAAATGATGGCGAATAGACTAGTTTCCTACTCGCTTGAAAACCTTACTGTTAAAGGAATTCTTGTCACTATTATAAAAATCAGGTTTAATAAATATTATTGTTTGTATCGACTGTTTAGTAAGTTTTCGCTATATGGTAAAAAATTAACAAGTAACTGTCTTTATCTGCATAGCTTAAATATGAACATTTGATGAAGCTGTTCATTTTGGTGCATTTGACAGCAACAAAAATTAACAGGTTTTTGGTAATAGTTTCTTAGGCAAAACATACAAATTTATTTTGTTGGTACTTATAAACACTATAAATAGCATAAAAAATTTTAATACCAACTTTGAAAATTTTGTTAACTTGTTTTAGCGCCACGTTGTGGTACCAAGCTTCATTTAATAAATTATAAATATTTCAAATACAGTTTTTAGTTTTACGTTGTCATTTTACTTATTTACTTCTTTCCTTTTTAGTATGCTACAATGCTTAGCTTAGAAAAAATATTTATTACAAATAGCTTAGCGTAGCTCAATCGCCTAACAGAGCCAATAGTGATTTTTTTCATATTTTTGCGTAGCACCATTTTTTACTTATTTAAAATAAAGTGCACTTGAAAATTGCACAACCTTTTTACCAGAAAGCTATGCGTAATCTATACATACGTTATTAATTATTATTAAACTTAAGAAAAATATTTATATTTTACGTTTTCAATGATTTTAAATGTGTTTACTTTTTCATAAAATCTTAGCGTTTAAAAAGCAACATAAAAATTTTGCTTTTTATCAGTTCTGTTTTGATTGTTTTTATTCAATGATTTTAAAAAATATTTCAGTCGTTCATAATTCAAATTTACAAATAAATATTTGTAAATAAGTAATAAAAATAATATTAATTTATTGCCAGAAAACTATGTAAGAAGTGTAAATTCTTTATGAGTATAAGTTTCAATGTCTACGCGACAAATAGGACAGCAACTTTTGGTACATAACCACTGGTCAACGCAATCAATGTGAAATAAATGCATGCACGGGAGCCTCCTGCAATGGAAATCATCGATTAGATATTTCAATAAGATTTATATTTTATGAAAATTATTAAATTGAATGAAAAGTTTATTAAAAAAAAAGTAAGCACTTATAGACTGATATATAATGCAAGATTGTAAAAATAAAAAATAATATAAATATTTTTAATTTAAGTACTATGTGAAAAGATTTCGATATATGAGCCTATTATTATTTTTTGTACAAAACGAGAATTTTGCAGTTAATTATTTTAAACGTACCTAACATTTTCTTCTTCTTCAAATTCAGAAAGGCAAATTGTACACTTTTCAATAGAATCTTCTTTATTATCTGTATCATTCACCTAATAGTAAAATTTTGAATTAATTTTGTGTTATTATAAAATATAAAATGACAAAAATTTTGAAAAAAAAGTTGAAAATCTTACTCTTTTGTATTTGTGTGGGAATGTATGGCTTTCAATTGCCTCTTGTGAAACTCCACCTCTTAGCGCCGATATTAAACGTCTAAAATTGGCAACATTTACGTACGCGCTAGAACGTGGTGGACATGGTACTTGAGAATGAGGTGTATGAGACATTTGATGATGCCAGTAATATGGAAATTCATGCGGTTCTTGATTCGGCTGCAAGATTAAATAATATTTTGTGAAATTATACCTTTGATATCTATACAAATAAGTGTTAATTTTGAAAATATTAAAGTAATTATGGATATATTGTAGTCGTAATTGAAATTTTCAATTAATAATGAGTAATAAATAAAAAATATTGGTACCACAACTGGTGTCATTCCAAAATTTGGAGAGTTTCTAGTTGGTCCACATTCTGGATGGCTATATACCATAGGTTGCTGTGGCGATGGAAGTATTGCAGTATCTAATTCTCGATGAGGTAATTGATAAATCGTATTATCTCTTATCGTACACGCAGAATTTGTATGATTACAACAATTTACATTACACGTTGCGTGACCAGTTTGACTGACATGTGGATTTGGAGGTAAAAATCTAAAATTATATAAATTAAATGATGTTTAGAATATTAATAAATATATCATATTATTTTACATATTCAATTTTATTAAAAAAGTACGATGGTTTACTAGGAATAGCTTATATAGAGTATTAGTAAATCAAAGTTTTTTGGTTTGAATCTCGTTTGGCCTCGTTGTACATCCACATGGGGAAATACAATAAGCCTGCGTCAAATGATATAAAAGTAGGTTCTTTGTATAACAACAGAAACCCACTACAACTAATTTTCTCAAAAAAACTGATAAATCAATTGAAAACTAACAAGAGCTTAACTCTTAAATAAAATAGATAATTTAATTATTTATTTTCACCTGTGAGGTCCAAGCATCCTTCTAGCAGGCCGAGATTCCTGTCGCATGTAAAGTCGGTGTTGCTCTTGTATCCGCTGCTGTATCCTCCATAGTCTTTCCATTGCTGGAGGCATTCTATGCATCCTTGGAACTGAAAATATTTATTATGAAATTCATTTACAACATTCAATCAAATGTAGCATTTTTAAAAGTTTCACAAAATTAAAATTTAATGATACTTTAAACAATTTTAAAGAATTTCTAAGATAAAAAAAACGTTTACAATCAGATTATAAATTATTTTGTGTATTTAAAATAATTAATATAAGAATTCTATGACACAGATACAATAAAAAATTGTAATTTATATTGTTACAACAATAAATAATAATAATAATAATAATAATAATGATATCGCGAACTTACTAACAAGGATATTATTCAGAATTACACTCATTAACTACATTATTTATGCATACCACTACTCGTACTTTCTTATAATATAAGATATAATTTAACATTAAAGTTATTATTATATAATTTTCGTCATTCATTTCATTAATTATTAAATAAATAAAAATATGTTGCATTTTAAAATTATTATTTTTGAATCTCTTACTCATATCCATTGGGTAGTTTGAGTGATATGGTAATCGATGACCATGATTGTGTCGAGCAGATGCAAAATTTGATCTTCGATCATGAGGAAGTACACAATGCCTTCTATTTTGAAAATAAATAAATAATTACAGTAAATAATCAAAAATTAATGCATTTAAATACACAGATATATGCACAAATAAATTTTTTAGTAATATTCGTTTTTAAAATTTTAAAATTGAATATCTAACTTTACCTAGGTCGAGTATTTACTGTTGGAAAATTCGGTTCATTGACTGGATTATTTGCTATGTGTTCATCATCTGATTCTACTGTTAGATCTACTACAGCAACAGATTGATTTTGTTCTGGATTTGGTATATTTTGAGTTGGTGCACTTTGCTAAAAATAAAATTATTTTTTTTTTATGTCAAACATTTGTTAATTGTTGACAATTATATGGATTATATTTGCTTTCAAAGTCTTGTTATACAAAATTTTGACATTTTTTTTTAAATAAAATTATAAGCTTATATTTTAAATTGACATTAGCTAAATTTAAAAAGACTATTAAACAATTGACATTGCATTTTTATTATTAAAATTTAAAAATATAAAAATATCAAATTGCAATAATTATTTTATACGGCGTATTAAATAATTGCCTTTTCAGCATGGTTGATTGTACCAACAACTTCTATTGAACTGTCTTCATCTTCATTATCGCTATTACTACTACTATCACTAGAAGACCAATCAAGTTGGAGATCTGGAGGTGATGGAATATCATCTCTTGCTGTAAGTTTAGAGTAAAACATTTTTAATAACATTTTTCTGAAAATTATCTTATTGTATAATCTTACTTGGTGTTTGATTAGAATGCACTTCTTGAGAATTCATCACAGGCGGTTGAGTTGGCGAGTATAAGGTTGGCTTTCTAGTTTTATGATCAGTGACGTTGAGAGTTTCTGTATTCAAATGATCTTCGTCAGCATTATCCGACCTACTAATGCTGTAGAGATTCAAGATATATTTTTATAAACAATAATTGAATGCATTATGCTGAAAATATAAATTACAAATTGCATGCTAAAATTTAAATAAAAAAAATTTTAACTTCTTTTAGTTTTTATTTTTTTACTTTAGTATGAAATTTATTCTTTAATATAAAAACATCATTTTTTATCATTATACATTTTATTAATCTAAATAAGAAATTGTCAGTGCTAATCTCAAATGATAAATTACAAAATTTAATTTAAAATTAAATTATATATTTAAGATTAATTTGATTAATCATAGAATAAATTTAACCATAGAATAATCTTTTAAATTATATAATATAAATTATCATTATTAATCTTAATTTTTTCCAAATTAATTATTTTTCTACTAGCAACGAATGAAGTAGTAGTTAAAAAATTCTAACCTATAATCAACAGGACGGTCTATCAATCTAGATGGTCCAGCTGTACTACAATCATTGGTTTGAGGTTCAGTCATTAATCTTGCTCGCTTTGGTTTCATACATTTTCTTTCATATTTTGCAGAAGCATCTTTATTTAAACACAATCCATTATGCCGATAACCATTGACGTAAACCTTATCTTGTGAATTTTCTATTTGAGAAACAGCAGAAGCTTCTTTTGTTGATTTATCTTGCCTACTTTGACACAAATTACAATTTATTGAATCTGGCAGGCCATAATTAGAGGAATTCACAATTGAAGTAGGAACATAAGGACTGCAAACATAATTATTAGCAGCTTGCAAATGATGACGACAAGGATACGGCATGGCAGAGGTTATATCCGATTCCTCAATATCACTATCCGCAAATAAATGCTCATAATCCATTTCATTTCCTATATTTATTAAATAACACATATAATTATAAATATGAAAAACTTCAAATAAATTAATATTTAATTTTTAAATATAAAATTTTATTAAAAAATTTAAAAATAAAAAGATTTTGGTAAATAAGGTAAATATAATTTTATATACATATATCAATATTATTAGATTAAATTGATGCAATTTTTTAATCCTTCAAAAAAAAGCACATAAAAATTTTAAATAACAGAAAATTATAAAATTTTATTAAAAATATATTGCCTGAGGGATATCGAGAATGTGAAGTTGGATCAGCTGTAGATGTAAATGCAGTATCAAAGATATCTGCTAAGGAAGCTACATTAACTACGTCCAAGGAACCTGCTGTAGTTTCACTGGGAAAAAGGTCATTGGAGGGCTCAGTTTTTTCTTTTGGCCATATATTCTTCGATTTTTCTCCTTCATCCATTCTTACTCTAAATAATAAAATATATACAAAAGTTTTTCAATTGCTACAAATAAAAAATGATCAATAGTTATATCAATAAAATCCAAAATATAAAAATATACAAAACAGTACCAAATAGATTTTTATACATGAACGTATAATTAAAATAATAATTTCCAGCAATGTATATCTAATAGAAATACAGATTCAACAAAATTTACTAAATATTAATATTTACAGAATAAAAAATAAAAGCTTGGATAAAACAACTTTAATATATGAGAAAAAATCAAAAAAATTTATTGTAAAATTTCTTTTAAATATGACATTTCAATGTAAAAAAATAATAATAACATTAAATCTGTAAGAAAAACAAAAATAAGTAAAAAAAACAATCAAATCATTTAAATAAAACATAAAAATACGTTTAAGAAATATCCTAAAAGAGAAAAATTATCAAAATTCAATTTTGAAGCAAAATAAATATAAATAAATTCGTATAGACGCAAAAAAATAGACATCAGCATGCACAGTCTTAGCTTCTTACCTTATTACGTATTTTGTTCCCCTCCAAGATGATTAATAAGGCAACAATGATTTCTTTACCACGTCATTTTTTCGGGCTAGTGGAGATAGAAGTGGAGAAAAAGAGAGAAGAGAAATAAGGTGAGGCACAATCAACGTCCACTACACTACGTACGTAACCAGCCGTCGTCGACGTCTAAAATTTTTTGAAAAATTATTCTTTCTTCCTATTTCTCTCCCTCGTTCTCTGCTCGTCGGCTCCGTTGCTCAAGCATGCACGATAAACGTATACATATACGCTCTTTTACTTCCTCGAATCGTACGCAACGTATTTGTACATATTTTTATTTCGTTACAATGTATAGGAACATGCGGAGCGGCAACAGCGGCAAGTAGCAGCTCCCTTTCAGTCTCTTGATCGTAGTTGTCGGCATCGACATTGAGGAAGATCGTTGCTTTTCTTCGTTACCAGAGCTACAAGAAATAGATGAAGATACTTTAAGGACGTATTTACGTATGTACCGCAGAGTGCTATCGATATAGACTCTTTCGGCACAGTGACAATGATAACAATAAAATTGAATAAAAGTAATTACTATAGAGGTTGCCAACCATACAGAGTCGAGAAGACAACTTTGTCCGTGATGCGGGGGCGAAGAAATGTATTTGATAGTTGTTCGTGTATATATATATATATACGTATAGTATGTACTAAAGATTGCAACTTACAGTGGGAAACTTTAAGGTCTTTCTATAATGAAATTGGTTCTTTTATTTTATCTGTTCCACTGCGTTATTATGCTTCCATATTTCCTTTCATGCAAAATTTATTAATAGAATTAAAAGAATAGACATTTATCTATAAAATAAATAAGTTTCGTGAATCGTAACGCACCCGTAACTGCTATTATCTGAAAATTATATCGATAGCATAGCAGTTGCAAACACTACATAGTAGTAGAGTGAACATGGATTTTTATACGGAAAATATATTTTTTTAAATTTGGTGAGTTCATACATTTAAAATACGAATATGTTCAAGATTATAATATTAAAAAAAAATAAAATAATAATATTGCAACAAATATTAGAAACTAAAGAATACATCGTTTTCTAATAATGTGGGCCTAAACTTATTAATTTTATATCTAATGAAGTTTCAAAAATACTCTAATTGTTTAAAAAAAAATTAAAAATTAATATTTGTAACAGTAAATTAAAATGCGCACGCGCAGTCATGTAAAATGGGCGCGAAATTTGAAATAAGTTTAAAAAATCTACCAGATGTTTTCATGGCCTAAGGTAGAAAAAAGGACAAAGATTATAAAAAAAATACTTTTAAAAATAATTTTAAATATTACGTCAAACGTTATAATATTGTAAATCAATTTTTTTAACATTTAAAAATGTTGAACTTTTATTAAATACTAGTAGTTTATATTTTATTGGCTTAACTCTCAACAATACTTTGAAAAAATTGAGCAATAAATGAAATTTCATAATTAGATTTTGAAATTAATTTTTCCTACTAAAAAATTTAAATGATTTTAAAATTTAATTTTAATTTGAAATAAATTGAATGAAATTACGTATAAATTAGAAACTTGTTTGAACTTATTATATATAATACATACTTTTAAATTTTGTTATTTATAAGAAAACAATTAAACCAAATTAAAAAATTTAAATGCAATTGCCATATATACGTATAGAAGTGAACCGAACAAGCAGACAGTAATGTATATAACATTTTTTCGTTCAATAAAAAAATGGTAAAGTTAATTTTTTCAAAGCAAATAATTAGCGGAATCTCTAGCGGAATAAAGGATCGGACAAATATATATATATATATATATATATATATATATATATATATATATATATATATATATGTATATACACACTTTGAAAACTTTAAACTATTTTTTTTTAATAATCATATAAAAATAATAAAAGCTTTATCATAATTTAACACGTATTAGTTTGAACAAAATCTTAGTTATACTTTCTTAAATCAGTTATTTATTCTATAAATATCACATTTATTGACAATACTGTGGTAAAAATTTTAAATATTATACTATTTTTCTTCATAAAATTTCCATAAAATTTCTCTTGTTAAACGCGTATCTTTTTAAAGAAAAAAACGATATAATAAAACATTATTTTTAAAGATCTTTCTGTTAAATACTTAAATAAAATAATACAGAAAAATTTTCAAAGGCAAAAGTTACTAAAACCAATAATATTAATAATCAAGGAGTTAATGTTTCTTCACTCTTGTAAAAAATGGGAAGTAAACGGATTTGAACGAAACAATTTTTATTTTACTTTTATCCACTTTCTTTGCTCTAATCCGTTCTCATTCATATTACTCAAATATTTATTTTTTTTTTTTTATACATGCATATATATAAGATCTTAAATTCAAATTAAAAAAAATCAATCCATTCGAGTTTTTCAATATTAATTATATAAGATTCAATAGCATTTTAAACTGATGGAAAAGGATTTTAAAACCATATCGTTACTTTTTCTCTATATGGTAATAATTTTACACTAAAAAAATCTATTTAAAATTGCCGACTCTGTAGAAAATTAAAATTCTTCAAGGAAAATGATTCGATAGACGATCTAATATCAATGATCATTAAAAATTCTTAATAACTTTACAATCCCAAAAAAAAGTTAAGAAATCATTTACCAGTCATTTAAAGTCAGATTGCACTTGATTCTGATAAATGTTTATAAAAGTCAGATATATAATGTATAAATATCTATCTTTGCAGACTAAATCTTTGAGCAAACTACTTTCATTATGGAGATTTCAAATTCTAAATCAAAATGTATAACCTTCGATAGACAGAATATCAACTAAATTTATAAAGTGCACTTAACGCTAAAGTAAACATCAAATAAATCAAAAAAGCAGAATATTAAAACTCGAAATTTAACATCCCCAAAGTAACTAGCTAACTTCATCCGAATATCAATTAGATTTTATAGAAAATAAAATATGGTAAATAAAGCATTTGCATACTTTAACAATTATTTTAATTTAAAAGTCAATAACTCAAAAAGAAAAAAAAATCATCTTATAAAGCTGTTAAATTATCAATTGTTAAAACTATAGTCAATGTATGCGGCTTATTTCAAAACTAAAAATGTGCTCTAGTAGGTAATATTCAT